>JADLZN010001975.1:0-358210 GCA_018155175.1 Sinocyclocheilus anophthalmus
TGTGTTTTATTCTCCAGGGTTCTGGCTCACTCGTGTTCTCCTCACTCTCCTCTTTAACAAACACCATCTTCACAGCAGCAGATCTCAGTTCAGATGATACTCCTCCAGATATTCCTGCTTGCCTCAAAACGTAGTCACGACTATCAGGATGAGAATAGTACAGGTATTTACTGACCTGATTCTAAAACTGTATTTTTCTACTTACAGAAACAACATTTCTAACAGTTTGTATTAAAACAGTATCACGACAAAACAACAGAGAGTGCAGGGAAACTACTTTTTCTTCTTCTTTTAGTTTTATGGCAGATTACAACCATAACTTGTTAAGTGCATATCGCCACCTACTGTACCGGAGTATGTAGTATGGATTATGTTAAAATTCATAATGTTCGATTATATTACTTTACATATTAGTAATAATTAAGAGAGAAAGAGAGAGAAGAAAGAGGGGAAATGTTCCGCACTTTCTGTGATTTTACATTCCAAGCATTCATCTGATTGATTTTTACCTAATAAAAACAATGTTTTGTTTAATCTGTGTGATCAAACCTCAGTCTGGTTAAAACTGATCCCTTCCTTCTGTTCTTTCAGTTCACACCCTGTGCCTTAATTGATTTCTGTACACTGTAATATTTTCTTCCACTATTATCCGTGTCCCACCTTTCCTGCCATTTCTTCATCATTTATTTTTTGATCATTGCCTTAGTTTCTCCTTTACCAAAGGGAATATTTATAACATCTCTTATCTAAATCATTATGATTTATGATTCATAAATCTAAATCATTATGGCCTGGTTTCATAGACAGGGCTTAGCCTAAGCCAGGATTAGGCCATAGTTCAATTAGGACATTTAAGTAATTTTTATAAACATGCCTTTGTAAAAAGCATTACTGGTGTGCATCTTAAGACAAAACAAAGGCACTGACATGTTTTAAGATCAATCCGTTCAAGTTTCTTTCAGCCTTGTCTGTGAAACCGGGGGTAAATGTTATTTGATAATTATAATAATATTTTGTAAATGTAACATATAGAGTTTTATTTTACATTACAAAAAAATTATAATTTTGTTAATATCAACAAATTTACCATCAATACAAACGCTGCATATCTATAGTCTTTGGCTGCATCCATTGCGCCCGACATGTTTTCTCACTGACACGCCCCCAACTCGGAAACTCAGGGCTTAAAGAAAGTTCAGTTTCCCACTCGTAACAATGACTTTGTGGTGGCGTTCATGTGCATTCAATTCGTAAATACGATCTATCCAACATGACTTGAACGCACCATTCGAGCGCGGTGAAACCATAGACTGTAAAAAAGATGGACGGCGTGTCTCCACTTCCTTCCACTATAGAAAAGTGAAGCCAGAACATTCTCAGTATGGCTGCCGTCATCTTGGGAAAATGAGGTAATTTGGAGCCAGAGTCTGCGCAGTAGTGATCGTGAGGTGGAGCCGGTAATCAAAATACCGCCAAATCCACGACCCAATCACCAGCTCACAATCATGACGACACACCCCTTCTCTAGCCTCAATTAACTAATTCAAGCACTTATTAAGTAAAAAAACTTACACTTGAACTACATCAGTATGCTAAGAACTAACTAAAATGACAGAAAACCTCTTTGGGAAAATTTATTTGAAGTGTAAATTTGATTATTTAGTTTGTCTCACGTCCCATTAGATTACATGAGGGCGGGGTTTATGACCTATACTGCAGCCAGTCACCAGCGGGCGATCGAAACGTTTTGGCATCATTTTTCAGCGAAACTAATCTTCTTCTTCTGAGGTTTAATGGTGTTTGGCAAACAAATGTCTTAGCGCCACCCGCTGGACTGGAGTGTGAAGCGGCGAGAGGAGGAAAATAATACGGGGAAATTCTTGAGTCATCATAAGCGCAACTGTTTTTTTTTTTTTTTAAATTCTTTTTCTTTACAAAAAGCCAATCTACACAAATAAACAAAAAGGAATTAAAATTATAGCCTCGCATGGTATTTTGTGAGCCACAGCAGCATTCGTTAGTGAGAATTTGAAAAACGAGCAAATTATTAGTGAAATATTTCATTGAAAATCACACAACATTGCAGCATGTAAATATGGAAATTAAGATAAATGAAAACACGTGACAATGATAATATGTAGCCTATCAAAATGAGAAAAGAAAATAATGCAAAACAAAAACACAACCCCCAAACATTGACAGGTTTAAAAAAAAAAACAGCATCCTTGGGTTATGTGCCCATCTAAATTTCTGGGACGAAAGACATAACTGACTGTGTTTAGAAGGATATTTTGAGTATCTGTCCTTTCAAATTCAAAACTACACACCCACATAGCAATTGTTTTAAGGCCCAGCGCCAGTCCACACAACCACTTTTCCCTCGGCCCACATACAGCAACGAATGACGGCCCTGGAGTGGCTCTAATCTGAATTAAAGACAAGGGCCACACATGGGCCATAACTGGGCCAAGTCTCAGCAGTTAATAACTTATAACTAGTCCTGAAGTGGGCCAGAACAGGTTTTGTTATTGGTACAGATTCTCAGCCATAAGAAAACCACATCAACACCAGCCTTTAACCAGAAACCCCAAACTGAGCCATACCCAGCCTGTCGGATATGTGCATAAAAATGTCATGAGAAAATTAAATTAGGAAAATGATATGCACAAAAACAAAAATGTCATACACAAAAACACAATTGTTTATTTTGGAACAAAAGTATCACTGTTTGAACACTTTCTAACATTGAAAGTAATTGTAGCGAATCAGCTCATGGGGAAATATGAATAATTAACCATAACTAGTTATAATTAACTATTCATATATTAGATCCGCTGTAGATATTAGCTGACACTCCATGTCAACTGTCCCCTTGTGTCTTTGTCAATTCTAAGAACGTTAATTTCCTTGTTAAGGGAAATAACTTTCTTACTGTTCAATTCTATAAGTTTGTAACGTAAATTTGCATGATTATTGACTCCGGTTATGAGCCAACAATGAACACGTCAAGTGTGATACAAGTAAGGTTTTATTAACCACAAACACTTAAACTAGTCTAACATACAAATACACACACACACACACAATCACACACAAACACACACACACACAGTTGGTATGTAAAGTTTAAAGTTTACTCATAGAAAGGGCATAAAGAAATGAAATTTTATGGAACACTTGCATGGTATATTCACAGATCCAAGCCCTTCAGGGATCCTCAATTCTGAGTTCAACACAAAACACACCTTGTAAAAAGGTTAACTGATACTTATGTCCCATTAATAAGACTAAGTTTGCTACTTAGCGAGTCTCGGCGGTCTGAAAGAGATTCCTGATGCAATCTTAAAGCTTCCCGTTGATCTTTGCTGAATTCGGGTCGATGAAAAGAACCAGTTTGAGTCAAAGAATCTTTGGTGAATGGAAAAGTCAAGACCGAAAGGCCTGGCACAAAGCTTTGGTATCCTGAAACGTTTTCTCACATCATCTTAGCTTCGACCGAACCACCGACTGGAGCGGGTCACATGAAGTGTGGCCTTTAAAACCTGCAAAGATTCACGCCTCTCAAGATTGGTTTGTCCAATGAGGAAGGCTGAAAACCCAAGCGGGAGGTTGGAAATACTGGAAAGTTTTATGACCCTTTGTGTGAGAGCATGGTAATTTGCAAATGTAATTCGCTTGAGTGTTGATGCACATTCGTAAAAATTCTTAGAACATCAATATGTTGCATAGGTATCAACATATAATATACATGCTTGTTTCTATCATATGAAGGCGAATTCATAGATATTAAACACGGTATATGTAAGGTTATATTAATGAGTGGTTTATCGTAAGCATCAATAAAAATAGTCTATAATACAACAGATTAAATACAACACAGCAATAATATACACCATGGCCTGAAGAAAATGTGTGTTCATTCAAAGAAAGGTTTTCCTATGAATTAAATAGAGAACAGTCCATTTCTCTGGGCATTATGTGTCTTGGGGACACAGAATGGGTTATCCTACTCACATTCCTTTGGGCAATAAAACCAGTGATATCAGCATTGTTTGCCATGGAACCAGAGGCCTGTTCTTCCTTTCTGAGGTGTTAGGTGCATTTCGGGGGAAGGGTCCATAGACCCTCGTAATGGGCCATTTGGTTAAGTGAGGGGGAGTTAGATATTATTTGTTAAATATAACAAAAAGTTGTGTGTCTGATTGGTCCAAATGCTACATAATTTACTCAAAGTGTAAAACAAACTTGTTAAATTAAAACTTATCTGACAGCTTCATTAATCAAAAATAAACACCAACCTGTTAGTTCTTCAGTATCTTCAGTGTGTTTGATTCTGCAGGGTTCTGGATCTCTCATCTGCTCTCTGTCCTCTTTAATAAACTCAGTCTTTGCAGATTTCAGCTCTTCCTGATGATTAGATGCTGGTCTTCACTTGTGAACTGATGGAGATATTCCAGCATTTATTGCTGAACTGTTGAAGGTGTGATTGTTGTGGGAGGAGCTTCACTGAACATGACTTTCTGTGTGGAAGAAGCAGATTAACTACACTAGAGAACACAATATCTAAATATAGTCTGATTTTCTAATAACTACATTGAGAGCAATAAAGTAATGAACATGTTATAGTTTTAGATTTGGCAAGACGAGCGAGGGGGGATCAAAAAAAAGGACTGCTTGTTAAACAGAAAGAGTACCACAAAGCAGAATTTGAATGTTTCCATATTATAAATCTCTTCATATTTATTTAAACTGTCCTCCAGTATGTGGCTCATTTTATATGAAGTATTTAGCAGTATCTGTTCTTAATTTTAACCATGTAAAGTAACTAAAGCAAATTTGATCTACCAAAGATAAATGATAAATATAGATTAGAAATAGAAAAAGATTAAAAAAAAACCTTTATAAATAAAAATTGCAGAAGCAAAACTTGATATCGGTTCTCATCCATTCCCCTCACAGATCACATTCAGTAACAGCAACATTATTACAGGAACATCGAAACAATTGTTCACAAGAACACACACAAACACAAAATCACTCAGGTCTTAAACAGTGGAAAGTGTGTGTTACAATTTAAATGCTCTTTGAAATTTTCTGATTTTTTATTTTAAACATTTATTTAACATTTTCTAATTGATGAGACAATCACTAAACTGACGTGATAAACAGTGATTACCTCATTCTTTTGTCTCTATATAAAGATACATTTGCATAGATGGGCGAACATAATCACCTGATTTTGTAAATGTAGCCAATTACATTTGCATTAAGCACCCAGTTTGCACTTGTAGCCTATGTTATTTAAATTAATAGCTATTTACAAAATGAGCCTACAGTAACAGAAATAAACTTTTTTAATGAAAGTAAAGTTCATGCTTATTAAAGCTGTCAATGAAATGAAAATGTTAAATGAAAAAAAATATCAGAGATTGTTGTTCAATTTAGTTACTTTTGCTATTATATCCATATATTTTATTCTAATGTCACAAATAATAATCTCAAGACTCTTTGATTTTTTTTAGTGTGGGTTTGGAGAAGTTTACTAAAAACAAACATTTTCACGTGTGTCCTCTAAATTTGACCCACAACCTGATCGGTTTGTACATGAGAAACTCATTCATTCATCAGCTCAGGGTGCGAACTACGGGGGAGCTAGAGCTCGGCTCCCCTTAATAAGACATGGGCTCCCCTGAAAACGTGATTTGTGAAATTTTGGGGGGTCTCAAAAAATATTGACAATATGTTATTTTGACGTGCAATTTCAGTTTTGTGTAATGTGATCATCGTGAATTATTATGTGTAAAATTGCAAAAATATCATTCAATCATGCATGACGGCGATTTAAACCTAATTCACTTCAATAAAGATAACTATACATGCTATTCTTGTCATGAGCATCAAGGTGTGATGTGAGGTGTGATGGGCTCCCCCGAAGTCCACGGTATAGTTCGAACACTGGGTGTCTTTGCAGGTGCCTTGCGAAATTAGATGTTGTTCCACAGGTTTCTGCAATAGTTTTGTTGCAAAATTTGCAGTTGGCCTTGTGTTTCTTCTTCTTCCGTGCCCCGTCGAAGAATTCTCTGTGGTTTGTAAAACCATACTGTATAATGCTGCTGTTTGCTGACATCGTGTCTGTGGTCAAAAATTAAAATGATTGATGCCTTCGCACAGCGCGCACACGCAAAGCTCGGGATATGATGCATGCGCGCGGTAGAAGGGATACGTTTGGCGCTACTGGGCATGCGCACATAAATACAGCGTAATTTGTGTCACACTGTACAACAATAATTAGTATTTCATTACTGTAAAGGGTAAGTTTAAGGTTGGGGTAGGTGTAGACGTTAATAAAACACAATCTAACAGGCAGAAAATTAAATTAGAAACATCTACCGCGGGTCATGTGACAAGAATCAACCAATCAGCTTCATCCTTTCCGTAACAAAATTGAAAGCTAAGCCAAGATGGAGAAAGAGCTGATCATAGCTGTACAAGGATAGCCATTTTTTAAATAACTTTAGTAGCAGAGCTACTGCAAGGGATTTTTAGTGCTGGAAATCATCTTGGTTACATATGTAACCTTGGTGCCCTGAGTAGGGAACGAGATGCTGCGATGACGTCATCGCGTTGGGGTACAACATGCTGTTAATCAGTGCATGCTGATGAACTTTTATCGTAGTTTATAGTTATATGGAAACGAAAGTAGTTCGCATTCAACCCGTTCTTTTTCATCAGTAGTATTATTTGTGATTTGAATTTTGCCATGTTTGCCCTGTTTAGCCGGGCTTCGGATGCTTTCACTTTCAATTTCACGATCTTGTCAGGTTTTACAATAAAATATAACTGTCTGTTTTGCTTACATCTATACACCTTTCACCTTTTAAGACAAAAATGATGGATTCATTATTTTTTATTAAAATGCACAACAACAATAAAACAGTAAGATACAATGACAAACTAGCTTAAAAAACGTTATTAACAAAAACGAATAAGGTGAGGCATGGCATAGGCCTACTGTCACGGTGCGTGCGGGGAGATGAAGCGAGGACTCAATCGCTGGAGAAATGGTACTTTTATTTTAGTAAAAAACGAAACAAAAACAAACTCAAACCACCCCGAGGGGGAAAAACAGACAGGCAGGCCTAAAGCTGCACACATGCAGACACGAAACACACACAATGAGAAATGATGGATCAGCACAGGATGACAGAAACCAGGAGAATAAATAGGAACCAAACAAGGAGGCTAACGAGGTAGACACAGGTGGAGCAACTTAAACAATAACAAGCTAACAAGATGGGAGGGGCCAGACAATAGACAAGAGAGAGCACATGGCAACAGACAAACAACACAAGCCATGTGCTCCCAGAAAACAGTCATCTGGTGGCCCTCCTGGGCACACCAGCTGAAGACTGTATCAGAAGCCCCTCTCTAAGGAGTGGATTCCAGATGCTCCACCAAAAGAAATCCCGGAGGGAGGCGGAACGGAGGTGGATCAGGGGGAGGGATGGTGGGCCAGGCCCATGTGGTGGAAGAGGGCCTGGAGACAGAGGTAGGCCAGGGTGCCAGGGCGGGGCCGGCAGGGCAGGGCAGGAGGCCAGGGCAGGCAGGGTAGGAGGCCAGGGCGGGGCCGGCAGGGGAGGAGGCCAGGGCGGGGCCGGCAGGGGAGGAGGCCAGGGCGGGGCCGGCAGGGCAGGAGGCCAGGGCGCGGCTGGCAGCAAGAGCGGAGCCTGCCTCAAGAAGGGAGCCTGCAGGGCAAGGAGCTGGGGTACAGCTGACAGAGAGCGGAACTTAAGTGGAGCCGACAGGGCGTGAGGCTTGAGCTTGGGCGGAGCCGGCAGGGTGTGAAGCTCGAGCTTGGGCGGAGCCGGCAGGGCGTGAAGCTCGAGCTTGGGCAGGGCGAGGAACTTGGGCGGCGCCGGTAGAGCGAGGAGCTTGGGTGGCGCCGGCAGGGCGAGGCGCTTGGGCGGCGCCGGCAGGGCGAGGAGCTTGGGCGGCGCCGGCAGGGCGAGGAACCTGGGCGGAGCCGGCAGGGCACCAGGCTCTAGAGAGGCCTCCCGGCCTTGAAGGACAGAAGAAGCCTTCTTCCTCCTCCTCCTCCATTTCCGAGAGGGTAGCACTGCAGCTTCGTCTGCCGCCTCCGGGGGCGCTGCAACCTCTGCGGCCACCTCTGGGAGCGCTGTAGTTTCATCAGCCGCCTCTGGGGGCGCTGCAGCTTCGTCAGCCGCCTCTGGGGGCGCTGCAGCTTCGTCAGCCGCCTCTAGGTGTGGCGAGGCGGACCCATTCTTCCTTCCCCTCCTCCGTTTCCGAGAGTGTGGCGCTGCAGCTTCCTCCGCAACCTTGTCGGCCACCACCGGGAGCACTGCAGCTTCATCGGCCGTCTCTGGGGGGGCTGCAACCTTTTCGGCCACCACCGGGAGCGCTGCAGCTTCCTCCTGCCCTCGGTCTAATATAAATCCGCCTTCCTTCTTTACTGTCGGCAACCAAAGCTCTCTAAATCGTTATATTCATATTCCCAACAGTCTTTCAAAAGATTTTTAACTGGATGATATTCTGAGTGACCCTGTACTCCAGCCCAATATCTCATCCTCAACTGTAACCTACGGAGTTCTAGGGGCATTTCTCCCATCTCTACCTGTAAAGCATTCACTGGAGATGGTCTAAAAGCTCCACTACATATACGCAGAGCCTGTGACTGTACTACTCAACTTTTTTGAGCAGAGTTTTGTTCGCAGAACAGTATACTATACTACCATAATCTATACTAGATCTTATTACTGCACTATATATTCTTTTTAATGATTGAGAACTTGCTCCCCAATCAGCACCTGATAAACACCTTAATACATTAATTCCTCTTTTACATTTTTCAATTAATTTCTGTATATGTATGCCAAAATTTAACTTTGAATCCATCCACATACCCAGGAATCTGACGACCTTCACCTGCTCCAACTGATGACCATACATCTTAATGCTTAATTTCGGATTATTTTTCTTATTCGAAAAACAAATTACTTGAGTTTTCGCCACAGAAAAAAGAAATCCTCATATCTTAGCCTATCTCTCTACCTCATTCACCGCATTTTGCTTTCCACAAATGAAATATTCCGTCCCCTTTTCCATAGTGCTCCGTCGTCTGCATATAGTGATCTACCTACTCCACTCTCTATACTGTAAAAAATATAATTTATCATCAAGTTAAACAGAATAGGGCTACTTACACTTCCTTGCGGAGTTCCATTCTCTATCGAATATATTCTAGAATACAAGAAATTTAAAATCCAATTGTACATTATTCCTTTAATTCCCAGACTTTCTAATTTTATTAATAACCCCTCTTTCCACAGCATATCATATGCCTTCTCTATGTCAAAAAAGACTCCCACTAATACCGCCTTTTTAATTTGCGCCTTTCTTATTTCATTTTCCAGATAAACTATAGAGTCCATAGTACTACGCCCCAATTAAGCTTCTTGCATTCCATTGACATATTGTTAACGCCATTATGAACCACCACATCCTGTTTGAGTATTTGATGCTTGCATCTTTAGTTTGTCATTAATCATTTCCACTGAAATGCCCTCTATCTCTAGGTATTTTTCAGCTGCTTTGATTATAATTTTGATTCTCTCTGTCCGGCTTTCCGTTTGTGCAGAACAATTCACCACTTCCGCCATAAACGTGACAAATGCCACTTCATCATAAACGCTTATACTGTCTTTTGTTGTTTCTTGCACTTTATCCATCTTTTGAGTAGGAACCATCTTTTTGTTCTCTTCTAGCTCTGGAGTCTTTCCCACTTTTTTTAGTGCCTCAGAAGACTGCTCAGCTGAAACTAATCTTCTTCCTCTGAGGTTTAATGGTGTTTGTCAAACAAACTAATGTGTTTAGCCCACCCCGCCGCTGGACGGAGTGGAGCGGGAAGGAGGGAAATATACAGAAAATAGAGTGGGGTAACTACCAATATAACTGCAGTACCCTGAAGTACAACTGCAGTACAAGTAGTACTGCAGGACAAAAGTCACACGGTAGATTTGCAGTATAATGAAGTACAGATACAATATACCTGCAGTTCAGTAATACGAAATGCATGTGAAGATTTCAGATGCAAAAACTCCGGAGTTTTGTCAGAAGTTGAAAAGAATAGGCCTATTGTGTGAACAAAATATTTGCCTTGTGTCTGTCTAATTCAATTTATTTTATTTTTATGAGCATTAAAAAAAAAAAAGCTTTGTTATGATTAGGTTCAGTAATTTCACTTTAATGGCAATGAGGTTCTTTTCATTGCCGGTCTTTCTACAGAAACGTCCACTTTTGGTTTGGCAAGATGTCTTGAAATGTATTTGGTTTTTTTTACATTTAAACTTAGACCACATTATTAGATTACCTTTTGACTTTATGAATACATAAATGACAGCTTAATGATTTTTTATATTTTTTTGTGCATTTATTTAAAGACCACATGTACCATTTTTTGTCACTTGTGTTACCTTACTTCTCTGGCAATTTTAAGGTTTTTATGAAATATTATTTCTCATTTTTTTCAGCACATGTAGTCAAGAGTTACTGAAAAATTACAATAATGCAACAAATAAGGAGATTATGTTTTATTTATTTTAATCAGCTTTGTTAAAAGTGTGATTGAATGATGTTAGTTCATTTAGGCAACCATGTATTTGCCATAACAATTAAAATATTTGTAAAAACAGTTATAAACAAGTAATGATGCAATCCTTTACATCTTAACTCTTGAGTGAAGCAGAATTCTATGGATGTAAAATTATTATCATGTCACATGTGATGCATTTTATTTAATGTGACAGAAAAAAGTAACACCAGTGACACATTATGAAACACCAGTGACATACATAAGACCAAATATCCTTATTCTTCAACTATAATTAAGTAGATAAGACTAAATTGTTACATTTGGCAATCAGTGAAAGAGCATCAACGTAAACTGATCTTTAAACAGGGGTTTACCATTAGAACGTGTTTTAGTGCATTTGGCTACACTCTCTGGAGGAACTAAATGAGTGAAAGTGCTCAAGCAAGCTTTGGCGAACTCCTTTTTGGTTTTCCGCCCTTCAAACAAACATCCTTGCTGCAAACAGATACAGCATCACCCGCAGATACATAAACTCAATGACGGGACTCCAGAGCTTCACAGGAAATCAGAACAGGGTTGTGGCCATTGTTTGGATATGGTTTCCCATAGTTGTGCGCACATGTCTGAGCTGTGGTCAGTTTGCAAAGCAAACAGCTCTGCGAAATTAGGAGATCGTCTAAATTGCTTTTTTATGGGAAAGCATTGCGAGGTGGCTCTTGTGCTGTGTAATTGTGAATTAATGGGATTACTCTACAGATGCAGATGTTTGACCGCTAAGCTCGCCATTCACAGACAGAAGATTAATTTAATTCAGAAAAACAGCTGTGGTTATGCAAATGAGGCGGCTCTTGCACAATAAGTGGTTGGCCAGACAAAAATGTCTGCCCACAAGCTGACTTCCTTCACTTTTTGTTACAGAAATGGCACTGTGTGGAGGAGGTCAGCGGTAAGTGGCGTTTGCAGAAGTGTAAGGGCTCTCTGAAGGAAGGATCTAAGAAGAGGGCGAGGAGTCTGCGCTCTAGAAGCTACGACAGCCGCGAGAAAGATTGCCACTGTGGAGACCGGCCTTACAAAGGGGCCAAGGCAGCACGGCGGGCACAGAGACAGTTTGCCCAGAGCAGTAATCCACGTAAGTATATGCACTCTGTTCAAGACTGTGCAGACAAACATTAGACCTTTTAGACTTGGACTGAAAGTCACTCACTTGTCGCCACCTACTAGTTTAATGATGCAGCCTAGGAACGGTCAATTAGCAAATCAATAGAGTGAAGAGATTGAAAAGTTTTGAGTCACTGGGAAGAATCAAACTCAAACTCTTAACTACTAAAGCACTGAACATCGAAATGTTGTCTTCCTAAGCTACAAACTTCTCATAATTTAGTTAAACTAGTTAGCTACCCTAAAACTATATACAGAGCTATTGACCAAGGGCAATTTGGGCTTTTTTTTTTTTTGGTGTTAAATGTTTTAAATGCTTTGATTTTAAATTTGATTAAAAAAAATACAAACAGTAATATTGTGAAAAATTATTACAATTTAAAATAACTCTTTCTATGTGAATATACTGTAAAATGTAATTTATTCCTGTAATTAAAGCAGATCATTAACCATTTTTGCAGTGTCACATGACATTTTTTGTTTCCTTCAGAATACTTTGCTGATTTGATGCTAAAGAAACATTTATTATTATTATTATCAATGTTGACAGCAGCTGTGGCTGCTTAATAATTATTTATTTATTTTGTAGAACTGTATTGTTGCTGCATGTTTAATATTTGCAATTATTATATTAAGATTGCCTTATTACAACAGGCCCTTATTTAAATGATAGTTTCATTATTTTTCCCTCAACAGTAAGGTTTTTCCTCAACACCTCATTTAAGCTGACAGAATTTAACTTTATGCTAAATAAATGCAATTAATAAAACTAGACATGCACAATTATTAATAAAGCATCATTAAACTAAATGTTTTCATTTAAAAAAAAATCATAATCATCATGAATCATACATTAGGGGGTAAAGCTGTACATGCAGTACCATGTGACAATAAAAAAGTATCATTTATCACATTTTACTATTATACATTATAAAACTATTGCTATGAAACTAGCTGTTATACTGCTGAAAATGTTATTTAATTACTTCTAATTAATTGTCCATGATTGTGAGAGAACTCAGTCATATTTTTTGGTGCCATCTATTGGTGATGAGCTGAAGTGGCATATTTTTGAAATATATTAGAGGAAATTGAATGAGCTCTAGCAATATGTATATAAATATTTAACTGTGACATATAAATATTTAAGTATGTGTAGCTGACGCCTGAGGGGTCTTCCCTCAGGCTTCAGACCCCGCTTTGTTCACACACGGACGGCCAGATCCCTGTCAGTGGAGTTTGAGGGTGAAATCTACGATGTGGACCTGCAGGCCGATGACAAAACCCCCCTTGAGCCTCGACAAATCAGCAAACGGCACCATGAGCCTGAGGGAGGTTTTGATTCGGACTTTGGGTTGGAGTCCGATGACGGATCGGAGGAGATGCAGTCGGATGACACTAATGCTGTGGGATACCCCAATTCTCTTAAAGTCACACATAAGTAAGAACTCCAAGCCTTTGGTCACCTCTAAACATAAACTGAGTTCAATATTATTGTAGTATAGACTATTTAAAGTGTGTTTTGCTCATTTGTTGTTCATTTTACCTTGGAATCACAGGTGTTTCATATTAATGAATGACACTGTGCACTGTGAAAGGGAGATTTACCAGTCCTCCAGAGCGTGGAAAGACCACAAGAACTTTGTGGACCAAGAGGTGAGGCCCACTGTCTTGTATTATCTTTAATATTACAATTGTTTAAACCACATGGTGCTCATTTTATACACTTGTCCCATAGATTGAACTTCTCCAGGATAAAATGAAGAAACTGCGTGAGGTTAGAGGCCATTTAAAGAGGAGGAACCCGATGAGTGTGACTGTGGAAAGAGATGTCAGTTGAACATTTTCTTTTTGGGCAATTCCATGTCATGTGAACCGATCAGTTGAGGCATCTGAGCAGACTAGCAAAACATGATTGTTCATCTTTCCACTGCTCATCTCTCTTTGTTTATTGTCCTCCTCTATATACACTACTATTCAAACGTTTGGGGTCAGTAAGATTTTTAAAATACTTTTATTAAGCATCGGTGCAATTAACTGATCAACAGTACTGATTTTACATTATAACAAAAAATAAAAATGCATCACAGTTTCCCCCAAAATATTAAGCAACACAACTGTTTTCAACATTGATCATACGAAATGTTTAAGCAGTAATGTTTAAGTTTGTTCAAGGCCTTTTTTAGAAATTCCAGCTGGACTCATTGAATTTAGTGCTGTTCTCTCCTTATTACAACCAGCTACTTTAGCAAAGAGAGACAGCAGAAAAACAAACCCGAAAAATTGAAGAATAGGAATGACCATCTCCATCCCTTTAAGTGAGTGCTTCTGGTGTGTGTACATGTGTCCGTGCCTCGTCAGTTTGTCTGTCGTCTGTAGTTATTGTTGAGATAAAGTGTGTTGGATTTATGTCCCAATCCATGTAGAGCGTCTCTAACACACTTTGTTGACCGTGTGGTACGATTTACATTGATAATGCTGCCACTCAATCAAAGAATTTTGTATGTGAATTGTGAAATAATGAATGGAATTGTAAATTGTTTAATTCAGTCAATCTGGTTGAAATGTTGAAGTGTCATTGAATCCAACAGTTCTCATTTCATCCTGTTAAATGTGAATTGTTGCATGCATGCATGTGTAGGCTACATGTTGTCGGTTAGTTAATCACTACATTTTCAGTCCATGGGTCACGGTTCTGATGGGGTCATTAAATTAAGAGCTCTTTCATAAGCATCTCTACCCATAAACATAAACGTAAACACTCATTTTGAAGTGTAAACACATCATTACAACCACAGTCACTTTGTGAGATTATGAAACACCCTGGTCTGAAAATAGGACAAGAGCCTTGTGGTTTTTAGGGGAGGTGGTGTGTACCCAATCCTTCCACTTTCTCATGACCTCTGACCCCATCTATGTGCAGAGCTGGCTGGTTTGCCTCCCCCCATCATTGAGTAATTCACCTGGGATGGAGTTCCCTTTCGCTCTAGCTCTAATGTCTCATTTATTTATGCCACCAGAGAGGCCATGCAGGAAGTGGACAGCAAGACTCAACTCTACAACGAGATCCGCCGCAGGAAGAAAGAGCGGAAGGAGAGGAAGAGGCAAAGGAAGGGTGATGATTGCAGTCTTCCTGGCCTCACCTGCTTCACGCATAATAATGACCACTGGCAGACCGCCCCCTTCTGGAACTGTAAGGAATTGTTCACTGATTTTGCTAGTCACATTGATTTTATTAATTAATTTATTTTAAGTAAATAAGTTGACAAATTTCTCTCTTTCCATAGTGGGTGGCTTCTGTGCCTGCACAAGCTCTAACAACAACACATACTGGTGTCTGAGAACTATAAATGAAACTCACAACACACTCTTCTGTGAATTTGCCACTGGTTTCCTGGAGTACTTTGATCTTAACAGTGACCCATATCAGGTGAGGATGTGTTCTCAGTTGTATTTTAATTGGAAAATTTGCTCTAAGTCCGAGATGTGGTATAGCAGTAGTGTTGTAGTGCATCCCTATGTGGATGTAAGTTCAATTTTGATCCCTCTTCCTCACTTCTTTCTTGTTTCTCTCTAGTATACTTTTAAATAAAAGCCTTAGAAGCCCATAATTTAAAAAAAAAATACTGTAAGATAACAGCATGCTCTTACAGGAAGAGTCATTATCCATAATTACAGCACTTACAATAGCTGACTCAATAAGTGCATATTATGTTTTGCAGTTAACCAACGCAGTTTATACAGTAGAGAGGGACGTCCTGAGCCAACTGCATTTACAGCTGATGGAAATGAGGAGCTGTCAGGGCCACAAGCAGTGCAACCCGAGGCCAAAAGGCTTAGATGCAGGTAACACTCCTGTCCTGTCTCTGCAGTACCCATTCTGTGTGAAATGAGGGATGAAACATGCTTGAACTCCTTTATTTTTGCTTCTGAGATGTTTTCAACATCCAGATATGAAAGATTCAGTTGCATCTCTGCTGAAAAAACAGATTAAACCAGCCTCAGGTTTACTGGTCTGGCTAAACTGGTGTTTAGCTGGTCTCCAACTGGTCTCCCAGCCTGACCATCTGAAGTGCCTAAAACCCTTATAAAACCAACCAACAGACCAGTTTAGGCTGGTTTAGCGTTTTTTTTCAGCAGGTATGTACTGTAAGTGCTCACATGGAAAAAAATGGCATGGTTTAATAAAGGGTGATACACGCTGGCTTATTTTATTTTTTTAGCCAATACTTCATTGTCCAAGTTGAGAGGAAAGTAGTCGATATTTAACAAAATTTGGTCTAGCATGGATTACTTTGAACGGCCTGACATTAATGGGATGAACCACACATGATATGCCATGTGGCACAATAATCTCATTGTGGATGAGGATTGTCACTAAATTGGTTTCTGGTCTAAACTGTCTGCCTCTCGTTTTTTTTTCCATTTATATCTTTTTAATTTATTCCGCACAGGGCCGTAATATTCCACAGCCAGCAATCACATCATCTCATACTTTTGCTTTTTTTTTTTTTTTCATTCTTTGAGGAATGCCATACTAGATAAGGCTTCCTGTGAAGGAGATGTGGGCGTGTTGTATGTGCTTTGTGGTAATTTGAAATCTAATTTTGTAACTTATAACTGTAATATTGACACATTCATCTCTGAGATGTTTTTTTTTAAATATTTTTAGCAGTGTAATTTGGTTTAAAAACCACTTTCTGCAGGATTATTTTCTGTTCATTACTGGGAAGGAAGAGGTTTCTGTAACATTGGGTATTTGGCAATTTAAAACCTGTTGTGGCCAGGACCATTGAGATTTTCACTGTTCTGAAAACCGTTAATAATTTTCTTTGAGGGGAGACTGACTCATCATAATGACATCATAAAAACAGTTATATAAAGGATTTTGTATTATTGAATATTTTGATTTATACAAGTTGTCATAGCTTTTCAACAACTAAATCAATAATGAGGTCAGCGCCTGTGTTTCGGAGGCAAAAACAATGGTTTTGGTTTGGAATAAAATCATAATATTGAAGCAATAGTTTGCCCATAAATAAATTCAGCATGTACTCATACTTATGTCATTCCAGAGCTGTATGACTGACTTTCTTTCATTAAAACAAAACTCTCTTCCATAAAAAGTGAATGTCAAAAGCACCAAGTCTTATGAAGTCATACATTACATTATTGTGAAGATTATCATCAAACATTTATCTATTTTTATTTCTCACACAAAGCTGTAATATGATTTCAGATGGCTTGAAATTTAGCATCTTATGGACCACTTGTAGTTTTTGTGTGTTTACAGCCTTTAGTTACGATTAACTTTCATTAAATAAAAAAGAGCAGCATGAACATTCTGTTAAACTTCTTCTTTTGTCTTCAATGGAAGAAAGAAAGGTCAAGTTTGATGATTTCTCAGGCACACCTAAAACATTTTGGGGTGAACACACACATCCATACATGACTAGATTATTGAGGAATTAAGACAGATAATAAAAATAGGATTTGCCACTTAGTAATGTACAAAATATTACAAAAACAGATGCATGTTGTTAATACATATTAGTCTGCATGTTGGCATATTATCATGTTATTTGTGACCTTAAGTCATGAAACACTGTTAACAATGTCATCGTATAACATTCATTCCATTCTTAACACTACACTTACCATCTTTTTCTTCAGGACCATCCGAGGATTTTCCTCATCTTTCACATCCTCATTCCTTCATTGTGTCTTTAATCTAACAATACTTCTCCTCAGGAGCTGGGGGTTATGCATGAAGAACTGCAATGTGATTGTTTATTCTTTTCTTTTAAATCACAATAGACATTTAACATTTTAAATGCTTTTATTTTCCTGATCAGGAAGTAAAGATGGAGGAAGCTATGATCAACACAGGTATCCACACTTTTTGAATCCCTCATTGGCTTTTGAAATAACTGCATGGGCAGCTTGTTTCCACTAATATGCCATGATTCATTGAGTTAAGTGTGTGGTTGCATGCTGGGTTGAGCTAACAATTCAAGTATATTTAAAAATGACATGAATATTAGTATTTAAAACCTCAAGTTTTAGAATTACAAGATCATTCCTCTAATTTTAACTCCTAATGTATTGCTTTTTGTTTTTATGTATTCCTAAACTCAAATAATTTACATAAAATCCAAGGCTATTCATACACACCATTTAGTGGGGACTTCTCAGTCCACAGAACATCAATATTTCAGATTTTTTTCTTACATTTCTCGTTCACGCCTATCTTGACATCTCTGTTTTTTGGCTTACCTGCTTACCAGGCAACAGCAGCATCGAAAATGGTCAAAGTTGAGGAGGCCAAGCCTTTCATTCCTGTGAGTCTTTGAGACCATATGAACCCATTTCTGTTCTCATTCCACTCTCAAGTAGTTCTCCAAACTGCACACCACATCTCCATAGACCCCGAGTTGAGTGGCAGTTCTGGTTCAGTGCGGCCCATGTCTCCTAGGCCATCAGTTACTGCCTGACCCGCTCTGGGAATGCTCATTTCATTCTCTCGCCCTCCTTTAACACGCTTTTGTTTTTGCAGTTTTTCATTTTCTACCTCTCACCCACACTTTCAGGCTCCTATTTAGTTTTTTTGGGTTGCTGATTTCTTGGTTCCAGGATTTTCCATCTTTTCAGTCTCTCGTTGGATGTTTCATTTTGGTTTGAACCTCATTGCACAGATTTTAAGTCTGTCTGCGCACTCTTTATTTATGATGTATTGGTTTTGGGTGTCTGTTTGGAGGACATTCGTTGCCTTGATCTGCATTCACACTGCTTTACTGCTTCAGAATAGAGCTTTTCTCTTGGTCTAAGGCTTAAAAAAGCACTGCAGTGGTGTGTGGGGCACTAATAAGCACCACAAGTAGGCCGGGAATAACTGCATGTTTTAGACTCATTCCAAAGCAAATGCTTTTCTGCGCGGCAATCATCAACCCTTACTGATTTCTCTCACTTCCCCCTCTCCCGTTTCCCAGAACACAGCCAGCCTGGGACGTCCACAAAGGTTAAGCTGCCCAATTTCACAGAGGTCATCGACTGGCAAGGACTGGCAGTTTTGTACAGCGTGAACAAGAGTTTGTATGAACACAGACACAACTACAGTCCCGACCTGGATGACTGGATGAACTTTTGGAAGGATGTAGATAGTATGTTTGCACTGCTGAGAAATTTAAAGAAACTCAACCAAACCGATAAGCTTGACCCCCTGGCTGAGCTGGGCTCCGGGGTCCCGGAGGAGGCCAGCGGTGCTGGATTACCAATCCGAAAGGAACGACCCCCGATTCCTGTCACCAAAGGTACCTCGAGAGGTCTGACCCCCAAAACTCTTCAAAAGAGTAATTTAAAGTCTCTTAATGAACTCCCAGAAGGCCGCCCAACTAAACCAAGTGTGCTTCCCAGGGGAGACACCTGGGTTCAACAGCTGGATAATGAGTTGGACAATGACGGAATGACGTTTAGCGGCAACGGCGTCACTGAACTGGAGACCCACCATGACTTTCTGTTGCGCAGCTCTAAAATTCTGGATCTCCACCTGCAGGAAGATGAGGAGGACATTTTTCAGGCCCAGGGTTACCTTCCCCTCTCATCGCAGCCAGCCAGACCCCCAGAGCCTGCTGGAGAAACTCCTCCAGCCCGGAGTGACACCCTACAGGAGAAGTGGAATGGAAGTGTCAAACCTTTTACCCACAAGCCCAGGGATGTTCAAGACTCGGAGGGTAGCGCCTCGGAACCATCCCCTTTGAGAAAGGACTGCTGCCATGCACTGTGAAGCCAGCCAACTCAGAGACACTAACCCCATGGAGCATGGACTGCTCTCCTGTATAATCCAATGAATTATTTTATTTTTTACAGGTACTTCCATTTATTAGAAATCAGTGTTTCTGTATTTTTGTAAAAAACATATATATTTATATATATATAAATTTAGAGGTAAAATATCGAATACATCTTAAATGTTGGGTTTGTTTTTAAATCTCAAGTGGGAAAACACCATCAAAGTAAGGTTTTAATATATTTTTAATTAAGAAACAGGTTAAAATGGTGAAACTGTCATATTGCATATTTTACGAGGTGGCTAATTCATACGACCTCACTCATACAAATTCATAAGATTTTTGCTTAATTCGTACGTATTTTACGAGTTGCACAATTCATATAAATTTGTACGAATGACCTACACCTAAACCTACCCGTCACTGGGGTCTAAACAAATTGTACAAAATCGTACAAGTGAGGTTGTACGAATTAATAAGAATTAGCCACCTCGTAAAATACGTACGAATTGGTCGTGAGATAGCGTTGATTAACCACATGCAGATTGTTTCCCCAGATATTTGATGCACTTTTTTTCATGTTTGTCGACTTCTGCAGTCTCTTAAGACGTAAACGACTCCATGTTGACACCCAACACAAGTCATTATTTGTTGGATTTGCTTTCGTTAATGAGTATCGTTGGTGTTTTCTTCTATGTTTACTTCAGCTTGTTAGGTTCGGTTCACTGTTTACTCTTTAAAACACTGCTTGAACATGTTTTATACTCTTGGATTGTGGGTTCAAAGGTTTGACTTGTTGGTGAAATGGTTCTCTCACAAATGTATAGTTCTGCTGCATTCAGTCCATATAATATAAGAAGGGCATTCACTGTAAGTGCTTTAATCATGGATGACTCTAACATTTTCACTAACCTACAAAAAGTAATGAATTACTTTAAAGTAGCTTGTTTCATTTGTGAAGAATGTGAGATGGGCATTTATTCCGAGCTTTCTGACCATTTTCTTCCTGTCTTTTAGAATTGTGATGTCTAAATTCATTTTTGAAGTAAAAATTGTTTGAAATATGAAATGACCTGCCAAATTTGCAAATATTACATTACTTTTTAACCAGTGGTGTTGAAACAATTCTGGCTTCTGGAAAGCCAAGAAGCTGTTTTGAAATAAAAACCTGCCAAACATTTGTTTCACCTACCTTGTGCCTCTAACCTTTCATTGTTGGATTGGATTGTACAATTGAATGAAATTACATTTAAAAAAAAATGTGACACTGTTACACTGCAAATGAAAGTTGTAGAGCTTTTTATAATGTACTGCAAAGTAGCGAGTTTTATAGTTAAAGTTCTTATCTATTGTTATTTGGGTGTAGAAGATGCGATTCTGCCTTCCAGGATATGAAAATAAGCTAACTGAATAAAAGGTATGAACATATGATGAAAATGCACTTTATTTCATTGTTCTTTCATGTGTATCGTACTTGTGGACATTTTGTGATTACTTTTATCCTTTCTAGCCATAAAAATTGTTTTCTATATCTCCACATGCTCTTTATTTTAGGTCATGTCCTGGGCTGAGTGCTTTGAATAACAGTCAAGCCATTAATAACGTTCTGCCAAGAAGTCCTGAGCAGGCTGTCTTGGCATGACTCTACCAATGCCATTAATTTTTCTTAATGTTTGCTCTATAAATGTATGCACTCCAGGAAGGCAGCAGAAACCAGTTTTTATTTACTTTTAAGATTGGAACTGTGGTCAGGTACCAAAGTACCATTTTGCTGAAGGTGTAGGATGGCTTAGTTTTAATACATAATGCAATGTAAATGTATAACTACACAGAATTTTTTTTTTTTTATATATATCTATATATATATATAGATCTATATATATATATACAATAATAACATTTATTTAAATAACCTATCAATGATTAAAAAATCACAAAAGTAAAAAAGTATTTGATCCACATTCAAATTTTCTGTGATTAATACATGGTAACAGACTCTCATGCAGACATTAATGACATGTTGATTGACCTAGCTTGTGGTTTGCAACTTATTGCAGTGATCTAAAAAAAAAATTAGTTGTAAACACGCATATGACCACCAGTTGTGTACTGTACTCAGTTCCCTCGTGTTTGTTTGAGTCCAGCTTACGAGGATGTGGGAAAAGTAATTAGGGGTGTCCTCACTGAAGGAGACAAGACTGAGACATGACTCAAAGCAAAAACTTTCAGCATCTATGGAAGAACTGTGCAACAGTGATGTGAGATGCTATTTTTGTACCTGTAACTATTTGATTTAAAGATAATGAACATGCTTCTCTCAGAGTTTCATTGAAAACTTCATAAGCTGGACAAACACTGCCACATACACATTCTAAGACTTTTTCATGGAGAAGGGTGCTGACTGACACTAAAAAAAGAGTGACACATGGGTCAAAGGTCAGTTGGACACCTGGGTGAGAGTGACCCCTGAGGAAGACCATAAAGATCGGGTTTGTCTTTATTATTACACCTTTGTCTTGAGTCTTTTTATGTGCTAGCCTAGTTGTCATTATGAAGAAGCTTTTTGGTTATCACTTTTAGGCTGTATATTTGGAAGTTTCAAACATTTAACACCTTTATCTTTTCATGGAAATTTAAAAATTCTACATTTATCGGCTACATACACATAATACATGGTCAAAAATGTTGAATTAATAAACGCATTAATTAAACAAAAGTGACAGTAAGGTTTCTAATTCTGTTCTTTTGATGTTATTTGTTAAAGAATTCTGAAGAAATCACAGTTTCCAAATTTAATACGTCCTCAACTTATTTTATTTATTTATTTATTCATTTTTTATCATTATATTTTAGCTAGCTTCAACAGTGGACACAAGTTCTTCACATGTTTTAAAATGTTAAAGTTCATTTAAAATTATACCGTTTATTAAATGCATTTAGGTTTACTTTTTGTTGTTTTGTTATTTTTATTATTTGACACATTTTGATGACTATGATACACTGTTTAATGGCAGCTTCCATTGTACAGCTATTGGGGCATGTTGTCACAAAGTGTACTTTTTTCATCTCTCTGAACATCATGAATTATGGCTTTTGAGGTCAAGAAATAGGGATAAGTATGTTTTAAAAACAAAGGTAAAACATACTTAACAAAGGGAAATAGGCCTACATTTCCCAGCATGCACTTGGAGGGCTCCGTCACCCCCTTCATCAAATCCGCAATCTTATCTCATTCACTCACTGTCCGTGTCGAGGACAGCAACTCACTACTTCTGTCTCTATCTGCCCTTGTAAGTACACTACTCTTCATTCAGTTCATTATTATTATTACTACGTCTTGTTATTTTAATTAACGTTAGAGCTTAGAGTCGAGCTGTAAACGATGTGCTGTGAATGAATTTAAAGAAAGGATCAGTATTTGCACTGACAGTATATTGTACTATATGTTCACTCATGTATAAAGTCGTGACTTCGTAAACGTTAGGTGGGGAATTAGTTGTATTAGATAAACAAATAATTCGAGCAGGTTGACACGGTTTTTAATTTTCCTCCCAGTGTTTTTTCAGTGGTCCGTCGCACGTTTACTGTTATTCTTTGTCTTTCTCGACCACTAATCTACCAGACAGCAGCTCGACTAAACAAAACAAATGACAGGATCTGTACGCTGTTTGTATTGCTTCTTGAACAGTTAGTAAACACATATTAATACTAGTTTGCCTTTATTTCCATTGTCTTTAGGATTTTGAATCACTGAACTACAAAGAATCATTTCAGCACCATGATCAGAGATCATTTCATTCTGTGTGTATTTCATTTTCGCTGCTATACTTACAAATGAGGCGAAACTGTAGGCAGCTTACAACAGGCGAACTATTATATATATCAAATGCATATGATATGACCACATTATGACTTATTATGATGAGGAATAAGAAAAATAACTGTTGGACAGCTATACAGAGGGATAATGGTTGGAAATCTAGTCCTCTTTAATCCGTTTATTGTGTGTTTAATCTGTAGAATAACTCCTGTAAACTGTAATTAGTTCTTAATTAATTTAATTAGTTCTTAGTTCTTAATCATCTTAGTTCTACTTGCATTGACTCCACGAAGCCAAAATGACTTCATCATATAATGATGAGACCAGGAGTGATATATCAGAATCTCTGGAAGTCTGTGAATTCCAGGGACAATATGGAGATCCAGGAGGTTACTACAAATCCAAAAGCCTGCCCGTTCTTAACAGGGACTGTCCTACCGTTAATGAGTCATTGGAACCGAGGCTGGTCAGTACGACACAGACTTTAGTAAAAACAGACCAGGGCTTGCCGTTCAATGAGCTGCAACAGAAAGGAGACTTGAGTGAACTGGATTCACCCACCAGGACAGATTTATCCCCTTCCATGTCCAGTATGGTGGGTCTTAGCAGCTCTATGAGAACTGAATCCAACCGAGCAGGTGGCAAAAAGATAGGCTTTTCATTGGCAAGATTCATCCGCTTTCCTGTGAGGAAGTATGTGAGGGTGATTCTTTCAGACTCTAGGTGTTTTCTGTTCTGTATGTGTTACCTGACGTTCATCCAGTCTTTGATGGTCTCGGGCTACCTTAGTAGTGTCATCACCACTATAGAGAAGAGATACAGCCTTAGAAGTTCAGAATCGGGACTGCTGGTTAGTTGCTTTGACATTGGAAGTCTTCTGGTGGTGGTCTTCATCAGTTATTTCGGGGGTCGAGGCCAGAGGCCACGCTGGTTGGCGGTAGGAGGGGTGTTCATCGCCGTGGGAGCAGCTCTGTTCTCCCTTCCGCATTTCATCTCTCCACCCTATCAAATCCAAGAGGTCAATTCGTCAACGGGGAACAAGGGCCTGTGCTCGAATGGGAATGGGAGCAGAAGGGACGCTCTGGATGTGTGGTCCTGTCCAAGGGACCAAGAGGGCAACGATCACTCCATATATGTTGCCCTGTTCATCTGCGCCCAGGTCCTGGTGGGCATGGGATCCACTCCTATCTACACGCTGGGACCAACGTACCTGGATGATAACGTGAAAAAGGAGAACGCTTCCCTCTACCTTGGTAAGAAACGTCTTTGTAGTTTTCATCACTACCTGTTTAATTTTGTGCTTCTGTTTTTACTTTTGTTGATTAAAGGATGACCTTTAATTCATAATATCACACTTAACAGTGTCATACATTTTAAAGGGGTCATATGATGCGATTTCGAGTTTTCCTTTCTCTTTGGAGTTAAGACTCTGCCACGCCCCCCTAAAACGGCTCGTTCTAACACGCCCCCACATATCTACCTCACTATGTGGAAATATTTGCATAATGCCACCCAAATGTGCACGCAAAGAAAGAAGGTGTGGTTTTAGAACCGCAGTTAGTGTTGAAGCAGCCATGTCAGGGAGATGCTGTGTGTTTCAGTGTGAAAGCAAAAGTACTTTATTTGGCCTTCCGAAAGTAGATGCATTTAGGAATCTTTAAGATTACTTACAACAGAACAGCAATGCATTTTATGGATGACCGTTTCGTGAACCTAGGAGAGGAGGTAATTCTGACTTTGCTATGACAATCTGGAGCTTCTGAATCAGATACTGTTTTGTTATTAGTTCAAGTATTTACTATTGACTGTTCAAATGCGGAGTTTTGAGCTGGTGGGTGTGTGTGTGTGGTGTGTGTGTGTGTGTGTGTGTGTGGGTGTGTGTGTGTGTGTGTGTGTGTAAGAGAGAGAACGAGAGAGAGAGAGAGAGAGAGATCACAGTGGAGTCAGATGTCTTAACCATGGCTTGTGTACTGCAAACACATACCAGCTTCATCACTGTGTCGGTCACGAGACTCTGTTCCCCTTTCGGACTCTGTATTTACATTTATTTTGAAAGATGAAGCACGCGATTATGGTAAGGGGCGTTACATTCCGACGAGTGCTGGCGGTGTTCGGCCAATCACAATGCACAATGCAGCTGTCCAATCAGAGCAGACTGCGCTTGTCGGAAGGCGGGACTTTGAAGAAAACGAAGCGTTTGAGAGAGGCGGGGCATAGAAGACCTACAACAATGTACAGTATTTTGAAAAATAATGTGGTTTTTGAACATTAAAGCATGTCACCATATTATGTTACACCAATACACAAAATAATGATCTTTAAAAAAGGCATCATATGACCCCTGTGAACTATATATTTTTTCTAATATTTATTTTGTAACTTATAATTTTTATCTTATAAAAGTCCCCTAAACATACAGAAATCTATAAACAAATATAACAAATAGGATATATAATATGATATATAAGTAGTATATACACTATATTTTATAAATTTTAAATATCTACACATTTAACTGTAATTTACATTACCACTAGATACTATAATTTTAATATTAAATAAAAAAAAAAATCATTATCTAAAATAGTTTTAGTGATAATCTACATAATACATTTTATAAATTAATAATACATAATCTTATATAAATGATAAATATTAAACATAAACACTCGTTTTTATTTTGTATATTACTTTAATTTAAAGTAAAATAAGTACACCTAAAGACTCTCAATTTGATATATGGGATATATTTATTACATATTACTTTGTTTAGGGGTTTTTTTAAATATAAATAAATGTACAATAATGATAAATATCAGTTATATTCTATTACATTATGCAAATGTATATAAATATAAATGTTATTGTATTATAAATGTTAATCCTGGAGCAGCACCAGAAGTCATTGCAAGTTGAGGGGGGTATAATACATGATCACATGACGCTTGTTCGTTCCTGTCATATATATTTCCAAATCCCTTTTCTTCCACCCTGTGATTGAGCACGCTAATGAATTTGTATGAAAGCCTCTTTGGGTGCACTTGTATTCAAAGAGACTTTTGTTGAAGAAACCAGTCCATACTTGAAAAAAGGTGATAGCAGTGTTAAATTATCTTCTTGTTTTGTTTTTAATCAGCATCATGGTATTATCAACATGTTAAGTCATAACCATGGTAACTATGAAGATATGAAGCTTGCTGGGAGTGTGCATAAGGGCAGGTTTTGACAAAACAAAGCTGCTTTAGTTGTATGATTGATTGGGACAGAATTGATTTAGAAATGTGTAGGAAGACCCCTTTATCTACAGCTTGGTGAGTAAGTGGGGCAGTGATGGACCCTCTGCCTGGGGCAACACCCATCTGACTGTAACCCCCAGCGGTGCACACTCCCAGACAGCATCTTTTAAAGAAGCACAGCACTGATCCAGAAACAGGGAGGGGTCTTTGTGATGGGTGATAATGCTTCAGTGAACATGCACATGCAGTCTTTGGAATAAAGAGCCCCATTATAAAGTACATATGCTGCAGCCTTTAAGTCAATGTATTGATCACCACTTACACCTGAAGCCAGTTCAGTGAGCATGATATGACTGAAAGCAAGAGACACAAAACAACTGGCTTCCTGAAAGCCTGAGGTTTTTCTTCTCCCTTGAAACTTCATGGCTAGGAAAACATTATTTGTTATATTGATATCTTAAAATGGAATATAAAAAGAGCTTTTTTTTTCTTGTACTGTAGTTTCTTTTTTTATCTTGTATGAAGCATTAAATGGGTTGATTAAGATGATAATAATGCAGATGTTTTAATGTTATGATTCCATTAACTTTTCATTCTATATGATTTAATATTAAGAAAAATAACTAAATATTTATAAAAAGTACATACATTGGACTTTTGGTTGAGTCTTGACTTCAGCTAACATGCAGCTAAAAATAATATCAATCATAAAACGAACAATTTATTGTGTCAAAATTTTGCCTACTTTTTTTCTGGCATCTCCCTGTTCCAATTATTTCAAGCCCCATCACAATTTGTGTAAAGCACTTGGGGCAAGAAAAGACAAATTGAAATCTCCCATACATTGAGAGGAAGTAGAGTGGAATGTTTGCTTCGTCCCCAGCACTTGTTTGAGCTGTGCACACATTCCATTAGCGACATGTAGGGCTGTTATACTTGCCTCTGTGCTTTTCACAGATGGTTCAGACAGGGTTTGTCATTGCAAAACATGCTTATTCTCTTTTCTCTGCATCCTTTCATTTGCTTTCTTTTACTATGGTGTCTGAGTTAGTTGTGTGCAACAGACAGGGAGTCTGCATTATGAAAACATTTACATACCCCAAAATCCTTCAGGCAGATTCATTTTAATGAGCTGATGTAAACTAAAGTTCATTGTCTACCGTTTCCTCTTTTTGACACACTTTCGCATACTAAAACTGACCACTGTTCAGTTATCAGTGACATTTACATGAATAATGACTGAGGATAGCATCTCAAACCTCTGCTTAAAGGCTTAAACATAAAAAAATTGGCTGATGCAGATCATTAAAAAATGGTCTAAAAATCTCAGAATTGCTTGTTTGTATCTCACAATTCTGACTTTTTTTCTTAGAATTGCATGATATAAACTCACAATTGCGATTTAAACTTGCAATTCTAACTTTTTTCCCAGAATTGCTTGTTTGTATCTCGCAATTCTAAACATTTTTCTCAGAATTGCTTGTTTGTATCTCGCAATTCTGACTTTTCTTCTCGAATGTGAGGGGGGGGGGGGTGGTGGGGGGGGGTGAAACTCACAATTGCGAGTTATAAAGTCCACTTCTGTGGACTTCTAAAAAAAAAGTAAAGACTGATATTTTCTCAGAATTGCGAGTTTACAGTATATTGTGGGATATAAACTCACAATTCTGAGAGAAAAGTCACAACTGCGAGTTTATATCTCACAATTCTGTCTTCATAACAAGTCAGAATTGTGAGATATAAACTCGCAGTTGTGACTTTTCTCTCAGAATTCTGAGGAAAAAAGTCAGAATTACGAGACGTGAACTCGCAATTGTGAGAAAAAAAAGTCGGAATTGTGAGGTAAAAAGTCGCAATTATCTTTTTTTTATTATTCAGTGGAGGAAATGGGCTTCCATAGAAATATATCAATCAACCACTAAGAAGAACATAAGCAATTTGTCACAGAGCCAACAATGTCAAAAGTATTCAGTCGAATAGTTGACACTCTAAACAATATTACTGTTACAAATACGCTTTAAATAGTATACATACTAAAGATATCCATATTAGTTTACTTGCATGCAAAAGAAGGATTTTTAAGAATATTGTGGCCATTCTTTTTAAAATAATTGAAGGGAATGAGGACTGGCATGCATGCATAAATAAATAAATGCATTGAAAAAAATTGGTGTTGAAACAATTTTCACTCAGAAATTGCTAGTAAGTTTCACAATTAATTACAAAGAAATTGAAAACGCATTGAAGTAAATGTAAAATTTTGAAGTAGAAAGAATGGAGCCATATTTTCTTGTAAATCGTACTCCAGCTAATCTTTATTTAATTTACAATTTAAAAACAGTGTAGTTAATATGACTATTATATACATGCCAAGTCGAAGTAATCTTTGCCAGAATATTCATATATATTAAAAAAATCCAATCTCCAAATAATAAATAATGCATACAGGTTTGGAATGACATGACAATTCTGTCATAAAGAATGACAGAATTGAAATTTTATGGTTGAAATATCCCTTTAATGATCTTGTTCTTCATTTGAACAATGGACAAGACTTTGGCCCCCAATTGGCAGCATGGGATTTCCTTTTAGGTAGCAATTCATTAATGAAGTGGGGGCCAGGTGTTTCTGATTTACAGGCCAATGATTTTCTTAGCATGGCTTATAGACTGCAGTCAGCCGAGGGGGTCAGTTTTGATTGGATTGTTCCTGTGTGCTTTAGAGTGTGTCTCTATTGTAGTTAGTTGCCAAATGCAGAATGAAGTAATAATACTTCAGTAGCAGCTCTGTTACTTTAAGCTCTGACACTGTAATAACTAAGGACCTGCATTATTTATTTTTTGGCTGTTGCACGTTTTGTCAGAGATGGTTGATCATAATGCACTGATGGCTCCCTGGTGGATGAGCAGTTTTATTTGTGGTAGTAATTGAGGAATACTGCGAGATGGATGGAGGCTGTGTAAAATTGGTGTGCACAATATCAGGATGCCCTGTGTAAACACACCTACTCTGTCAGCCTGCTTTTGTTAAATTTAGAAGGGGTAACAGCTGCTGCTTTTTGTGTGTGCGTATGTGAGAAGGAGAGAGACTTTGACTTTAATGGGTGTTTCTTCAACTACAGACACTTTTGGCCCAGTGGGTTTTTAGGAAATAATTGTTGTTAAACATACTGTACATACTGACAAGCTATGCAATATCGTGTTCATAATCGAAGGCGATTCATCTGCGATATGAACGTGATATTGCGTAGCTTGTCAGTGAACTACGGCTCTGTGTATTAAATGCCACTCCATCTGAAAGCACGTGATGGAGATTTACTACTAATCACAGAACCGGCTTTACTGACGAGATGTGCATGACAATCGCATGCGATTTATCGTGCAGTCCTAATATAAATCATTTTCACTCAATTAATATTGAAATAGATATCTTACTTTAATATTTGTTTGGATTATCAGCAGTAATTTATATTTTTATGAAGAATTTTCCTGGACTAACATTAAATCCTGGGACAAGAGTAAAACACTATAATCTATAAATGGACATAAAAAAAGCCTTTTGTAAAGTACACTGAAAAAAATTATGTAGGTTTTACTTGGAAACAATTTTCAATCAGAAATTCCTGATTTACCGCATAGACCACAAAGATAACCACATAACCACAAAGAAATGACAAATAACATTGAATTTTAAAAAATTTAAGTAGAAAGACTGAAATTGTATTGTCCTGTTTTATTCACAACTTTGTAAAATCATGTTGTATAGTGTAGCAAAAATAAATGATGATATTTTCTAAGACTGTTGTAGTGTGTTATTTTCAATTAAGAAAGAAATAAAAAGTAGAAATCTTTTAGTATTATAAAAATCCTCCTGGTATGTAAAAGTGCCCAAAGTTAAAGAAAATTTTTCCTCTTTGTGTGCTCAACGTTTCCAACAACACACACTGAGCTAAATACATCTGTCCTCTCTTGCTTCTGAGTTTAATATTTTCCACCACACACTCCATCCATTATGTGCGATCATGTTCCCAGGGCTGTGCGTTTGCTGTTGTGTGGCCTCACAGAACTTTGGCACCCATGTCACAGTCGCGCTGCTGACTTACAGAACAGACACTTCCAAACTCGGCCACATTAGAGTTACTCAGCAGATACCCCTAGAGCTTTTTACCACCCTCCGTCGCAATTCTGTGGACTTCTGGGGCATGTCCCATACTTTCCCCCGTATTTAAAGGGTTAGTTCACCCAAAAATGAAAAGATGAACGAAGGTCTTGTGGGTTTGAAATGACATGAGGGTGAGTAATAATTAATGACAGAATTTTCGTTTTTGGGTGAACTAACCCTTTAAACACGTCATCGTCCTTGTGTATGTATCATGTCACTGGGAATGAACTGTATTATTAGAAAGTCTTCTGTTTCAGTATATACAAAATTGATTTTCTGCAGCAGTAGATTCTAATACTGGCTGTTTCCAAGTGAGGGAATTGCAGTGTTCGGTTTTGGGATTGTTAAAGGTCATATGAAAATTGAATACCCAGTTTTTGTGTGTTCTGAAACAGTTGGCTTGTTTTGGGGTGCATTTTATAGTAGTGCTGCTGCTCACAAACTTCAAATAACCTAGTTTAAATATCTGGGCTATGTGAATAATGTATGATTTTGTGTTTGTTTCAAATGACTTGAATGACATAATGATTTTACATTACCATTTTATTTGGCATTACAAATGGGGCCATTACACCTATGTGCCTGTGAGCAGGCAGATTGGCTCTGAGAGATGTCACATAGAGTTTGAAATGGGATCAGAGCACTTGTTATTACATTAATCGATATTAGTGCCTGTCCGCAGGGGTTACGAACAATGCATGTCAATTTGAGCAACTCAAATTAAACTATCTTATTCTCCAAATTAACCCTAATTGCAGATCCGAGATTGTCACTAAATGACAGCGGGTTGAGCTAAATTATTACAGATCACTTTATTCATTGCTTTGACCCTGGGAGAGTTACAGCCTTTGAAATGAAAATTAGCTGTTAAAAGTACAAGATAATAGGACGAGGAGTTATTTCAGCTTGTTGAGTCGTCTAATTTTCGTCTTTGGTTGTATTGGTAGTGGTCCAGTAGTCTTTTGTTGATGTGCCTATAGGAGTGTTTACCTCTAAGCATTTTGAGATTACAGCATTCTAGGTACAGTATTTGTCTTACGCTTATCTAAAGATGAGCTAAGCAGTTACTTAACGCTTAAATAAGTGTTCATTGTTTGATTCTTGATGCTTGAGTGATTCTGACAGGATGTTCTTTGATAGACAAGCATGAAAATTTAAAGGGAAACTTCACCCAAAAATTAAAATTCTGTCTCATGTAGTTCCAAACCTGTATGACTGAGAAACATAAAAGCTACAATTCTGAAGCCCATGTTGTTTGTTCTTTTCAAAGCAGTTACAATGAATGCAGTTAATTTGAAGCTTCAAAAAGGACACAGAAACACAAGAATGTAAAAATATGAATATAATAATAATATGAATCCTCAATTTCAAGTCTTCTAAAGCCATCTGATTTTGATTTTCTGCTATTGTGACAAACAGTTATTTAAGTTGTTGTTCACTGATAATCATCTCCTCCAATGAACCGTTAACAACTGTGACTGATTCTGAATCAATTGAATCAATCTGTTTTGGGAACAAATCATTCAGACTGGAACAAATCATAAAGACAATCAGGGTATCTTCCGTCCAGTCGTTTTTTAATTTAATATTGAAATCTAAAAAATTTGTTTATTTGTTCAAACAAAACAAGAATTCAAGAAAAATCAAGAATTCGGCCTCATTTTTCGTTTTTACGTTCAGGGATAGAAAACGAATAAGCTACTTGAATATTCAATCTTTACATGTGGGCGGGAATGAATCACACCTCTCCGCTGATTGGTCAACCAAACATTACAACATAATAATAGTCCTTAAAAACATAATAAGAACCCTCCGCTTCTATGGATTCTTAGCATGTTTATTTCTACTACATTTTATCTCTTTCTCTTCATCAAACAGCCAGATTAACGAATGGCTCGACACAAACCATATCGAGGTAGAGCCTAGACAGAGCTTTCTTTTGTGTAGGCATAAATTCTGCAACCTACCTGTGAAATATTAGTTTATCTCATAAATATGAATTTACTTCACACCTGCACTCACAACTACATACTAGCCTACATCTTTGGCACACCGCCTGAATTATTATAGCTAACCACCAATTAAAATCTGTGTGGTAAGTTGCACGATGTACTGCAGCGTGGGGAGAATGTATTGTAGACAAGCGCAGACCACTATTAATTTATGTGAACATAGGTAGTTTTAGACAATAAACTGAGTTTATTTAATTAATATTGAGTATTGGACAGCTAACTGATGGCATACAAATTTTTTATTTTCTTTGCCAACTAAACCAAAGCAAGCCACAGAACCGTTGTGCGATTGACTCGCAATAGGTGCATAGAGTAGTGTATCATTCCTGAATGAATCAGAGTCTTTGAAAAACCCATTATTATAGACAACAATGCAATTACCAATTATTATAGACAGCCACTTGATTGTATTCCTAAATGAATGAATGAAGCATTTTGAAGGAATTGATTGAATAAAAGGCTCCTTTAGTAACACAATGACTTAACGCCACCTAGTGGCGATATTACTTTCATAATCCAAGTATTATTTAATTTTATTCATATTACTATTAAAAATGTTGTATAAAACATTAATCTAATTTCATTATACATTTGTAATTGCTATATAAATTCACGTACAGTCGTCTGATCAGCATTAAACTGTAAATACATCTAAAAGTATCTTCAGAAGCAGGTTCTATATCACTGAATACTGATTTAAGTGGTAAAAGCCTATTGCCATATTATAAATAAATAAATAAACTGAAAATCAATTGCCCCTTATGGGAAAGTTAATTTCTGACACTGCTGACACTGGCTTATTGTTTGAAGTGTTATTTCAGGGTTTAGATATGTTATAACTCAAACGAGTTCACCTTCAAATCATGACGTCAAATTCACATTTCACTAAATTCAATCACTGAAACAAGCACTCTGAGGAACAAATAGTCCCATGCCAGTGGGATAACATCATATGATTTCCTAAATTTGAAGAACGTGCTCTTTGAATAAAACTCAAAATAGAAAAATAATAGATGTGCTGTGAAGGTAAATTACACAAAGTCATTTATTTTCATATCTGTCATATTATTTAAGTTCCTCCTTTGTCTAAAACGCAGCGTATTGTCTAAAACAAAAGTTATGACTATATGTTCACATAAATTGATAGTGGTCAATACATTCTCCCCACGCTGCAGTGCATCGCGCAGCTTTGCCAGACAGATTTTGATAGGTGGTTAGCTATAATAAAACAGGCAGTGTCAAAAGGGCCAAAAGGCTCTGCCTCGGTACAGTTTGTGTCAAGCCATTCGTTAATCTGGCTGTTTGATGAAGAGAAAGAGATAAAGTGTAGTAGAAATAAACATGTTAAGAATCAGTAGAAGCGGAGTACCCCTAACCCCCCCCCTTAACCTACAAACAATAAAATTATTATGTTTTTTTTAGGATTATTATTAGTGGTAATGTTTGGTGGACCAATCAGCGGAAGAGGGGCGTTTCATTCCCACCCCCAGGTAGAGATCGAATATTCAAGTTGTTATTCCATTTTCTATCCCTGAACGTCAAAATGCACATATTCTTGATTTTCGTGTTTGTTTTGAATAATTTGAAAAACAAAATATGGCCGTTTTTCATTTTTCAGAGTTTCAGATAAATTAAAAAATGATTAGACGGAAAGATGAGGAGCGGGTCATTCGATCATTCGTTTTTTGATTTAATATTGAAAGCAGAAAAATTTGAAAACGGCTCCTTTTTCGTATTTTAGTTTTTTTCCAAAACACGGAAAACGAGAATTCAGCTTAAATTTTCGTTTTTCGGTCATGGGTGGAAAAAAGAATCAACAGCTCCTGGAATATTCGAGTTCCCAATACACGTGGGCGGGAATTAAACGTCCCTTTCTGCTTATTGGTCAGCCGAAGATCAAACCGTGCCGTCATCAGTTCTTCTGCAGTATCACGCAGCAGAATAATAGTCCTCCACTGCTGCAGTTGTATGGATTCTTAACGCATTTGTTGCAACTACATTTAGTCTTTTTTCATCAAACAAACAGGCTAAGAGCTCGTACCGGGGCAGAGTCTAGACAGGTCTTTCTTCTGTGTAGATATAAATTCTATTCTTTGCATCAGCTGGGCATGGCCGGGTATGATATGACAGCTGTCTTAGCCTACCCTGCTCACCCAGTAAGTCTGTTTATGTAATTAATTAATTTGTTTCAAAAGAAATATTTTAAACACTAAGACAAAAAGGAAAGAATAATAAATTGGCTTGGGTATATATAGGCCTATGTTCACGCAAAAACTGTCATTCTGACTGACAACCGGAAAAAACAACAGATATTAAATAGCCTACTCTTAGAGTTATATAATGTAGTCTTGTGTAAAATTTATTATAATTGATATCGCAAAAGGATATGCACTTGTCGCACTGCAACGCAAGATTTTCATAAAATATAATAACTTGCAATTTCAGTTTGTTTCTCACCAAACCCTCAATATACCTTCAGAATGCTTGGAATATATGCCACGAGATGCATAGGATTATTTTACGACAGATATGCATCCGCTTAAAAATAAAAAATAAAATAATAAAGTCACCATTCTCTGCCATTAAATTGGCAAGTGTGAGCAGGACATTTTTGTGTTATTAAGTAATAAGCCTTTAGAACAACATTAAGGTGAATATTCACTCTAGTTCACACAGTTCCAATAAACTGAGATGGGTTAAATAAACTCAATAAGCAGACAGACGCGACTACAGTCAAGCGCAGACCAGTATTGAAGTGCACAGGAAATAAGCAGCAGTTATATTTAAAGCAGTTTAAATTAATATTGAGTACTAACTGATGTTCACTTGGATTTTTTCCCCATCGAGGGGAAATAACTTAATACTCTGTCATTTATAGTCGTATGGTAAAATGTATATTATTAATTGTGTAACGTTACGTTCAAAACAACTACAAAATGTCATGCCTTTGAAAAATAAAGAGAACAACAGAATGCACTGCTTTAACACGTCTCGGTCTCCTTGAGCATCTTCCTGGCGCATGCCACAAACATGAACCACAGGGAATACTCGTATTTTAAAAGGCTTAATTTTGATTATTTTACATTAAATGCATCATAAGTCACTTTGGAATAAATCACAGTAGGCCTATGTATCATGATAAAAAAAAACACTTTACAGTCTGGAAATACTTTAGGCTATAGCAAATTATTTCTCGGACCCCCTATCACTTTAAGAACCACTGGTCTACACAGAAGAAAGAACTGTCTAGACTCTGCCCCTGTATGAGTTGTATCGAGCTATTCATTACTCTGTTTGATGAGAAAAATATGAAATGTAGTTGCAATAAAATGGGTTATTAATCCGTACAACTGCAGCAGTGGAGGACTATTATTCTGCTGTGTGATACTGCAGAAGAACTGATGATGGCACGGTTTGATCTTCGGCTGACCAATCAGCAGAAAGGGACGTTTAATTCCCGCCCACTTGTAGAGATCGAATATTCAAGCTGTTTATTAATTTTTCCACCCAAGAACGAAAAACGAAAATTTAAGCTGAATTCTCGTTTTTCGTTTTTTGGGAAAAAAACAAAAATACGAAAAAGGAGCCGTTTTCTAATTTTTCTACTTTCAATATTAAATAAAAAAACTAATGATCGAATGATACACTGATTAAGATACCCTGATTTGACCCATATCAATAATTTACTGAAAAGATCTGTTTCAGTGTTATTTTAATATTATACTATTATAGAATTTATTCATATTTTCAATTATCTTTTATATTTTCAGTTTTCAATTTAATTTTCTTTTTAGTCATTTTTATGTGATTTTTGTCATTTTTACAAAAATGTTTTTTGTATATTTCGGTTTAGCTTTCATTTAGTACTTAAACTAATTTTATTTCAGTTAGATGCCAATGCAATGCAAGATGTTTACTTATTTATTTGTTTAGTTAGTTATAACACTGATCTGATTCAAAAGAATGATTCCTTTATGAGTCAGACATCACTACTTCTAATAAACTCGACCTAGGAGAGTTAAGATTGATTTTTAACTTAACCTATGAGTAATGCCTGTTTCTCACACAAAGCTGTTATATGAAGACTCAGGAAAAACAGTAAGTGCATTGTATTTTAAGTTTGAAAGTTTCAGTCCCTATTCATTGCAACCACATGGACAAAAGCGACCAGTCTTTGAACCATTTCCGTTTGCATTCCACTGAAGAAAGAAATTCATACGGTTTCAAATTTTGGGTGACCTCTTTAAGAAGTACATTTGCCCCTAGCTTTGTGTGTACTGTGGACATGTAAATATCTCCATTACAACACTGGTCTGAAATACCTATTGTCTTCGCTGACCCTGTTCTCAAAAGACATCTTGTTGAAACGGCACGATATGCGGTTGGAACCATATTAAACCTTGATGAGAGGAGAAAGAGGTTGTGCAAAACCTCATGCCATGTCCATTTTTTCACAGAACCCTGTTGTTTTTCTATAAATACATGGTAAGGTGATGATTTGCAGCCTCTCGTTTGCCATGGCTTATATGCCTTAATCACTCTTTGGCCTGTCTGGGATTTTAGATGTTACTTTGTCTTGTCTAATGACCTTCCCTCAGGATATAAGGCTCTCTGAACCGCAGAATGTTTGCCACGTATCAGTCCCAATCCAGAAGCTACACTATCGTCTCCATTACAGTTACACACTCATGTGACGTTGCTGTGCTATGTGGTCATGAAAACTTATCTTTGGCATGTGTTTAAGCATTGCGGTTTAAAAACAAATGATTTAAACCATTGAAATCAGCCATCAGCATGGCGCCGCAAATGGCAGCAAGGACGCTGAGCTCCGCAGTTCTTCTATTGTTTTTGTTTGTTTGTTCTGTGTTTTGTCATTCTTCTTCTATAAGTTTTACCAGAGACGAACTGCTTAACATTAAGCAGCACATCCCGGACAACATTTTTCCGGTTTTTGATTAGTCGGACGTTTTGTTGGACATTCTAGTCAGAGGTACATCTGTGTTGTTCAAACGCGCGTGCAGACACAGAAGAGGGAAACGCGCCGGCACCCTGGTGAAGCTCCGCGCGCGCGGCATTCGGACTGCGCTCCAATACCCACATTCATACTCGGAATGAATCCGTCATCCCTAATGTCCTAACAAAACGTATGAACTTCTTCTCCTCACCCGCACCAACAAGGACTTTTCAAACTCTGCTGCACTGTGCTTCAGTGAAACCTGGCTGAGTGAAGCCATTCCGGACAACGCGCTTCATCTACCGGGCTACCAGCTGTTCAGAGCGGATCGCATCGCGGAGTTAACTGGGAAAACCAGAGGTGGTGGATTGTGTTATTACATCAACGAAAGTTGGTGTTCAGATTTAACAACGCTGAAAAAGGTGTGCTGTCCTAATTTAGAGGCACTCATAATAAACTGTAAACCGTTCTACTCGCCACGGGATTTTTCCTCTTTCATTCTTGTGAATGTGTGCGTGCCTCCGGACGGTGCGTGATGCAACAGCTGGCCGAACAAATAATTGAAATGGAGCAAAGGTACCCAGACTCTTTTTTAATCATTCTTGGAGACTTTAACAAATCAAATCCCTCCACCTTCCCCTCCCCCCCCCGTGAACTAGCCAAAATACAAGCGCACATTCCGTGTCCCCACCAAGCCGACAGCATCTATTTGGATCACTGTTACACAGCACTAAAGGATGCATATCACTCTGTCCCACGGGCAGCTTTAGGGCTCTATGATCACTGTCTTGTTCATATTATATCAACCTACAGGCAGAAACTGAAATCATCTAAACCTTTATTAAGGACTGTAAAAAGATGGACTAATGAAGCAGAGCAGGATTTACAAGCTTGTTTTGACCTCACTGATTGGAGCGTCTTTGAAGCTGCTGCCACCGATCTGGATGAGCTCACAGAGACTGTAACATCCTATATTAGTTTCTGTGAGGATATGTGCATTCCTACCAGGATATTCTTATCATTTAATAATGATAAACTGTGGTTTACTGGGAAACTCAAACAGCTTTGTTATGCTAAGGAGGATGCTTACAGAAGTGGGGATACAATCTTGTATAACCAGGCCAGGAACAGACTAACAAAGGATATCAGAGTGGCTAAAAAAAACTACTCAGTAAAGCTGAGAAAAGAGCTTTCAGCAAACGATCCAGCGTCAGTATGGACTGGTCTGAGGAACATCACCATGTACAAGACACCACCCCCACAGCTTGCGGAGAATCAACAACTGGCTGACAATCTGAATGTGTTTTACTGCAGATTTGAAAAGGATCGTCTACCCCCCCCCACTTCCGTCTGATCCTGCACTTCACCTTCAACCTACCCCCCTGCACCCCCCTCCCTCCCTCCAATCACCCCAAACAACCATATCAAACCTGTGTTTAAGTCTGTGTAGGGATTATAACGGATCTATCAAAGAAAGCAGAAATCTAGAAAGCTTCTGGCCAGATGTTTTTCACCGCCTTCAATCTGAAAGTCCTGTGCTGACCAGCTGGCCCACATCTTCACACAGATCTTCAACAGATCATTGGAGCTGTGTGAAGTTCCCTGCTGCTTTAAACGCTCCACCATCATTCCGGTCCCCAAAAAGCCCAAAATCACTGGACTTAACGACTACAGACCTGTGGCTCTAACGTCTGTGGTCATGAAGTCTTTTGAGAGACTGGTGCTGGCCCACCTGAAGGACATCACTGACCCTTGCTGGATCCTCTTCAGTTTGCGTACATAGCAAACAGGTCTGTGGATGATGCAGTCAACATTGGACTGCATTACATCCTGCAACACCTCGACAAACCTGGGAATTACGCAAGGATCCTATTTTTGGACTTCAGTTCGGCCTTCAATACCATCATACCTGACCTTCTCTCAGACAAACTCGCCCAGCTCTCCGTGCCCACCTCCATCTGTCAGTGGATCACCAGCTTCCTGAAAGACAGGCAGCAACTAGTGAGGCTGAGCAAACTCACATCCAGGACTATCACCATCAGCACTGGCGCCCCCCAGGGATGTGTACTCTCCCCACTGCTCTTCTCCCTCTACACGATGACGCACCTCTAAGACCCCCTCTGTCAAGCTCCTAATTCGCAGACTACACTACAGTCATCGGCCTGATCACGGATGGAGACGAGTCTGCTACAGACGGAGGTTAAAGATCTGTCTGTCTGGTGCAGTCTTAACAACCTGGAGCTTAACACTCTCAAAACTGTGGAGATGATCGTGGACTTCAAGAGAAAACCCCCTGCACTCCCCCCACTCACCATCATGGACAGCACTGTGACTGCAGTGGAGTCATTCAGGTTCCTGGGCACCACAATCTCTCATGACCTGAAGTGGGACAATCACATTGAATCTATATTGTGAAAAAGGCCCAGCAGAGGTTGTACTACCTTCACGCCAGCTGAGGAACTTCAACCTGCCCCAAGAGCTTCTTAATTCTACCCTAGCACTTGAGTCTGTCCTGTGTTCATCCATAACTTTCTGGTTTGGTTCAGCAACCAAATCATACACCAAGAGACTACAACGGACAGTCAGGAATGCTGAGAGGATTATCGGTGCCCCTCTACCCAGCCTCCAAGATCTTTACATCTCCAGAGTGAAGAAAAGGGCTAAAAAAATCACCTTGGACCCCTCACACCCAGCCCTCTCTCTCTTCGAACTGTTGCCTTCTGTTCGGCGCTACAGAGCACTGACCACCAGGACAGCAAGGCACAAGAACAGTTTTTTTCCCACAGGCTATATTCAGTCTTAACAATTAAGCTTTCATAATTATACATCATCCATCACATCTAACATAGTATATTTATATTAAACTGCACATATGTATATAACATATCTATCTGCACACTAATAATCATATCTTTACATTTATCTAAACAATTAAATTTTTTATCTATTCTTCTATTTCTGTTTATAGTACATTATTCAATTTTTCTTTTTTCTTATTATTTTTTTTATATTACATCCCTACTGTGTTATTCCTATGTATGTCTACACTTTCATGTATGTCTGCACTATGTTTGTACTTTTTTCTACACTGGAAGCTCCTGTCGTCAATTCAAATTCCTTGTGTGTGTAAACATACCTAGTAATAAAGCTCTTTCTGACTTCTGACTTCTGATTTCTGAATGCAATCAGCAGCGAAAAGACTCATTTCACTCTAATGCGTCATTCATTGTCTGAGAGACTGTTTCTGAGCACTGTCAGAGAGGCGTGCGCATGTGAAGACGGTGCTCATAGAGCACAGGAGTATTGAACTTATTTTTGATGCATAGGCCTTAACACTAGAACCGCCACGGGTTAAATTTTACCCGTGGCTGTTTTTAAAATGTACATAAAAGATTTTTAATAAAACATTTAAGTCTCCCAGTCACTGACTTTTACTAAAATTTTGTGATTTACAATCCCGTTGTTAAAAACTGTTTAGATAAAACCAGATCAAAAAACAGGGCATTTCTACCTAAGCGCCAGTGCGGGTCAAATTTACCCGTTATATAATGCCTGTATGTTTGCGCTGTCATTTTCGTGCCGCTTATGTTTTAACATAATACATAGCTAGGCAATGCCTTTCACTCACTGAATTAGCAGTTATTAGTTTCATAAATAAAGACAAAATGAGTAAAAGAAGGCGATTTATGAATGCTGAAGAGGTAGGTAATAAGCACTAAATGCCATGAGCAATGGAGAGTCTGATGGTGGGGAGATAAGTAAAGTGTCCTGTCGGCTCAGCATTTGATGGCGATCAATAGCCCTATATCATATTTAGACGTTTTATCCTAATGTTACTCATAATTGTTAAAATTTGGATTAACTATTTAATTTTTGTTTTGCCATTTTTATCGTTTATTGTTCACTTCTGTGTTGCTATTTATTCTAGTCTGCCTGTTTCCGATTTGATGAAATTAATAAAACCTTTTTTTTTTTTAGATCGGTAGGGGTGTTGATGCTAATCCACCATGGGAATTACCGTACATCTTATATAACAACATTATAAACAATGTAAGGTTTGATTACACAAGATAAATATTTAAACACAACAACAAAATAAACATCGTCGACTTATAATCAGGAATAATGAAATAAACTTACATTCAATCACGCACATTAACACCTGAAGAAGTGGCGGAGCAAGCGGCTAGTAAAAGTGAAAGTAAATCGGAATAGCGGAAATTCATGTCAACTAGCAGCACACATTCATAATAAAAGTCCTTCCACTATAAACATACATAGGGAATTTAGAACAGCCGCCCCCAGATTAGCATAGCTAATATGTCTAAAGATAAATTCCCTAGTCGTTAGAGTCCGTTTCACCTCCATCCAGAAGTGCGAGAAGTCTGACAAGTTTGGCCACAGGTCGTAGGTATAGGCGATCATTGACCTGTACTTGAGCTGACCTGATGTGTCCATCAGCACTGGGTATCAGTTTGACAACCCGACCAACTGGCCATTGGGCCCTGGGAAGCTGTGGGTCGATTATCATGACCACTGTGTTCTCAGCTAGATCTTGAGTTACCTGCTGCCACTTCTGGCGAGTCTGGAGACCCGGGAGGTAATGTCGTGTGACGTAAGACCAGAAGTGATCGACAATAGTCTGGGAATGACGCCAACAACGCTTGGACAAGGGCTCAGGGGTGTAAATCACCTGGGGAAGTGACCGCCCGCCGCCCCATGAGAAGCGTATTGGGGGTAACCGGATCCAAGTCTGCCATGAAGCAGTCGACTCCAGTGGAGAAGAAGGGGGGTTGGTATAATCGCAGACGAGCTGATGGTAAGTCAGCCATAATAGGTAGAGTCAGCTTAGCTCTCCACTTCTGGCACTCTACGCACTCTCTCTGGTGTCGTTTGATGGCTTGCCTGCCCCTTAGAATCCAGAACTGGTGACGTAGCTCTGTAAAGACCCTATCAGGTCCTGAATGGAGTAGACGCTCGTCAAAGTGCTTTACGATGAGTCTAGTCACCTGATGGTGGGGATCTAGAACCACTGGATGTATCTCAGCTTTGCTGAAGCCATCCAATTGCCGTAGCCTACCTCCCACACGAATTAGACTTAACTCTGGGTCGAACTCGGGTGCAAGCGTGTTCAGACGGCTGGCTGCGGGCACCTGGTTCCCTGATTTTAAAGCCTTGAACTGCTCTGGGAAGGAATCCTCCTGACATTGACTCAATATGAGCGCTTCCGCACGCCTGTAATCTAAGGATGCTTTACTCATATCTTGGGCGGCCACCGTCGCGGTCGACCAAGGCACTCCAAGAAGCATACTGAGATGCATCAAGCATGTCTGAAATTTGATGGTCTGCGACTAATCCACAGAAGATGGCTTTCCTTATCTCTGAGGTATCCTCTCGGGCCTCCACAAGGGGCTTGGCTGGACATCGTCAATCCTGAGCCTCGACTCCACGTCAGAGTTCGCCAGCTCCATGAGCGTCCTCCCTCTAGTAATGTCGTCCGCTGGGTTATTCGAGGAATCAACGTACCGCCAAGAGTGGAGCTCAGTCAACTCTTGTATTTCCGCCACCCTCGTCAAACACCCTCGCCAAACACATGTACAGGTGCATCTCAATAAATTAAAAGGTCGTGGAAAAGTTCATTTATTTCAGTAATTCAACTCAAATTGTGAAACTCGTGTATTAAATAAATTCAATGCACACAGACTGAAGTAGTTTAAGTCTTTGGTTCTTTTAATTGTGATGATTTTGGTTCACATTTAACAAGAACCCACCAATTCAACAAATTAGGATACTTCATAAGACCAATTAAAAAAAATGTTTTAGTGAATTGTTGCCTTCTGGAAAGTATGTTAATTTACAGTACAATACTTGGTAGGGGCTCCTTTTGCACGAATTACTGCCTCAATTCGGCGTGGCATGGAGGTGATCAATTTGTGGCACTGTTGAGGTGGTATGGAAGCCCATGTTTCTTTGGCAGTGGCCTTCAGCTCGTCTGCATTTTTTTGGTCTCTTGTTTCTAATTTTCCTTTTGATAATACCCCATAGATTCTCTATGTGGTTCAGGTCTGGTGAGTTTGCTGGCAGTCAAGCACACCAACACCATGGATACATTTAACCAACTGTTGGTGCTTTTGGCAGTGTGGGCAGGTGCAAATCCTGCTGGAAAATGAAATCAGAATTTTCAAAAAGCTGGTCAGCAGAAGGAAGCATGAAGTGCTCCAAAATGTTTTGGTAAGCGGGTGCAGTGACGTTGGTTTTCAAAAACCACAATGGACCAACACCAACAGATGACATTGCAGTAGCAGAAAGAAATAGAGAAGAAGAAGCAGCCAGCACAGAAAAAAAAAAAAAAAAAAAAATCCATCACAGACTGTGGAAACTTAACACTGGACTTCAAGCAATTTGGGCTATATGAGCTTCTCCACCCTTCCTGTGCATCTTTTTTCTTCCACACTTTTTCCTTCCACTCAACTTTGTTAACATGCTTGGATACAGCACTCTGTGAACAGCCAGCTTTTTTGGCAATGAATGTTTGTGGCTTACCCTCCTTGTGAAAGGTGTCAATGATTGTCTTCTGGACAACTGTCAGATCAGCAGTCTTCCCCATGATTGTGTAGCCTAGTGAACCAAACTGAGAGACCTTTGCAGGTGTTTTGAATTGATTAGCTGATTGGCATGTCACCATATTCTAATTGGTTGAGATAGTGAATTGGTGGGTTTTTGTTAAATGTGAGCCAAAATCATTCTAATTTATTGAGATGCACCTGTAGGCTTAATCTTGATTTCTCCACATCAAAGACAGCAGGATGATCGCACCTAGGAAGCTTGAGCCTACAGAGATCAGGCAACTCCTTCTCCCACACATTCCACTTCTCCAGCAGGTCTGCAGGAAGATTCGGATCATCCCAATCCCTTGGTCTGGTCCAGAACCTCTGGACAAGAACCTTGGCTCAGGTGGTGAAGGGAATGGAGAATCCTAAGGGGTCATATTGCGTTGCTAAGACCTTATAGATATACTTCATGGTCGGGTGATGCTCTGCTAGTGCACGATGCCTGTAGCCCAGGCTGTCTTCTAGGCAGTGCCACATTAAGCCAAGAGCTGGCTCCAGCGGGTCTGAATGATTTTGCGATAACCACAGTTCGATGTTCTGTGAACGAGCATTAGTTGGTAGGTGCTGGACAACGGAGGGGACATTCATGGCCCACTGCCTGATCTCGAAGCCCCCAGAGGCTAAGAGAGGCCTCATCTTGTCAATTAGCCGCTTGGCTTCCTCAGCAGTGGGAAGGCCCTGTAGGCAGTTGTTCACGTAGAAACTTCGCTCTATGGACTGCAACACTTCCTCATTCACGAACTGCTGGCAGCAAATGTGCATCTGCAGTGCAAAGGTAGCGCAGCAGGGGCTACAGGTCGTCCTGAAAGGCAAGACTTGCCATTCGTAGACGTCCGGCGGGTCCCTTCGGCACATGTTCCTCCAAATAAACCTCAGAAGGGGTCTGTCCTCAGATAGGAGTCTTACTTGGTGGAACATACCACGTATATCCCCACTGATGGTGACTGCTTACTGCCGGAACCGGAGAAGGACTCCTAGTAGTGAGGCACCAAGGGTAGGACCTGGAAGCAACTGCTGGTTAAGAGAGACACCTTGGTATGCAAAGGAACAATTGAAGACCAACCTGTATTTGCCGTTATGCTGCACAAGGTGGTGTGGTATGAACCACGACTCCTCGTCTACCTGCTGGCCTTCTGGTGGTACCCTGATGACCTACCCTGAGTCTAGGAGCTTCTGTATTTCGACTTCGTACACCTTAGCCCTCTCGGGGTCTCTACTCAGGCACTTCTCAGTGTTCCTGAGGCTGGACAGAATGGATTCCGTAGTCCCCTTCAGCGGTGGAGCGTCTGGAGCACGAAGGAGTGGAGTAGTGTAGCGCCAGACTCCGTCAACTTCTACTCGTCACGTCCTGGTCTCCAACATGTCTGCAGCCATCTGATCCTGTTTAGACCGAGTTATCACTTACTTGCTGCGAGACGTAAGGACATCAAGCTGCCAGAGTCACTCGACATGTTGATAGATAGGGTCTCACAGTGGTGTAAGAGAAGTGAACAAATACTGCGGGGAAGGTACCTGATGTGGGAGCAATCCATCTGGTCCCTGGAGGATCCAACCGAGCTGCGTGCATACAGCGACTGGTCCGCCCGCTGGTCCCAATCTGATGGGCTCCTTTGGGGTAATCAGAGTCTGATAATCAGACCCGATACAAATTAGGGGTTGGACCCTATCGAAAGATGGAATGGGGATCCCTCTGAGCTGGTGATAACATCACTGGAGCCTCTTGACGGGGTAAGTTTGCTCGGTTAGCGTGAGGAGAGGCGCAGTGAAGACACCCTTAAGGCTGTGCTTCTCCTCTGGCCTTGACTGCGGGGAAAGCAGCAGGTCAATTGACTGCCCCTTCAATTCTGTGATGTCATGTCGGATGGTGCGAAGGGCCATATTTTCTTCCCTTACCTCAATTCCTAGCTGCTGGACTGCTGCAGGAAGGATGATACTTGAACGATAAACGTTGTGCTTCCGCCTTGACCTTCAACCAGTCAGCAAGGTCATGCAGGTTATATGGGTTGAGGCTGTCAGTGTGCAATCGGCCTCGCAACTGTAAGTGCTCTATAAAGCTGTCTCGGTAGTGTTTGGGCAATTTACTGAGTAGTCTGTCGACATGCCCCGTACAAGAGAGCTCTCGCACCTGTGGACCCTCGAGTGACATCAGCATACCAACTAGCAAGTCAACATTGAGTGCAAAACTCTGAAAGGCCTTTGCATCCCCAACTCTGATATCAGGTGAATTCAGCAGGGCTGCGATCTCACTTTGTGCCAGTTTATGAGGCTGGCCATACTGTCGTTGCAACGCTATCATCGCTGCCGTATAGGGTGCAGGATGATGGCGACATGCTTGGTCCCCCCCCCCCGAAAAAAAAAAAAAAAAATTTTTTTCCCCAAAAAACCTTAGCTTCCTCCAAAACCAACTGCTCCATCAGTGCTCGGTAAGCTCTTTGTGAGGATTGAGAAGATTATCCAAGGTCATCTTCAGATCTGTGAACTCCCTCTCACTATCGTTTCACGACTTAGCAGGCTAGAATAGAACGTGTTGTAGCGGAGTAGTGTAACAGGCATAGGCTGTTAAACCGAGAGGAGGTGGTGGCTGGTGATCACTGAAAGGTATACCAGGCTGCACAGGAGTGTGACGGGAGAGGCTGATCATGTGAACCCAGTGTCGTTATCGGAGGGTGGATACCGTGTCTAACACCCTCAAAACGACTGCCGTGTGGATTGGCTTGGCACGTGAGCCTGGTAACTGATATCCAGTGGGCAACTATGGGTCGTACCAGGAAATGTGAGCGGAGCGGAGTGGTAATATTTCCTTAAGAGTGCAGAGCGCCTTTCTGAAGATTCCGCTCCGCTCGCTCAACCCAGAATGCCGTTTGGTGATTTGCTTGTTCCAGATCGAGAATAGTAGAGCAGTTATGAAGTTCAGATATTGTTTCAATAGTGGTAATATTTCCTTAAGAGTGCAGAGCGCCTTTCTGAAGATTCCGCTCAGCGCTGCTCGCTCAACCCAGAATGCCTTTTGGTGATTTGCTTGTTCCAGATCGAGAATAGTAGAGCAGTTATGGAGTTCAGATATTGTTTCAACGAAGTTGCATGCCTTATACATAAATGTAAAGTAAAAAAATCGAAGTTAAGAATGAGCAGGGAGAAGAAACTGAGAGGGAGTGCGGGGAGATTTAGTAAAGATTCATATTGGAATCTGAAGCGGCACATTGCCAGAAAGCACGAGGATGTGCTACGCAAACATGGTGCCACAAAAGGTGAGCTAGTTACATACCATAATAAATGAATAAACAGGTAGGCTAAGGTTATATTCGGTTGTACGGAGCCCCGATTATGACATGCAGACAATCACGGCCAACGAATTTAGAAAAGGCTAGTTCTCTTTTATGCTAGGACTACATTTTGGCCACGAATTAAGTATTTGTTCTCTTTTTTAGGCTTAGCTGCCACGAATTCATTCGTTCGTTAATTCGTTCGTTCCCTAGTTTTAGTAGGCCTAAATCGTGGAACGAATTATTATATTTCATAATTACTTATTAAAATCATTATTACTTAAAATTAATAAATAATAATAAATTCATTTAAAAAAAGAATACCTGCTGACGTCGTAGAAACGAATTGTTAATTCGAATTATATTCGGAGCTCCGTAGTTATTAAATAATCTCAGTTAAACTGTAGACCTAAGCTAACACAGCTGTATATAGGCCTAAATACAGAACTACAGTGTACAGAAGATATTAGCCTACACCACTAGGGTTTTGGAAAACCAGTGCTGGATCCCTACCGCAAAATCTCCAGCATTCCCAGTGGTTCTTCCAGCGTTGTGCGAAGCCTGACACTTTGTCCAAGCTAATGTTTCTTAAAGTAAATTCTAAAATCCAGTAAACATCAAGAGACGTTTTAATAGACCACAGTTCCCCGCAGTTATCGTCTATTTTAACTTGACACTAGAAAGTGTGTTTCTTTCATTGACGTCAGTTCATAAACCAAGCGTTCTTTAAGTGCATTTTATCTTGCATGTGCTTTTCACAGGCTTTATAATCCACGTGTATTTTGTAAAGATCTATGCACATTTCATCTCGTGTGTGTGTGCGTTTGTCTTTTAATGAGCCTGTTTTGAATGTTCTATTGCACAACAACTGCAGCTATTTTCACGGAAATATTAACAAAAATCAAATACACTTTTTCAGTTTTTGCATTTTAGGTAGGTTTGCTTAGATTCATATATAAAATAAATTTTAATTAATACATTACAATTAATAAAATTAAGAAGAATGTAAAATTTCGCTCTGAAACATGATAATTGCTATTTATCAGCATGCTTAATTTTAGACAATAATCTAAGAATTTCGTTACAAACAGTAAACAATTAGGCCTACTAGAGAAATTTTATGTCGGAGCAGGATCTGAGCGGGAATTGGTTCACGGTGAGCGTGAGCGGAATGTTAACGGAGCGCTTGCTTGTGCGGTTAGAGCGACTGAGCGGAGCGCACGTCCATAGAGCGGAAAACGTAGCGGAGCATCACACCGCTCCGCTTCGCTCGCATGCTCTGGTCTGTACGTTGTAGTGGTCAAAGGCAGTTTCACTGATGTAACAGTATGTGGCAGTGATGAGGTAACCTGTCATGCAGGATCTGCTGTGCTGAACAGAACCGCTTGCTGTGGTGTTATATGTGGAACAGATAAGGGGGGAACTCCATGGTATGGCGAATTAGTACCATGTGCAGCAGGAGGGGTAGCTTGTGTCATGTGCCACAAAGCGGACTGGTGAGAAATATCGATGTGGGCTGTCTGAGCTAGAAATGACTGGCCTAAATGTGGAAGCGGGACAGATGAGACTGCAGTAGCCTTCGGTCTAACCACAGGGGGTGATATAGCTCTGGCTTGTACATCCGCCTGGGACGTGGGCGATGCAGCACCACTGCTGAATGAATCACACTCGGATGGGCTGTGATACCCTGGAGGAGCTACTGAAGAACTAGGATGACTGGCATATCTCTCAACATCCAACTGATGACTCATAGCAGAACCTTCTCCATACTGCACCAGTGATAGATCACCCATGGGCAGCTGCTCCACAGTCGAGACTAGCTCGGCCTGTCCACTGAGGTTCTACTGCGCTGCTGGAGAATCCATCCTTGGTAGGTGGTACGAACTGTAGTGAGGCACAGGGTCTGGTATGAGAGACTTCGGAAAGGCTACATCATAAGCTTGCAGATGTGTGGAAAGCTGGCGTGCTCTCGTCTGTGTGCGAACAGCGTGCGTTGTATCAGGGGAATGAAGCTGGCTCTGTTGCTCCATATCACCACAGTGAATATAGCATCCGGCTCGAAGGACCAGATGAACGGGACTAATAGATCGGTAGGGGTGTTGATGCTAATCCACCACGGGACTAGGGTAAGAAGTGCGACAGGAGACAGGGCACTGTTCAGCTCTTTAGCTGAAGTATTTAACTGTTCACAGCAGATGGCACAACATTGCTCCAATTAGATTGGGGTATTGTACAACTTATGGCCACAAAGTGTTAAATGCGGTCTTTCTGAAATAAACCGAATAAAACAAGCATCAGTTTGCATCTGCTAAATGTAAATTACAGACATGTAAAAAACAACTTGCTACTGACACGTTATACATGAATCAACATGACCAGGAGAGGATTAAAAGTAGCGAGCGTACACATTTGAATCACCGTACATCTTAAATATAACAACATTATAAACAATGTAAGGTTCGATTACACAAGATGAATATTTAAACACAACAACAAAATAAACATCGTTGACTTATAATCAGGAATAATGAAATAAACTTACATTCAATCACGTACATTAACACCTGAAGAAATGGCGGAGCAAGCGGCTAGTAAAGGTGAAAGTAAATCGGAATAGCGGAAACTCATGTCAACTAGCGGCACACATTCATAATAAAAGTCCTTCCACTATAAACATACATAGGGAATTTAGAACAATAACTAAACAAATTAATAATTAGGTGAAGCTGTGCGCTTGAATTTGTCATCGCATCATCCTATGCAATGTGGTGAATTAGGCCTATTATTGTCTATAGGCTATTTTAGTAATTTAAATAACATAGCTTATCTTAATATATTGATTAATGACATTGTATAATAATATTACACCACCCAAATATGTATTTACTTCCATCTAATTCTCTTGTCAGTGCAGGCTTGTTTAGCTTAAAGTCGGCATGAAATCAAAATGGACAATTCTTATTTTTTAATTGAATACTGTAGTGTTTTTTTTATATCTTTCTCCGTGCATTTTTTTTTTTAATTCATGTTCCTCGTAATCATTTAATCAAAACTTAACCTCCCCTCCCCCAAAACGCCCTCTACTTTCCATTCACGGGCTATGGGTGGCCAGTCGAAGCTATCTGGAACGGCCACAGCTTAGTGACTCAATGACTTTGGATAACGACCGGGGGAAAAGCGGAAGCTGATGATTCACCTTTATAGCACTGACACCAAGTCATAAGGGATACGTTCCCTTAACCTTGAAAATATATTAGGATATTACACCATTCACTCTTAAAAATCCATAAATGATAATTTTTTTTCATGAATATACATAACCTATGGAGTATGCGCTCCGGCATTCAGGCAGTCTTCTCTCTCTCTCACAAAACACTCTCTCTCGCTTCGGCTGTTGAGGCATGTTTGTGCCTTGATCGGCGTCGTCATCTTAATAAAAAAAAAAAAAAAACATGTATGCATGCTAGGGTGTCGGCGGTGAATCCAGTGGAGAGAAATCCCCCACAACTAACGCAAACTGTCATTCCGATCTGCCTCCTTTTGTTGGCACGCCCCCACTTCCACGCTCCAATCTTCCCAAAGGATGAACAAGTCCCGCCTCTCACTTCAGATCCGTTTCAATCACTCGTATATACGTCCCAGCAGAGAGAAAGACATCGCCACCCTCCGTTCATGCCGACTTTAAAATATTGACCAGTATCTGGAACGTAGACATAGTTAGCCCTGCTATAAAAAAGACCTTAACAAAAACAACAGGATCCCAAAAATATAGTTGATGACTACCATATCTTGCATTACTTCTCTTGTGAAGACAGTAGCATCTACAGTGAAATATTATGTTCTTAAAGCCATTCAAAAACACTGTCATGTGTCGCGGGTAAAATTTACCTGCTTGTGCTTTTAGGTTTATACAGCAACCCCTGCGGTTCTAGTTTTAAACAGATAAATACGCAACCTTGAATGTGTCAAAATGCCGTCTTTGCAAGTATCCTTGTGAACACAGTAATTTAGGTGTTTAGTGAAAGCCAACAGCTGAGAAAGAAAACACATGTGTAACATTATATTGGCTCCAGGCAGCTCTTAAGGGAGCATCCTAATATTCCTGCTGTCTGTCATTCATGTTAATCAAGCAACAAAAGAGAGAAAATCTCTCACTGCTTTTGACTAAATCACTTTTGTAACTTTAATATTAGGAAATATATATTTCATTTACACAGTGAAGATTATGCAGTGTTTTTATACATTTGATTACTTTATACAATGCATGTAGCATTTCTTATATATTTGTTCTACTGTAGTTTTTTGCCCTATTGCTTGAAATAATTTTCTTGGGTTTTTTTTAATCGCTGACTGTTTACTTGACTTCAGTGAGCTTGAGTTTTTTTTTTTCTGTGGTACCAAATATTTTGATATCATGAAGACCTTATTTAAAGCAAAAGTAATCATATCATGATGTTATATATTGTTACCGTGAAATAAAATTACTCATATCATGATATAAGATTTGTCATATTGCCCACACCTATAGCAATACAATTACAGCACTTTTTACTTAGTTTGAGTATAAGGTTAAGGATTTTTTTTTTTTTTTTTTTTGTAATTTATTTAATAAAATGGCTTTTATGAACATGCATTGTACCATGTATCTATATTACATTGAATGATAGCCCCAGATGCATTCACAGATGTCTGAGCTAAGACCTGAATATCCACTGACCCAAACTACACCAACCTGTCACTGACTTTGAGATGGAAAAGCTGCAGGTGTGTTCATTCTTTGACACCAGACACACACAAAAGAGTGGGTACCCGTCTCATTGCCCTTTCCCCCATTGGACCCTCATTGTCTGTGACCACTATGCAGATAAATACAGTGCGCATGAGCCAGTCGGCCCAGATGGCTCTTTTAGAAAGAATGTGCTGAGGGATCATCTGTCACTTACCCAGAATACTGGGTCATGGCAAAGGCATTTCTAAAGCTCATGCAATCAGTGCAAAGCCAGTTTGTAATCCAGCGTGAGGAGGAAAACGCAGACATGCACTCTGATGGCCAGTGCATGTCTTCATTCCACCTACCTGTGATTGTGACCCTGAGTTTAATAAAACAGTGAGGAAATGCTTGTCAGCGTATTAGACTATTATAGGGATGATATAATGTATGGCACACATATGCTGTCCTTGCTGATGTAGGCAGCAATTTTAAGGCATCAAAAGTTACCAAACATAAAAGTTAGGCAAACTAATTATGTTGCCTCTTAAAATTTTCTTTGTTTGTTTGTTTGTTTAGTTAGTTAGTTATTGTTTTTTTTGTATTTTATGCTATTTATTTTATGCTGTTCATTATATTTCATTGCATTTTATGCTATAATTCATAGAATTTAACAAATAGTTTTTTATCATAACATCTGTTAATTATTTTTCTTGTTTTGTAACTGTTTTTATTAGTTTTAATATATTTAAAAGGCATATCAAAATAAAAAAATATAAAAAAAATTTAAATAATGCATTACAAAAATTTCTTCAAATATCCCAAACCATTGTTTACAAGTAGTAGTAACAGCCAAAAGCCAGTGCTGAGTTATGATCTTTTTTTATTTACATTTCTTCATTTTATTTGCTGTAATTTTATTTTATGCTGTTATTATTGGTAATTTTGTTTTGTACTGTTTATTATTTTTCATTTTATTGTAAGTGGTAATTTTATCCTATTGTTTATTTTTAATTTTGTATTTTATGCTATAATCTTGTGTTGTTTATTGTTATTATTTATTTATTTATTTTCATTCTGTAAATGGGTTAGCGGCTGTTTCTTGTTCTGTCTTTACTTTCTAAATTTTAATTCCCTTTAGTTTAATACTCCATGTTTTCTCTTATTTTATTGGCGAGTAACAGAGAAAGAGTGAGTGAAAGCAAGAGAGAGGAAAAAGGATGCAGAAAGAGCAAGAGCCACTCTCAGAGTGGATAGGATTACAGATTTAGGAGGCCAGAGTGAGCATCTGACCTCTAGGTGAATGACGCTGTGGCTGGCATGGAAAAAGGTACAAAGGGATTACCAACTTTTCTTTGGGTGGTTCTTCGTAATAACATTCCTGCGCTAAAGCCCTTTAATGAGTGGAGTGCGCCTTTGACCAGCAGCTCACATGGAGGTGGTGATTGCAAGAGTGTGTCTCGAGCCATTTTGAGCGTCAGCCATCCCCCTTCTCAGGTGCTGGTAGAGGATGTGATGAAACATCAGCTCTGTTGATGCAATATATTTGTCTTTTCTGAAAGTTTAGCTCTGTTTTTAGTAGGGATGCACGATATATCGGCCACCATATCGGTATCGGCCGATAAATGCTAAATTTTTCTGTTATCGGTATCGGCCTGATAAGAAAATGTTGGCCGATTATCTTAAAGCGCGAAATAAGTGCATATGCTTCAGGACAATTCAGATGCGCGCTGTGCGTTTGAGGCCTTTGGGCAATATGTACGTTGTAATATTGTGTTTATTTGATGTATATCTGATTTATCTCATATAGAATGCGTTTGGTTAAGTTAAAAGAGCGCTTCAGTTTACCGGTGATCATCTTTAGCTCAGCGCACGCAGCTCAAACAGCAGTGCACAACATTAATAACTATGATTGGGAATGTTGTGTATATAACACTCTAATGAGAAAATTATTATAATAAAACATTGTGAATTCTATGGGTTTAGTTGCCGTATTTCAGCGCGTTGTTATGGGAAGAGCACATCCACAACAGCATCACACATTCTGACTATAGCACGCAAAAACTGCATCATTTTGTACATATACAAGTTGTAATATTATGTTTATGTTGATGAAATATCTGATTTCCGGATGCATTCCTTGAGTTAAATAGCTGCCAGCAAAAACGATTCAGTTTACCATGTTCATTCCGATATTACGCCTTAAGAACGCCGCAGCTCAACGGATGCTATTAAAACAGGGTATTTGTACTTTGTCAAAATTCATGATACATTATTATAACAACAACACTGTATTTTTCTGTTTCCCCCCTTAAAATTATTTTTCTCTTATTATTTTCATCAACGATATGGTTTAGTAATTAAAATAATTTAACTATTGTCCTTGCAGAGGCTATTCCGTTTTATTGATATGTGGCGCATTCATTTTGATTCTTTACACTTGTAATGATGTCCAGTGACTTGTTTGCATCATTTATGCATTATTTTATTTATTTGTAAGACATTTTTATGACTAAATTTGATAATGGGAGAGTAAAAATATTTTTAAAAAGTACACCGTTCAAACTAGGCTCCTTATGTTGAAGTGTTTGGGATGTGGCTTTAATGATGAGACCTTTTTTGTAATCAGGCTCTCAAAGTATATACAAATTTGGATATAGATTTATCGGCCAACATATCGGTTATCGGCTTTCAAAAAATAGAGTTATCGGTATCGGCCAAAATTTTCATATCGGTGCATCCCTAGTTTTTAGGTATGTGCTCACATATATTACATGAAGTCGTGGCCTAATGGTTAGAGTCGGATATAACCCAAAGGTTGTGGGTTCGAGTCTCGTACGGCAGGGATTGTAGGTGGGGGGAGGCATGTACAGTGCTACTTCTCCCACCTTCATACACAAATGAGTGCCTTGAGCAGGCACGAACCCCCAACTGATCACGGGCGCCGAAGACTAAATGGCCCACTGACCAGGGTGGGGTTCACGGTTTGGGTGTGTCACTGCTGGTGTGTGCACTGGGCCTGGGTAAATGCAGGCACTAATTCGAGTATGGGTCCACCATAATTGGCCAATGTCACGTCACTTTGCAAAAAAATCTGATTCCAACAGAATTCAAAGTGTGCATCCCCTGTTATATTTATTGCATTTTGCATAATTGATAATACTTTTAGTATCCTTACAATATGAAAAACAAAGTGCTGAATGTGTCTCCAACAAAACCGTATTGTCACTTTGGTGGGAAAAACATTTTTTTTTCCCAGTGTGGAGTTTGAAACGGAGCAGTATATCGTCCTGATGGATGAAGATTTGTTCAGGTTTTTTTCAGACATCACTAGTCATAAAGACCTGGCCCATTATAGTCCTACTGTAATCTTGTGGTTAAGGGAAATAAAGGAATAGTTCACCTAAAAAAAACACACTTTGTAAATGACATTGGCTCCCATGTGTGTAATAACAAACATAAAGCCATTTTTAAATTTTGCAGCCAAACACAATATCAGGAAAGCTCATTGATGTGCCTGGAGTGGGTGGGTGTGTGTGGTGTGGTTTTGTCTATACGGACCACTGCTAACTACTGATGTTGTTTATGGACAAATAACTTCAAGTAAATATTAAATATTAAATTAACCATTAATACTTTAAACAATAAATAAAATAAATTTCTTCCACTGACAAAATTTTTTTTGAAAATGCATACCCGTTTAAAGCATCAGGGGGTTGAGTGGCAAAATAAAAAAAAATGTATTGACAACAGGGACAGTTGTTTGAGAAAAGGACATCACTGTGTGCAGATGTCAAGAACTTATGCAATACCTGGTAAAAGTGGTAATCACTGAATGCCCATTTTTACTACGAGTTGTTTTAATTGAGTTTTAAAAGTCAGTTTATATTTGGTTATATTAGTAGGTAACAAGTCATTAAAAAAAAAACATTCAAAGTTTTACTCTTGCTTTGAAGTTCTATCTTACCTTGCATGAAATTGGTCCCAAGTGCACGTCTTGGCAGCCAGTAAAACCAAAGCAGCAAATACCATTAAGGTGGCAATTAGTCTGTGGAACAGGAGGTCAGGTCCTTGAGGAGCAGGTCAGCAGTTTTAGCGCCACCTCAGGATGTAGGAGAGAGATGGGAGCCTCCTGAAAGCTTACTTAGGGATATCTCCAGCTGGAGAAAAGCTCATGGAGAATCTCTTTATATTGGGAAGATACTCAGAAGTTTGTTTTCTTAGAGAAGAGAACCAACTTTGCTCTTTTTACTTTAGTAGAAATACCATTCCTACATTTCATTGTTGAGAACGTATGAACCACTTTTATGATACTTTTATGATGCTTTTACATTTTGAAGCTTGAAATCATGCAGATACTCTCAAATATTTATGAGTTTATGGATCAGTTACTACTTCACTGTGCAGAAAAAAAGGAACTAGATGTATGATAATTGTGTTATTTTGCCTAAAAGCTTTTTGTTTTACATAGTAAAAATGTAAGTTGATAAAGTTACAGTTGTGGAATTCCTGTCAGCGATGGAAGCATTTTTAATGAAGGCAATTCCTGGCGCGGTCTTTAGTTTGGAACTTGGAACATCAGCAGTAGTGTTTCAGATTTGTAGTGAATGTTGCTGTCAGCATCAGTCGGAGTTCCACACATTTGCATCAGAATCAGCAGAAACCATGAAGGGAGTCAGCAATGTGCAGCAGAACCCCTGGAGAGGCCCACCGGTTCAGCAAATAAAGTGCTCAGTCGCTCGGTGTGAGTGAAACCTTTATGGCTAGATGCCCTGTCCTGTTTATTTACTTATTAAAGAGCCCAGTGCAGTCTTTGAGAATGCCCAGTGCAAGTTTATCTAATGCGTAGCAGAAAAGAGCATTAATTATTTCTAATAGCTATTCTGTATTAAAGTGTTATGTGCTTGCATATTGTGGTTCTAGTTTGACTCATAAATATTACAAAGTCCTTTATATCATAGCCTATATATGTTTAGTTTGTAGCTAAGTAACTGGAGTGCATAAGAAAACACCAGTTGCTGTAAATTTGTAATGTTTTAGTAGCTTGACTTCTTAAAATTACTTCTCGTGCTGATTAAATCTACTAATCAAGCAGCTAATCCAATGTGTTTCATCTCCTTTTATAATATTTAAACAAGATTTCATAAGTGATCCCATTGGATAAACAACAAAGTCTGTTTTTCAAGCATCTTAACTCATTTGCTCCTATTTTTTTAAGCTGAGTTTGAGCATAAGAACAGTTATGCTCACTACTATACTACTATTACAATATTTAATAATAGATGTATTAATATAGGCTGCATTTATTCATCAAAAATAGAGCAAAATATTAATATTCTGAAATATTTTTTCAATTTAAAGTAACTTTTGTTATTTTTATATATTTAGCTATTATCATAAGGATTATAATAGATGTATTAATTAGGCTGTGTTTATTCATCAAAAAAATAGGGCAAACTATTATTGTGTAATATTATTACAATTTTAAATAACTTTTTTTCTATTTTAATATATTTTAAAATGTAATTTATTCCTGTGAAGGCAAAGATACATTTTCGGCATCATTACTCCAGTGTCACATGAACTTTTGAACGGTAGTGTACTTTATCATCGGATGTAGCCAGAGGGTGTGACCATATGGAGACCATATTGGCCATAATGCATACAGGTGTACGAGTTTACCAGCTTGCTTTAAAAAGGTTAGAATGTATCTTAACATGTCTTCAGGCAGAGTCTGCTGAAGATGACTGCTTTTGGAATAAGATATGGTCTTGTGAGGAAACCTGACGTAGTATAGCAGTGACACATGACCCAGTTAACACAGATCCAACTTTAGCAAAAACACTTTTGATGGGCTACTTTGCAAAAATATTAGGTAACATTACTCACCCTCAAAAACCTGTAGAGGGTGGGGGTGGGGGGGGGGGGGGGGGGGGGGGGGGGGCTACATTCTTCTGTGTAACATAAAATATTATTTAGAATATTGAGAACATTGGGGTCCAAACATTTTTTTAAATGTCATCTTTTGTGGTACATTTTCCTCAAATACCCTCTGAAATACTCAAAGGTCATTTTAATAATGATAAAGAGCAACATTACTCACAGTTAATTTTAAGTGCTGTCACTCTGATTATACATCAGCTTGTGGAAAATAGACCAAAAATTCTAAATTCTGTCATTGTTTGCTCACCCTCATGTCATTCTAGACACCTATTGTATGACTGTTTCATCAAAAGAACACAAAAGGAGGTTTTCAGCTGAATTCATAAAACATCTATTCATGTCATGCAGTGGAAGTGAATAGGAATGGACGCTGTCAAGCTCCGATATGAGCAAGAAATCACCATAAAAGTAGTCCATACAACTACTAAATTATATGATGAGTCTAATGAGGTCATTTGACAGCTTTGTGTTCAAAACAGACTGGAATTTAGGAGCGAATATTGATGCTCATATATTTTTGGAAATATTCAAATGTGTAGAATTGAGGATATATTTAAATAATTTACAGAAAATGTAGGTTTGGTTACCCATTTCTGACAGCTGAAGCTCATAACCTTCCTGTTGACCATCCTGTGAAGTGTATGTGTGTCTTTGTCAAGAGTCAAGGCCCAGAGTCAATAAAAATTACAGTACATAAGCATCACTGCTCTGCCAGAGTGGCTGTCTGTGATAGGGTTAGTGGTTAATGTCATTGAGGATGTGACTAGGGTACGAAATGGTGATTTTGGTGGATGAAGCACAGAGTCTCTCTCTCTCTCTCTCTTTCTCTCTCTCTCTCTCTCTCTCTTCTCTCTCTCTCTCATTGTTCTCTTTCTGTCTCTTCTGTGTCAGCTACATTGCTCTTTTTGTCTGATGGATCATTGCTGCTCTTTGGCCTTTGAGGCCTCTGTGTCCTCTCTGCACCTCATTAGCCTCAAAGTCACACCTGCCCCAGGGACACAAATGCCCTCGGAGAGGACTGTGGTTCCCTCACAGATTTGTGCTTCAGGTACAGCTTAGTGAAGTGAGTTATTGCTGCTGTGTTTTGTGAAGTTTCTGACCATAATTTTAGGAGTGCCTCAAGGCTTTGTAATCATTCCATTCCCATTCTTACAGATTTCTACACAAAAGGCTCTTGTCCTTCAGTTAAGTGTTTTCCATAGACCTGTGTAGACACTACACATGCACTTTTGATGATTTTTTTTGGTATCACAATACAGTTATATATTGTGTAATATAAATACAATAAATTATGTAATAATGTAGATTTGGTAATATTTGGTAACACTTGATATTAACTGTAGAGCACATTTGTACGTTGCACAGTTTACACCATCATACCTCCTCACCCTAGTTCATATGTTACTCAGTGATGTAGTACTACATATTACTCCATAAGCGCTCTGATCTTTAGCTGTCCTTAAACTTTTTTTTTTTTTTACATTTTCTCTGGGTTTTTATAAATGAATGTTGTCGTATATCACCAAAGCCACGTCTAGTACTCTGACTGGATTGAACTGGCAGCACAGCTGTGTCAGGTCATTCTGTTGGGGCTCTCTGGAACAGATATATAAGGTTAGAACTTGTAAGAAGACACTGCTGCATCAGCAAGTTGCCATGGCAATGTCATTCCCCATTTCATTGTCTTTTAGCCCTGTCTCCTAGCAAGGTTATAGGGTCGAACAACCACAGAGATTCAGTGCTGTATACTTACAGTAGCTGGGAATTGTTTCCTGCCTCCTCTTCTACATTTAAGTGCGCTATATTTATTCAGAATGCTGCTTTTCATTGGTTACATCACAAACAAAAAGGCTGGAAGGGTCTCTCTGAATTCTTCTTCTGTTAACTTCTTCTAACGTTGTGTGATGAAATGCTGGATATTATGCTGTTGTTTTGCTCAAGCAGAGTTCTCTAGGGATACAAGGCTTCATTAGAGGCCAGTGTGAGATTATACAACTCAAGGGATTCGGCACCAAATGGTTTAAGCAGTTTCATTTGTTCATAACGGGACAGAGAGAAAAAAAAAACAAGACCAGGAACCCCCCACGTACGTGCATATGAAATCCCCCACAGTGCACAATTTGTGACATTGGGGGGCATGGCAATGTTTTATTTCATCATATGCTTCATGCCCAGTTTTTTTTTTTTTAAGGTGGTGTTTTAAAGGGTACATTCAGTATTTTGTAAGACGATTGGTATGGAGGTACTTTCCCTCTTGTGCAACCTTTTTGCTCTCTTTCACAACAACAACAACAGTACTATGCGCCCTGCTGACTTTAATTTTTCAGTATGTAATTAAATAAATTTATTAATATTCCCTAATTATTTTTGCCACTGGGGACGAACGAGAGACACGAGCTCATTTAGCACAATGAAAAGGTCGCGGTGCTCGGTCAGGACTTCATTCTCTTTTGGCGAAGATTATAACAAAATATCAAGGATGGGTAAGTAGGGATGTTGGAAGAGTTTTCAGTCAAACCTTTAAGCGGGTGAGCTGTGCCTGCCGACAGGGGGGGGTAGAGCAGGGCGTTTTTTGGGGGTAGAGAAAATGGGTGCGGTCCAGGGGTATGAGAAACTTCACTCGCCACCATGAAAACAAAACCCTTATCTAAATCCATCAGCACCGGGGGAAGGTAGAGGAGTAGAGAGGAACACACACAGGCGGCTATCTGTTTTTTTTATGTCTATTGTGTGCACTCCTCCAAACATGGTTCAGTTGGTTTTTTTCTGTCCTCTTAATCTAATCAATTAATCTAATATAAATAGCTAATTTATTAAATATATCTAAATTACTAATGTAAAAGTAACAGTAAAATCAAAATAACTATTTTATGTTTAAAAGGCTTGGGATACCCTTAGTCTTACAATATTACACTAAAATTCTGTATTTATTTTTATTAGTATTATGTTTTATTTTGTTTATGTATATGCTCTACCACTCTCAGAAAAAAAAAAAAAAAAAAAAATATGTCACTGGCGGGTACCCGTTCAAAAGGTGATAATATAAAAAGGTGGTACTCTAATAATTGACAATATTATACAGTCTATTAAAGATTATTGTAAAATATGTTGTAAAAAGAAAAATTTTTTTTAAACAAAATTTTAAATTTGATTAAAAAAAGGCCATAAAAAAAGAAAGCATATTTGCGGTGTTAGAGAACGTGGATGGTTAAAGGGTTTAATTTTAATACAATACCACAATTAACAGTACTGGAATGAGGTTTATATAGTGATAATATATACACATTAAACACACACACAGCATATATATATATATATATATATATGTATGTTGTTGTGTTGGTGTGCTTGCGTTTTTGTTGTTTGTGGTGTATGCTCATTCATTTTAATGCATTGTGTTGCCTTCTGGCGCATCAGTACATGTTTTCACCTTTTGTAAATGAAATATGAAGATTTCAGATGCAAAAGCCTCTAAGTGCCTTTTGAAATTTTCTTCTAAAATGAGCATATTTATCAGGGAATGCACAGAATAGAAAGGCCAAAGACATAATTGGCATATTTTATATTGGGCGGATTTGCCGATATGCATTTTAAGCTTATATTATAGGTCGCGATTATTGAATTACGGTCCGAAATTATGGCGTACAATGCAAATATCGGCCCCCCAACTCCAATATGAAGAAATATGCGCGCCGATATGTCTTGTTGATAAGATGAATACATTAACTCGCATGTGCTCAGTGTGTGCTAGCGATTAGATCACGTCAGCAGCTCATTCTTTTGTGGTCATTCGTGAAAAAGCAAACGTTTTCCTGAATTCTGATTTATGATTGAGATTCACCGTATGTTTGGAGCCCGCATTTAAATGTTGAGACAGAATTAGTGTTAGCGAGTGATGTCGTGGATAGTGTCGAACAAGTCACTAGGCGTTGGCATAGCGTAGCCAGTAGTGTGCAGTAGCACGTGCAGTGGCAGCCTCCCCCGGGTCCTAATGCCGTCTTGTAAGTCGTTTTATTTACATAGGGGGGCCCTGTTGGCCTAACCAAAATTAAAAATAATTTGTTTATAATTTCTGCACAGGAGAGACTTGGTGTTGTTTCAAAACAAAAGGAAATATATCGGTATCGGCTATCGACCAAAATGAGTTGAAAAATATCGGCATATCGGAATTTGGCAAAAAATCAATATGTGCCCCTTTAATTTTGATAAGGCCTCTGTGTTTTTTGTAGGTTCAGTAATTTCACTTTAATGGCAATTAATATGTTATTTGTATTGCCATTAAAGTGAAATAACTGAACGTAAACAAAAGAGCCTGAGAAAAATATTAATTTTAGAATAAAATTTCAAATGGATTTTATAGGCGTTTGCATCTGAACTCTTCATATATACCTTTTTTATTTTTAGTCAATAAATCCTCTGTAAAAACTGCAAGTGTGTTAATGGTGACAGAAGATGTACCTTTAATTAAAAATTTATAGAAATCAGCTCACAGGTCACATTCAAGTTCATTTTAATTGTGATGTGACTAAAAGGGAGTGAGTGAGTTGTTTACTTCATAATTATGCCATCCAGTTTCAGTAATGTGAGGCACTATCTCCTCTCATATGATTTTTCACCTGTATTTCATTATTTGTGTACTTTATTTGATCTCATATTTAGTCAAATATTTTCCCATCTAATTATTTTTTAGGAAAACCCAATGCCTCCCAGGAGACGGCTATGTCCTTGAGTGACATTGATGTATAGTGGAGTATGCGTGGTTCTACTGATGCACAGCTGCAGCATAAATGTCCTTCAACTCCCGCTCCTGCAGCTCAGGAGGTTTTTTCAGTTTACTGTAACCTGATTGGATCCTTTGAGATTTTTTTCTTTTTTTGCAAGGACCATATTGTAAACATTGCATTTGCTTCGAGTGACTAACTCTGCATCACATCTGCTGAGAAGGTCTGTTGTGTAAGTTTCATCGCAAAGGTTTATTTGAAATTCGTGGAGCGTGCTGTTGTGACATCAGTTGTTGACATTGATTACGTCAGTACGGTATTGCATAGACAGCATGTTTTTCTCCTCAGCAAGCACCTCCTCTGTCCTTCCCAGGAAGAAGGAGAAACCGCACATTGGGCAGAGGTAAAATCTACGCTGGGTTTCTGCCAGGCAACAGGCAACCTTGAGGATCTCCAATTAAATGACCCTCCTTCACTCTCGGTTGAAGCATAACGCTATTAGCATGATCAATTGAGCCGAACAAAGCCATTGCACAATCGGGAATTAAATATGTGCATGTTCGCATGTGTGAAGCTTGAGGTGAACACTTTTAGTGATGTTACGGAGTAATGATCATTAATATACTGACTTCCGGTATATGATTGTTGACTACTGAGGTGATCAATTTGTGTTACACTTATGTTAATGATTATGGATTGGCTTTGTGGGCTCAAAAGCTGTTTTGTGAATGTCTGTCATAATGATTATTGGTAAAGAATAAAGAACTCGGACTAGCATGAAAATGAGACCCTTCTTGGTTCTAATATGAATAATATTCATTAACTGATCAGATTTTAAAGATAAGGAAAAGTTAAAATTAAGTTTAAGCATATTTATAGGGTTAGAAATGCAGTTGTTCTGTAACCAATGAAAAATTTACATATTTTTTGGGGAAAAAAAACACATTTTAAATCATGGACCAAAGAGTGTGCCAATAATTTATTGCATTTAAACCGTGTTTATTTCGCAGGGCAGTTTTATATCTCATAATATCTTATATTTTATCGCAACTTTTTAACGTAATTGCATCTGTATCGTACAGTGGGACTTTATATCTCACAGTGTGACCATATCTCACAATTTTGCCTTTATTTCTTGTAAATGCGAGTATTTTACAATGTGACTTTATATTTTGCCATGTCATTTTATATCTTATAATGTCTTATATCTTATTGCGACTTTTTCACATAATTGCAACTATATCTCTCACTGGAACTATTTCTCACAAATTTTATTTTGCAATGTCATTTTATGTCTTATAGCTCATCACAAATGTTTTATTTTATTGCAACTATCTCACAATGATGCTTTATATCTCACAATTGAACTTTATATCTCACAATGCAACTTTATTTCTTATTTTAAACTTTATCTCGCAATTACCTGTTGCACTTTTTACACTGAGGCTAAAACAGGCTTTCATACATTCATAGCAAGCATAATCTCGTTCTGTGATATTTGCCGTGCCAAATAATTCAAAACTGGCTCACCTCAAAGCTCTCAACCTGACACTTACTGATAAACTAGCATGCTGGGTATTTTATTTTTATTTTTTAATGCAATAAAAATGCATCACATATTTCCGTCTTTATATCAAGGCTATGTCTGGCATTTCATTACCACATTTTACCCAGCAAAAATGATTCAACCTGTGTTCATCCAGGCACATCAGCTGTTTCCTGTTCCTTCTGTTCTGTAAGGAGATCAAATTAAACATAATTTGTAGTTTCTCAATTACTTTACATTGAAATTGAGATTTCACTTCATTAAGTGAGGCTTTAGAGGATTCATGCCAGTCTTTACCAATACTCAGTATGTGCTCCGTGTGAGCAATTCTCATTGTTAAAGTGGATTAGTATTGAAGCATTAATGTAATGACATGCCACTCTGATTTCACATCCTTTATAGTAAATTTCTATCTGCTTATGCTGTGCAGTAAAAATTGGAAGCCTGGTACCACAGAAGCACTAATAAAATGGCTTTAATTATTAATGAATTCATGCTGAATTAATTGATGACTTTAATGCTTCAGACAAGTGAAGTTTATTCCTCTGTATCAAGGCAAGGCAAGGCAAGGCAAGTTTATTTGTATAGCACATTTCATACACAATGGTAATTCAAAGTGCTTTACATAAAAGAAAGTAAAGTAATCATAAAAAATAATCCCAACAATAAAACAAGGAATTTAAAAACTTTGAAAATTAATAAAAAAACTAATAATTAAAAAAATTGATTTAAGAGGTTTAAAATGAATTTAAGAAAACGATTATGCATAAAATATAGTGCAATCAGTTCGGACGTTGCACAGTGCTTATTCAATAAATGCACAGCTAAAGAGATGTGTTTTGAGTCTGCATTTAAATGTGACGTTTTAATGTTTTAGCACATCTGATCTCTTTTGGAAGCTGATTCCAGCTGCGGGTGGCATAATAACTAAAAGCACATTCCCCTTGTTTTGTGTGAACCCTTGGTATTTCTAACTGACTCGATCCTAATGATCTGAGTGGTCTGTTAGGTTTATATTCAGTGAACATATCTGCTATGTATTTAGGTCCTAGGCCATTGAGTGATTTATAAACAAGTACTTTAAAATCAATCCTAAATATAACTGGAAGTCAGTGTAAGGACCTGAGGACTGGTGTGGTGTGCTCAGATTTTCGGGTTCTAGTCAGAATTCTGGCAGCAGCGTTCTGGATGAGCTGCAGCTGTCTAATGGTCTTCTTGTGAAGGCTGGTGAGGAGACCATTACAATAGTCCACCCTGCTGGTGATAAAGGCATGAACAAGTTTCTCCAAGTCTTGACTGGAAACAAAACCTCTAATTCTTGCAATGTTTTTGAGATGATAGTATGCTGATTTAGTTACTGCTTTGACATGACTACTGAAACTAAGGTCTGTCTTCAGAATCACACCAAGATTCCTGACTTTTATTTTTAGTTGTTAGACCCCTAGAGTCATGGTATGCATTCACCTTAAGAACTTCATCTTTCTTTCCAAATGCAATGACTTCAGTTTTATCCTTGTTTAACTGAAGAAAATGTTGGCACATCCAACTGTTAATTTCATCAATGCATTGGCAGAGGGAGTCAATGGGGCTGTAGTCATTTGGAGATAAGGCTAGGTAAATCTGGGTATCATCAGTATAGCTGTGATAGTTAATTTGGTTATTTCTCATTATTTGAGCATATACAGGCTAAACAAGAGCGGTGCAAGAATTGAGCCTTGTGGGACTCCGCATGTCATGGACGTCCACTTAGACTTGTGCTCTCCTATACTCACATAATAACTTCTCCCTTCTAAGTATGACCTGAACCAGTTGAGAACATCCCAGAAAGCCTGACCCAGTTTTGCAGTCTCTCTAGAAGTATGTTATAATCGACAGTGTCAATGTAGCACTGAGATCTAGTAGTACCAGAACTGATATTTTGCCAGAATCAGTATTTAAGCGAATATCATTTATTATCTTAATGAGTGCTGTCTCTGTGCTGTGATGCGGTCGGAAACCAGATTGAAAATTGTCCAGGTATCCATTTGAGTTTAAGTATTTGTTCAGCTGATTAAAGACTACCTTTTCAATAATCTTTCCTATTAAAGGAAGATTTGATATTGGTCTATATTTGCTCAATATGGTGTTATCAAGATTTCTCTTTTCAGAAGGGGTTTAACAACTGCAGTTTTCGGGGAGTTTGGAAAAGTCCCAGAAAGAAGTGAGGCGTTCACCACTTCTAAGAGATCTGCTTCTAAACGGTTAAGCACCCTTTTGAAAAAATATGTGGGAAGTGTGTCAAGATAGCATGTTGACGATTTAAGGTGCTGTACTATTTCTTCCAAAATTTTGCTATCAATTTCTTTAAAAGCAGACATAGTATCTTCTTTTTGATATTGTGGTCGAATATGTCTAACCTCTGCATAACTTGGGGATGTGCTAATCGCCTTCCTGATATTATTGATCTTCTCAGAAAAGAAGGAAGCAAACTCATTGCATTTGCTGTCGGAGAGCATTTCACTGGCAATCTGACTTGGGGGGTTTGTCAGTCTCTCAACAGTAGCAAAAGAGTGCGAGTGTTGTTTGAGTTACTGTTTATAAGGTTTGAGAAGAATGACTGTCTAGCTTTGCCTAGTTCCGCATTGAAAGTACGAAGGCTGTCTTTATATATGCTATAGTGAATTTCAAGTTTCGTTTTCCGCCACATCCGCTCAGCTTTTCTGTATTGTCTTTTCATACTCTGTACTGCTTTTGATTTTCTCCAAGGTGATTTTTGTCTGCCAGTCTTCTTACTGACTTTTAGAGGAGCAATATCATCAGTGACATTCTTTTGAGTTAAAGGATTCAAGGAGAAGATCAACAGAGTCTGCAGAAATGCTTGGTGTTAAAGATATAGCCTCCATAAATAGCACACTAGTGTTTTCGTTAATGCATCTCTTTCTGACTGAGACCGATCCAGATTTAGTGGTAACAGAGATCAATATATCAAAGAAAATACAGAAGTGATCAGATAGTGAGATGCTATCAGACTGAATGCTGTTTCCTCTCTCTTAGTTAGATGTTGCCCAGCTGTTTGGTTCTGTGTGCTGGACATTTCTGCTTTGGGCTGATAAGAGCATTTATCGGCAGCTTTTGTGCTTTTAGGAATAATTTCTCCCTTCTCCCATAGTCTCCATGGGTATTTTAGAAGAACATGTTATTTAATTAGGCTGTAGATAAGGCTGATTGAATATTTGAGAAGTCAAAACTAGATGAGACCCCAGTGTTCCAGAGTTTGCAAAGAAAGCCACCCATGTGAATAAATGAATAGCATTACGGGAAATGCCTGCAGCGTTATTTTTCTCTGCTCACGCTTTGAAATGCACAAAAGAATTATGGGAGACATGTTTCAGACTCTGCCATGCTATTTCTCGGCTGTGGCACATTGTAGCTTGTAAGTGACTTCACAATGACACAGCTTTCTTTTTAAACTGATTTATTGTGTATTTGTTGAAGGCAAAAGGCAGAATGAAAGGGTTTGTGACTAAAAGCAATCATATTACCAGTATGACTAAACTAACAGCAAATCCGGCCATTAAATTCTCTAAAATGCACATTGTATCATGTATACATTTTTGCAATTTAATGCAGATGTTTGCGAGGTTCGTGGCATTGAATGTTTATCAGATATTCAAAGACTTTTTTTCAAATTAAATAAATGCATACTTTCTGAATGGTGACTGTGAATCATTTTAATGGTCAAACAGAACTGTTAAACAAGGACAAACTAATGAAGATTGAGAATCTACACTCATGTGTTGGATTCTCAGTGCTACCAAAATAAAATAAGTCTTGCTTTTGACTCTTATCGTCTAAACAGAAAAACTTATCAGAAAATGCAAATACATTTTTTTTTAAATGCCTTGGCGATAAATCGATTGACCCCCAAACATACTGTGCATTGTTGTTGAAGATTAGCAGTGAAGTGTGCAAGAATATACTACTCATTTAGCTGGTTTATTAAGTGACAGGCTTGCACGACAAAACTCAGATCTCCCATAATTCTCTGTGCCAGCACGAGAACATTAAATATGTAACAAAAGCATCACTTACAAATCGAATGCGCATCTTCATCACTGTATGTTGTAGATAATATAATGGTCATTTAAAAATTTTAAAAAGTCTCATGGTTTAATGTTTGAAAATGAAGAAATTAAGACGTAAATTGTAACATAAATTAAGACAAATATTAGTACTGCAATTTTATAGCTGTAGTGTAAAATTAAATTATTGTGCAGTCCGAAAAAGTGCAGCAAACCTAAAACTTTTATTTGGAATTTTCATTAAATCACAATATCAGGAAAAATCACAATGATATTCTTTCCCCAAATCGTGCAGCAGCCTACACTCTTAAAAATAAAGGTGCTTAAAAGGTTTTTCACAGCGATGCCATAGAAGAACCATTTTTGGTTCCACAAAGAACCATTCAGTCAAAGGTTTTTTTAAAGAACCATCTCTTTCTTACCTTTTCTGAAGAACCTTCTTTCGCCACAAAAGACCTTTTGTGAAACAGAAAGGTTCTTCAGATGTTAAAGGTTCTTTATGGAACCATTTAGACAAAAAAGGTTCTTCTATGGCATCGTCAAGCACCTTTATTTTTAAGAGTGTAATTGTGATGTTTAAATGTACTTATTCACACCGTATATGTTGTTTTTATTTAGTTTTAGTGTGTTTTGATTTTCTTTTTTAAATGTAGTATAGCTTAATAAAAGCAGGCATTACCGGGCTTATCAGTACTGGCCAGAATTTTAGTATCAGCACATAAAAAAAGAGAAGAAATTGCCCAATACATCCATTTTATTCCAACCGGAATCATCTCACATTGGCCTGTCCTATTTCACGGTGTGATCATCACCCATTGCTAAATATGGTTCAGAGCAGAGCATGTGAGCGAAGTGGAGCGGTGTGACGCTCCGCTACGTTTTCTGCTCTATGGACGTGCGCTCCGCTCAGTCGCTCTAACCGCACAAGCAAGCGCTCCGTTAACATTCCGCTCACGCTCACCGTGAACCAATTCCCGCTCAGATCCCGCTCCGACATAAAATTTCTCTAGTAGGCCTAATTGTTTACTGTTTGTAACGAAATTCTTGGATTATTGTCTAAAATTAAGCATGCTGATAAATAGCAATTATTATGTTTCAGAGCGAAATTCTTACATTCTTCTTAATTTTATTAATTGTAATGTATTAATTAAAATTTATTAAATATATTAATCTAACCTTAGCAAACCTACCTAAAATGCAAAAACTGAAAAAGTGTATTTGATTTTCGTTAACTTTATTTCCGTGAAAATAGCTGCAGTTGTTGTGCAATAGAACATTCAAAACAGGCTCATTAAAACACAAACGCACACACACACACACACAGACTGAAATGTGTGTAGATCTTTACAAAATACACCTGGATTATAAAGCCTGTGAAAAGCACACACAAGATAAAATGCACTTAAAGAACGCTTGGACTATGAACTGACGTCAATGAAAGAAACAAAAATAAAGTGTCAAGTTAAAATAGACGATAACTACGGGGAACTGTGGTCTATTAAAACGTATCTTGATGTTTACTGGATTTTAGAATTTACTTTAAGAAACATTAGCTTGGACAAAGTGTCAGGCTTCAGCATTCGGTGTGCCCGAAAACACTCGCTCAGCGCTGGAAGAACCACTGGGGATGCTGGAGATTTTGCGGGAGGGATCCAGCACTGGTTTTCCTAAATCCAAGTGGTGTAGGCTAATATCTTCTATACTCTGTAGTTCTGTATTTAGGCCTATATACAGCTGTGTGTTAGCTTAGGTCTACAGTTTAACTGAGATTATTTAATAACTACGGCGCTACGAATATAATTCGAATTAACAATTTGTTTCTATGACGTCAGCAGGTTTTATTCTTTTTTTTAATTAATTTATTATTATTTATTAGTTTTAAGCAATAATGATTTTAATAAGTGATTACGAAATATAATAATTTGTTCCATGATTTAGGCCTACTAAAACTAGGGAACGAATTAATTAACGAATGAATGAATTCGTGGCAGCTAAGCCTATACAAGAGAACGAATACTTAATTCGTTGCCATAATTTAGACTAAACGAAAAAATTAATTCTTAATTCATGGCCATATTGTAGTCCTAGCATAAAAGAGAACTAGCCTATTCTAAATTCGTTGGCCGTGATTGTCTGCATGTCATGATCGGGGCTCCGTACAACCGAATATAACCTTAGCCTACCTGTTTTTTCCTTTATTATGGTATGTAACTAGCTCACCTTTTGCAGCACCATGTTTGCGTAGCACATCCTCGTGCTTTCTGGCAATGTGCCGCTTCAGATTCCAATATGAATCTTTACTAACTCTCCCCGCACTCCCTCTCAGTTTCTTCTCCCTGCTCATTCTTAACTTAGATCTTAAATTTTTTACTTTACATTTATGTATAAGGCTTGCAACTTCGTTGAAAAAATATCTGAACTCTGCTCTACTATTCTCGATCTCTACATATTCTCGATCTTGAACAAGCAAATCACCAAACGGTATTCTGGGTTGAGCGAGCGGCGCTGAGCGTATTGAGCGAGCGGAGCGGAATCTTCAGAAAGGCGCTCTGCGCTCTTAAGGAAATATTACCACTCCGCTCCCCGCTCCGCTCCCACTCCACTCCGCTCACATGCTCTGAGTTCAGAGTGTGAATATCTGTGCCCGAAAGTCATCCGCTCTGCCTGAATCTTGGCAATTGTGTGTGTGTTTTTTGTGTGTGTGTGTGTGTGTGTTTTCGTGTGTGTGTGTGTGTGTGTGGCTGTGTATTAGATTTGGCTCATTCTCTCAACTCTAGCTTTAGAGGTCTCGCGTAAGGACAGGAGACAAGAGTCTAAGCCAGCGTAGGCCTGTTTACATCAAATAAAAAGTGACTTATCTGTCTCCCTCAACATGTTTGTACTTGTGTTATATAACCCAGCAGGCCTTTGGCCAAACCTTCTCCTGTACTGAGACCGATTAGAGATTAGGCCTAGTTGTGTTGCTGCACCTGTCTCAGTTCTGTGTGAGCATCTGGCTGGATCAGAACAAGTTTAGCAGCCGCGTGGGTCATGTGGAGGTGGAGAGAGTCCACTGCTGCTTTCTGTGAACAGACGCAAACAGATGACTGTATGGATAATGATCTCCTGACAGTACACACATCCCTCCAGCCTCAAAAGCAACAACACAAAGTAATCGAGCCTTGCATATGCACCTGTCCATGTCGAGGATTAACAAATGCCGCTAAAGTCCTTTTTAAAGCAAGTCAGGGCACTCTGCAGTCATTTATGGTGTCACCTCTAGGCTATTTCCAGTCATGTGAGTACAGCTTGTATCTACTTAAATGGATAAAGACTAGGGATGTAACGATTAACCACGAGCCGGTTGAAAATCGATTCAAATATGTGACGATTCAAATCGGTTGAGATGCTAAACAAATTGGGGTTCTTTTAGGGGTAGGAGTTGTCTGAGGGGAACTTACTGTCTTTAGAAAAGTTTAGATGGTATTTTTTATTTTAATCTTGCCTCTGCATAATGCATATTAAAGTTCCTAGTGCAGCGCTGCTTTGTTTACAGCAGAAACCAAGGAAACGATTTAAGCGCCACCTGCTGGCAGAGAGTGAATCTGCGTCTCATTCAGCTCCTCTGCTGTTTCTGTTTCATGCAGATGTTTTTAAGTATAGTTTCACAAAACTGAAGTCAAAAATTCAGTTTTTGCTTCAAATTTCGAAATCATACAATCTAATTTAAATCAAAAACTGCTCATGCAGCATGTATGCAGCATCTTTGTTTGGATCATAATTAAAATGCAGTGGTTGCCTCTAATTTTAAATGGAAATAGCACAGACAAAGCCTTATTTTGTTTTTATGAAGAGATTTATTTTATTTGTGTTTTTTTATTTGATTTGGGGCTTGTTTTAAAAATCTCAATTTAGTTTTGTTATTTACATTTACATTATATTTAAATTTTGTCATTTAGCAGACGCTTTTATCTAAAGTGACTTACAACTGAGGACAATAGAAGCAATCAAAACCAAAAAAAAAGAGCAGTAATATGCAAGTGCTATATTAGTATAAGTATAATTTATATTTTCCTTTCACAAAGAAATGTGTCAGCATTTGTCCCAGCAATTAAAAGGACACATTTATTTTATAAAAAAAAATTGTGAATCAAATCGAATAGTGAAATCAAAACCGTGAATCGAATCAAATCGTGAGTTGAGTGAATCGTTACATCCCTAATAAAGACTGAAAACTCCAAAACTGTTGGCTAATCTTGTTGCAGTATTAAATAAAGTCACTAATGGATTCTGACAAAAGTCATATCATACACTTTACTTTAGTTACACGTTCATGTGATGTTGCTGTGCTACGTGGTCACGAAAACTTATCATTTGCATGCCTTTTTATGCATTGCGGTTTAAAAACAAGTCATTTTAAGCCACTGAAATGCAATCAGCAGCGAAAAAGAACTAATTTCGCTATATGCGCACATTGTCTGAGACACTGTTTCTGAGTCACTGTCCGAGATACTCATAGAGCGCGGGAGTGTTGAACAGTTTTTTTTTGCCACTTTATAGGCCTTGAACGGTTAAATACACACTTGTATGTGTCAAAATGCTCATCTTTGCAAGTATCCTCTTAAACACAGTAGGTTTTAAGGTAAAGCAAACAGCTGAGAAAGAAAACATGTGTAACAGTATATTGGATCCGGGCAGCTCTTAAATTGGCAGCAGTCTAATATTCCTGCTGTCTGTCATTCAAGTTAATCAAAAAACAAAAGAGAAAATCTCTCACTGCTCTTGACTAAATCACTTTTGTAACTTTAATAAGAAGAAATATATATTTAATTTAGTGACGAACAGTGAAGAATATGCTGTGTTTTTATACATTTGATTACAATGTATGTAGCATTTCTTATTTATTTGTACTTATTGTAGTTTTTTGTCCTATTGCTTGTAATTAATTTCTTATTTTTATTTAATCACTGACTATTTACTTGTCTTCAATGAGGTTGAGTAGCATTAGCTTTTTGTGATATTGACACTGGTGACAAGAATTATGAAGTTTCTATGGTTCAAAAATGTTGATATCATGAAGACAAAAAAAAACTGGCTCATAAGAGTCTTTCGTTGGGAGTCAGTTAGATTACATTGGCCGTGTTGAATGTTTTTGATTTAATAAGAAGAACCAGCTTCCAAAGTGTCATTAATTAAAAATTCAAACTACATGCTGTTTCTCTAAATTCGCTAAAAAAGAACTAGCTCATATGAGTCATTCTTTCAGAAGACTTACAGTTGGAATGCACTGGTGGTGCTGTATGTGTTTTTTTATTTTTCATAAGAACTCATAAGAGTCATTGTTCCACAATCAGACTACACAGGTCACGCAGTATATTTTTGATTTGCTAAAAATAATTGCTTGGAAGAGTCATTTTTTTTCCGGGAATCAGACTACACTGGTCATGCTGCATGTTTTTGATTAACTAAAAATAATCGACTAAATTTATCTTATTTGTTTTTAACAAATGTTCTGTTTCCGCCATATACTGTCATATCTGGTGTATAAACAGAGCTGCAAGGCAGTTATAAAACTGCTACTAATACATGATGTTCTTTAACTAAGTGGAAGCATGACGCACTATTAATGATTAGCCCTTCATACTCTTCATCATCTCAGTGTGACTGACTCAGTCGCCCAATGAGTCAAGAGTGGCACTGAAAGTGGAAAGAGCATTAACAGCCTTAATCAGACATCCTGTGAAATTAAAAAAATAAAATTATTATGTGGGTGTACAGAGCGTGGTTTGTAACGTGTGGTTGTTTGTGTCTTTCAGCTATAATGTATGTGATGGGGGCTCTGGGGCCAGCTGCAGGGTACCTGCTTGGAGGCGTTCTGATCGGCTTCTACGTTGATCCCAAAACCATCATCAACATCGACCAAAGTGATCCACGCTTTGTTGGCAACTGGTAAGATCAGTTCTGCATCAGAGTGTGTGTAGCTTCATTCCAGTCTATGAAGAAATAACATACATTTTTACCACTTTTTGAGCTCATTTTACTAAAAATAAAGCTGGAAATGTCCATTTCAGTTCATTTATTTAATTCCAGCATTTGAAAGAATAACTAATTCAGTTTTTACCACATTTTACTACATTTAACACTGGAGATCCCCATTTCAGTTCATTTTTTTTTATTCCAGCCTTTGAAAGCAAGCATAACTTTAATTTTTACTAGAAATAAAGCTGTAGATACTCATTTTAATTCCTATATTAATTCCGGCCTTAAAAAGAATGGCATAAATAAAATTTTTACCACTTTCTGAGCACATTTTACTAAACATAACGCTGTAGATCCACATTTCAATTCATTTATTTCATTCTAACCTTTGAAAGAATTGCATAAATTCAATTTGACCACTTTCTGAGCGCATTTTGCTATAAATAATGCTGGAGATCCCCATTTCGATTTATTTCTTTCATTCCAGCTTTTGAATGAATAGCATAAAATCAGTTTTACCGCTTTTGAGCACACTTTACTAAAAATAACACTGAAAGTCTAAAATTAATTTTGCTTGTTCTGTAAAGATCAAACAAAAGCCTAATTATCATTCATCCATATTTACATGTTCTTAGGTGGAGTGGTTTCCTGCTCTGTGCTTTCGCCATGCTGTTGGTCATTTTCCCCATGTTCACTTTCCCCAAAAAACTGCCCCCTCGTCACAAAAAGAAGAAGAAAAAGCATGGGGCAGACAGCACCTCTAATGACGACGACGTCCTGAAAGAGAAATCCAACAGCAAAGGCCAGACTGTGGCATCCTCCATGGGCTTTGGGAAGGACATCAAAGGTGTGTATCTGATAAAGGTCATATGATGATGCACACTACAGGAACCGTGCATGTTCATATTAGAGTGTTACCTTGAAGACATGGTTATTTTTGTCCTCAACACATTCTGAGAAATCATCAGATTAGCAGAGATTAGTGTTTCAGTCATAATATTGAAAACCTTTGGATATTGTAAAACTGCTTCACTGCAGATCGGTCCTTTAAGGGGTGATTGTGTGATTTAAAGCAAACACTTTTGTCAAAGCATCTTAGAGTACAGTTATTATAAAGACAGTCCTTTGGGGTTTAGTGTCCTTCACGGGACATACTGTATGTGAACCTGCAGTCTTTCAGTTATCAGCTCAGATCTTTGACCATTAGGGTTTGTCTCACCCTTATTTAATAACAGTGATGCTGACCACCACTGTCAGGAGATTTTCAAATGCTGATATAAAAACTGTAGATTGATGATCAAGCTTAAAAAGTTATAAATGAAGACTGTGTAAACTAGCAGAAGTTGCTTTTCATTATTCATCTGGGAAGAGCATTAATGACAATTCTGCCACCATCATCACTAATACGGTCCAGTTCATTATCAAACTGCAGTTACTCTGCTGCTAGGAAGCTGAGAAACTTGAGAACTTTATCTGAGAGAGATGACAGAAACCAGTTTCTGCTTTACAACAAAAAATAAAGCAAGTAATTAAATAAAAAAAATAATAATAAACTCACTTGTGTAAAGTCAACATTGTGAGATATAAAGTTGCAATAACAAGAGTCACACTAGAGGAATAAAAAGTCAGAATTGTGAGATGTAAATCATAATGTAGAGAGATTAAAGTGCCCCTATTATGGGTAATGAAAGGTTCATATTTTGGTTTTGGGAATCCCCAACAACAGGTTGACATGCATGCAAGGTCAAAAAACACTCATTGTCTTATAATATGCTTTTATTTTTACCTTATTTGCTCAACGACTCCCAAATGATTCGCTCAACGATTCATTTTTCCAAACCCCTCCTTTGCGTGACGCTAATCTGCAGTGATTGGTCTGATTGGTCTCATTTTAATTTCATCATGCCTGTAATGCCTGATAAAGCAGCGTTTATGAGCACAGAGCTGCTTTGTGTACAGCCGTTACCGGGGAAACCACATTGTTTACCGCTTCAAAAGCTGCACCTAGTGGCAAAGAATTAATTTGCATTTTCATTCAGACCAATGCTAAAAAACCAACAAGTGGCGGGCAATATGCTAATGTTTCATGTTGACTTCAACATGAAACGGCTTGGGATTTGTTTTAAAAATGACTCGTTTAAATGATTCAGAGTAGACTCTTTCTTTTGAGAGACAATAACTTTATACACGGTGCACTTTCAGATTTAAAACTTTGCAGGATGTTTTCATTCACTTAGAGCTGTGTTTCACACTGCATGAAAGGTATTTTAAACGGGGAACCCACAAAGCCACAATATTAACGCTTTCATTACCCATATAGGGAACTTTAAATTGATGTTTTTTGTATTTTTTTAACTTACATTAAATATCCTGAAAAAGTATTTACGTTTTTACAAAAAATTGTTAAGCAGCAAATCTTTTTCAATTGATAATAATAATAAATATTTCTTGAGCCCCAAATCAGCATATTAGAATTTCTGAAGGATCAAGTGTCACTGAAGACTGGAGTAATGGCTGCTTTGCCATCACAGTAATAAATTACTTTTTAAAATATATTAAAATATATAATAAAATACATATTACAACTTAAAACTAGAACAGTGTCAATTAAGTGGTATAAATCTCATTGCTATTCTCGTCACACTGTGTCTAAACTGTATCCAGATAAGTGCCAATTATTATTTGCCTGGAGAGACTTTTGTCCTGCTTTGACAAATATACACAAGTGACTACAATCAAGACAAGCCTTGTTCTATAAACCCAATGTAACCTACTTCCATTCCCCCCGGCCTGCATGTTTTTGCATAAGTAGGCTTTCAACATTTCAACTGTTCTACAATGCCTTACAGTAGGCTAGAGTAGTTTCTGGGACTTTGATGTAGAGAGCGACAAGCTGTTTTGTTCGTTAGTAGGTAAAGCTTCTAATCTGGCTGGCTTCTATGTCTCTTCTGTCAGTCCCATAAATCCCATAGGTGGTATGAGAGTTCGGCCTTCAGGAGCAAATTAAAGTTTGATCATAGTTCATTTACCATGGAAACAGCGTTAACCTGCTAATTAAAAGAGGTGGCTTTGTTGGCCATGATGAAGCATTCGGCTAAAACTTATGGGATTTAAATAGATTAGGCGATGAACACAGAAGAGCTGTGGAGACACCGTGTTTAGGTTTAGCTGTCTTTACCCTATTAGAACAGTAAACATCTGTTAGTATGGATTATGACTGATTTGAGAGCTTATGATGGGGAAAAGAAAGCGGGTCGCGTCTGTGACCACAAGCATATCTTGAAGACAAATTAGCATGAAAATAAGTTTATTTTATCATTTTTTATTATTCTATATTATTTATTTATTTAATTTGTATTGATGCACTGTTTGTTGGTACAATGCTGGTTATTGGCCTATATTATAGGTGTTTTAAAATTTTGTTTATCTTTTGGTATTGAATATATATCTGCTAATATGAAAAGTGACATGTGGCCAATTATGGTGACCCATACTCGAATTAGTGCTCTGCATTTAACCCATCCAAGTGCATACACAGCAGTGAACACACACACACCGCAAACACATACCCGGTGCAGTGGGCAGCCATTTTTGCTGCGGCGCCCGGGGAGCATTGGGGGTTCGGTTCCTTGCTCAAGGGCACCTCAGTCATGGTATTAAAGGTGGAAGAGAGCACTGTACATTCACTCCCCCCCCACCTAACTGCCGGTACGAGACTCGAACCCACAAACCTTTGGGTTACGAGTCCGACTCTAACATTAGGCCACAGAAAAAAAAAAAAAAATATCGCTCACTTAAATGTATTTAAAAGCACTAATAATTTAAGTGTTTAATGTAATTTTTAACAAAACACAAAATGAATCTCCTTACCTACTGAACATTTTAATGTGTTGGCTTGTTGGAATGTAAAGGTTTATTTGTAGGCATTCAAACAGATGTATTTAGTTTTTTGCATTCTCTTTATCAGCCCTGTATTGATTCAAAACTACCCTTGATTTGTATTGTTTTAAGCAATCATAGTGGCACATACACAATACTATAAAATGTTTAACACTACTTGTATGCAAGTACTTGTGTATGGGGGGGTCAAAACAGAAAATAAAGATTTTATAGTCTTACAAATGTCTTGATATAAATTTCTTATAAAGACATTTAAATTCTTTACCGGTCATACTAACACTCACTTGAGGTGTTTAAGCACTAATAATTAAATTTTTAAATGTAAATTTTAGCAAACGACAAAATGAATATCCATTTTCATGCTGCATATTTTAATGTTGTAATGGCTAATATCTTGTAGCATTCACCCTGATTTATTTTAGTTTTAGGTGTTTCATTTTAATTTTTTGAGATAAAAATATTACTGGAAGTTTTTATGTTGGCCATTTAACGGTATTGATGTGTGCGGTTGCTGATGCGGGTGGTTTTTTATCCCATTGTGTAGACCTCCCCAAGGCTGCCATAAAGATCCTCAGCAACATGACGTTCCTGTTCGTGAGTCTGTCCTACACAGCCGAGAGCGCCATTGTCACTGCTTTCATCACTTTTATCCCCAAGTTCATCGAGTCTCAGTTTGGAATCCCTGCCTCCAACGCCAGCATATACACAGGTACATTTTTTCATCGTGACAGTAATCATTATATTAATTTATTTCTCCTTAACATTTTTACGTATGATTTCTTTTCTAGTCATATCACACATTGCACATGGTTCACACTCTGTTCCTCACATTACAGAACATGTGTTAAAAATGAAGTGTGAAGACATGCATGATATTTCTTTTCGCAGCTGAACTTCTTATTTTGTGGAGGCATATTTGATAATTACTATATAAAGCTGTATATGCTTCTTTGAGTGTGTATCACTGGGTCTTAAGTAGGCCTGGGCGATAAAAAGTTATCGATATTTATCGACTGTACACCTTCTTCGATAACGATATAAAAAAATTTCGATATAGCGCACGATATATAGAACAGGTTCTAGAGTGCCGCAAACCGCCAACACACCAAACACATGCTAAATGATTGCTGTTCTCCTGTAATGATGAATTTGTACTAAAGAATTAATATTAGTCGAATTTAAATAAGCATTTGAACATGTTAGACTGGGCGTCCTGAGCGTCATCAGTGGCGCGCTGAGATGCAGTGATGATGATGTAAGTGACGTTGTTGCATTTTAATGTTTTGTTAGCCTAGCCCACGAGATGTGCCGCTGCTGTGTTATTCGTTCAAAATATTAGAGAAATATAGATGTTCAATGCGGAGAAGATCTTGATTAGTTAAAAACCGAAACCAAGCCATTCACACACAACGCATATTCAGCGAATTTTTTTAGACGGACAAATACAACTGCTGCACTCGCGTCACACAAGAGATCTAGCCATGCAAAGTTAAAACAGATTAAACTTTTAAAACACACGTCACGAATTTGTGGAGGTTTATTCTTTTTCACTGTGTCTCATATGTTTTTAAATGCAATCTGTGTGAATGGCGCTTCGGCTCGGCTCTTTGATTAAGCAATAATGCAGATAAATCATGATGTCAATTTTGTTTCAATAAGTGTTTTGCAATTTACAAAATTATATTGATTTTTATGAGTTAATTGAGAAATATGCACGTTTTTTTATACAGTTACTTCCTTGCGTTGACATTTTTATGCGCTTCATTATTTTGCTCATTGCACCCTCCTTTGGCCTCGGGATGTCAAAAGTTTCTTTAAGACCTATTTAAATCTGCATATAAAACATTAGAAATTAGATATTTTGTTTAATTTTAATTTTGTTTTTGACTGTTAAAACAAAAAAATATTTGTTAAAAAAGGATATAAAAATGTCAATAATTATCGATACCGAACGATATGAAACATTATATCGTTGATCAATTTTTTAGCTATATCGCCCAGCCCTAGTCTCAAGATACCATTAAAATTTCATTGCTGCTCATCTACATCAACCCTCAAAAACATATTGCCCTCTATCTCAGACTCTACATCATTATGAAGCTGTGCATATGTCAAAATATCTCAACACAGATGCTCTCTCATAAGGTAATGAGAGACTGGCCAAAATCCCTAATCAGAGCCCACCAGGACTGAGTAGAGAGTGTGATCTACTTCTGTCAGCACAGGTCACTGCTGCTTTCATCCAGTTTGTTTACTATATAAATTAATGAATATATATAAGATAAATTACAGTCCATTACTGATTCCAAATTATATTACAAAAAATGTAGTCAGTAACGTAATCCATTGCATTACACATTTTAGGTAATATAATTGGACTACTTTTTGATTACTTTTAGATTACTTTTGACCTTACTCATTTATTACTTTGATTTAAATAGGATAATCTTGTACCATATTGATATAAAAATACAAAGCGAAAGAAAATTAAATTACATTGTAATAACATTGTAATTAAACATTACATTATGTCATATAGTATTTGATACATTTATAGTATACAGTGTAACTGTATCAGTTTTGCATTTTTTACATCAGCTTTTTGTATGTAAAAAAATTATAATAGTCTACTATAAAATCAAAAAATTATTGAAATTTAAAATGTGAAAATAATCCATCTCTATGCAACCTTTATATTAATATTAGTACTGTCAAATCGATTAATCACATCCAAAATAAAAGTCTGTGTTTACATGTGTGTACTGTGTATATTTATATGTAGATATATATAAATACACACACATGCTGTATATATTTATACATGGTAATATTCTTATGTATAATAGTAAATCATATAGAATATATATTATAATAAATATTTAACGATATTAGATTATGTAATCATTCTTATAATACATACCTGTAAATGTGTGTGTAGGTAATTTATATATATAATAAATATACACAGAACACACATGTTTTATGTAAACAAAAACTTTTATTTTGGGATGCGATTAATCACGATTAATCGAATTGGCAGTACTAATTAATATTAATATTGTCAACCTTTGTCATATAGGTGATTCTAGGGCTCTGTTGAAGAATTAAATGTGAGTTAAGAACTCAACGCCACAATGCTTGATGTATTTTTAATAATTTTGGGGTTTTGGGAATTTTTACGTTTGCTTGCTAAGTAGTCTTTGTTTAAATATGCACATTAATAATGATGGCTTTTCCAAATATGAGCAATAATAATAAAGGTGCTTCCTAAGTGGCTTCTCAGTGATTAGTGTCTGTATATAAACTAGCAGGGTTCTGGTTTAGAGTCATTATTGTTGCCCCTAAGCTTGTTGCCAGGATACAGGGAGAGACAAATTAATGGTATGGTTGCTATGTGGACTCTTAACTATGCTTGTGTGTTCTTAGATTATAACAGGAAAACAACTTGTTGGCTAGAGCTGTCGGGATATAACCCTCATGCATAAGGTCTCTCCTTCAAACAGAAGCGAGTAAAACATTCTCTGATTTAAACCCTGCTGTATTAAGAGCAGATTGATATGCCTGCTGAAGTCAGAGCATTCACACAGGCCTGGATGTTTTACACATCAATAGATGCAAGCAGTTTGTCGTTTTTGTGCTGTTTCCTCAGTAATGGCTGCCAAGATTCCCTTTAGCCTATAAGACTGCAGCTGCAATAAACTAGAGATAGACAGAAGACAGATGGTATACCATAAAACAGAAAATTGAGGCCAGGGAGCATTAGTTCTGTTAATTATTAACATAACTAATTAATTCAGTTGTAAATCACAGCTTGACTCCAGATGCAACAATGTCTTTAACAGTGTTCCTAGATCACCTATATGAATGTCTGAGTTGTTCCTATAGAGGCATTAAAAACTGTGTACGATGTTAATCAAAATCTATTTAATTAGCCTAAGTGTAGACTGTTTATGGTTAAGCAATTAATGTGTGATCACAGAAGTATGTGTATCAACTATTTTACAATGGCTCATCCAGTCTGATTCAGAGCTAGAAGTATCTGCTTTAAAAATGTATGTTTTTATTTGTGGTGAGTTTCTAAAATAAAGCAATAGTCACACATTCTTTTAAGAAGTTTGTTTATTTGTTTGTTTGTTTTTAAAATTCTGTTAGTGCTGTCAAATGATTAATCGCGATTAATCGCATCCAAAATAAGTTTTTGTTTACAAAAATATGTGTGTACTGTGTATATTATGTATATATAAATACACACACATACGTAATATATTTTGAAATATTTACTGCATATACATTTTATAGATAGTATAATATTTTTATTTTATATGTAAATATATGTTATATATTTATAGAACATAAGCATTTTTTACTTTAATATATACATCATGTGTTTGTATTTATATATACATATAAATGTACCAGTACACACTCATATATTATGTAAACAAAAACTTTTATTTTTGGATGCGAGCATCGCTGATTATAATTTGACATCACTATTTATTATATTTATATTTATTATAATAATGTATAATTATTCATATTATTAAATGAATCTTCTATTATTATCAGGGGTGCACATAAGTGGTACACAGGTGCGCATGCGCAACCAAAATGCACTGTGTAAATAAGTTCAGACTGCTCATTTGTGTACCAACATAGTTGACAGCTGTTAATGCACAATCACCATTTTAGATCTACTAACTGTAATACGGTATAAGATTCCCATTCGAACTGAAAGCATAAATCTAGGATATCCGCTGCCGTTTTCAAAGCACAATGCAAAACCGTGACATTTCATTCACGTCATTTTACATAGCCTACTTCTAAATCATAGCACTTAAGACTTTTTCTAAACCGTCTGTCTGACATACGTCTGCGATGTAAAGCCGACCGGTCAGATTAGACACTCTGTAATGTTCGTTGCCTATCAGGGCTGATGCTCTTCAATCGGCAGCGCTAAACCGGGCAGCATATATACTTAGTTGCTGGCAACCCGCCAAAATAAAAGCTTGCTTATTGTAAGTTTGAAGATTCATATTTGTTTTAAAGGTAAATATTAGCATTTTATTTTTAAGTTTTCTATAAAATAATTGTATTTTTATTTAATCTTTATTTAATCCCCTCTTTATTTTTATTTGTGTTGTAATAATCCACTTTTAATTATTTTATTATTTTTAAAATATAATAGTATTAGCACGCCTTATTATTTTCTTTATTTATTAAAAACAAAAAACGATAAATAAATGCAATAATATTTCATCAATATATTTAAAAAAATTATATTTAATGTGTTACACTATGTGCAGTGTGAGGACCAAATCAAATCTCCAGGTTCTCATATGAGAACCTGGCTGAAAAACGTATGTGCATCCTTTTATTATCATTATTATTATTACTACTATTATATTGTTTGGCATAATCATATCAGAATACCTTTTTAATTATTATTAGAATTTATTTATCTTTTTATTTTTTATTTAATAATATTAACCATGAGGGGGGAAAAACAATTATTTAGCCAAATAACATTTGTCTAAGTAACGTAGTATTGTAGAATGTGCATCACAGGTGTGTGTCTGTATTTTATAGTGCCATCAAATGTGACTCATTTAATCATAATTAAGAGTTAGAACTGTCTGTTTTAATAATAGCGATTTAAAATTTGTCATTTAATATCAAACAGAGGCTTGATAACAAAGCGTTTCTTTGTGGATTTCTTGGCTTTTTCATTCCCATGCATCTCACTGTGTCTTCAAGTCCACATGACTTCAACATACACTATGCATGCGAGAGAGAGAGATAGAGTGTGTGTGTGTGTTGTGTGTGTGTGTGTGTGTGTGTGTGTGTGTGTGTGTTTGTGTGTGTGTGTGTTGTTTGAGAAAGATCTGTCAGTGGGCTGTGGTCATTAACACCCTGCTTTGCTCCAGCTTGTGGCCTACAGGAATCGTTGTACTTTGCCTTTGCATGTCCCACGCTGCCCTCCTCCTCAACACACACGCAGCTCTATACCAGCTGTGCACGCAGCCAGTGCCAAATCTCCCAGGATATCCTCTCAAGGAGACTTTCTCTCCTTCTAGACACACTGAGGGTTTGTGTGAATAGTGCTTGTTTCTCCTTCTCCTTTCATGACAGGGAGGTGTTCCTGACGCACTTCTGGCTAAATATAGCCCAGAGGAACACTGTATTGGCTTCACACAGCCATGGTTGTCTCATGAACGGGCGTTCTTACCACCTCGTCAGGTTGGAAGAGTATGTGTGTTTATCCACGTGTGGGTGTGCGAGCATTTGATGGAGTGTAATGAGGTTAGGTATAATCAGCTTGAAGTTGACTGCCATGGATTTCCTTGCTAGTTTATGCTAGTTTGGTGCTAGTCTAGCTGGTGAAGTTGGCTGGCTAAGGAGACAGCCTTGCTGGTTTAGCCCAAGAGATCAACGTTTGTCTGGTTAACATGGTCCAGATAGCCCCTGCTAGTAGATTTTGCAACTGCACCAACTAGTATCTTTCTCAACTGACGACCATTCAAAATTAGCTGTGTATTCTCATATATGCTTTTTTCCAAGAAGCATATAAATAGTAAATGTTAAAAAAATTTTATAGTAGATTTTTACCAGTGGCTTATTTTTGTCAGTTAACACAATGCCGGTTTAACTGTTAGCTAAGGAACATATATAGCTAATATTTGATTATGCTATATAGTAGATTTTTATCATTGCATGATTTATTGCAGTAAACTAATGAGGTACCTATGTGTGTATATACAGTATATATACAGTATATATATATATGCTTACAAGTGAAGTAAGGGAATGTCATTTCAATTTAAATTTAATTTGATTATTTTATATTATGTGATATTCAAAAGATGTAGGTTTTCCATCATTTAAAAGATGTACATTTTTCATCATGAAAATGATTACTAAATACGGTAAAGTGACTGTTCTCTCATTTCTACTTAAGGACTGAATAAAGTACACTTAAAAGAGATGTCTCAGCCAATAAAATGGATAGATTTTGCAGTGGAATAGTATATTGCGCCAACCACACAACTGTCATTGAGATAAATGAGAATGCTATTGGATATAGACCTCCTTGGTTTAGCTGGCAAAAAAAAGGTTACCTTGACTGAATCAAAAATGGACTGATGTTGAATTTGATTTCTGTGTTTAGATTGTGTTATGATGCATTTATTAGAGAGTGGTCTTGAATCTCTACCCAGCTTTTCTTACGCATTATAAATTTGCTTTTACGAGGCGCTCACTCTTGACGGTGCTGAAAGCAGGCATGTGCTTGCCTTGCCCACCTAATGGATTTACACAGTGACCTCGGACTGCCAGCAGTCAGCTTTGACTTTCAAATCCCAAGCTGTGATGCCAGCACGTGTGCCACACTGCTCTGCCTTATGCACATTCTGTCCCCACTCACTGTTATTCTGCCAGCCTCTGATATTTATCTGTGGTTCTTAGTCACTCGATCACTACATAAACGTTTGTCCTTGGTCTATTTTTACTGTGTTTCTTCTTTTTGCTTCATTCTTTAGACTCTAAAATCTACAGCCAAATGGCTGTGACGTGAACAGATGTTTTTCTTTTTGATGATGGTCCTGTGAAATATGTTCAGGATGTTCACATTCCTTCAGGTCTTTGTGTTAACTTCCACCCATAGAAATATGTGGACATTCCTTTCCTTGAGCTGCATTGTCACATTTTACTTCTATAATTTTGTAGAATTTTATTTTTGTCCCCTATCTATCTATCTATCTATCTATTTATCTATCTATCTATCTGTCCGTCCTTCCTCCTCCGTACATCTCGTCTACACATATATATATAGATATAAAACACATATACTGTATATATATATAAAAAAGTAAAAACACATTTGTTACACGCAAATTAATCAAAATGGATTTATAGCGTTTTGGAACCAATTTCCCTTACATTCAACTTCCAAAAGTGCATTAATCTTTGCCATTACATTCATAGTAGTTGACTAGTGCTATACGCTGTAGTACAAACATTAATGGCAGAATAAAAACCTTACAACTGACAAGCTATGCAATATCGCGTTCATTATCGAATGCGATTCATCTGCGATTATCAAAGTGATATAGCAGTGATCTATGGCTCTGTGTAATAAATGCCGCTCCATCTAAAAGCACGTGATGGAGATTACCTATTCACAGAACCGGCTTTACTGACAATCACATGACAACCAGCAGCGATTTATCGTGCCGGCCCTAAGTTGTTTGTTGATCACAAGTCAAACTAGATGGAGGAAAACTAGGAAGCCGGTTGTATCAAATCGCCACCCGACTGTCTAGATTGCGTGGAATGTGCGCGTGATTGGTTGAGCGTATAATCGTATTCTGCAGACAAGGGCGACTTGAGTTTGTCGCGTTTGAAAAAAAGGGAGAAAACATACTATACAAGAACTCGGTTGATATCGATTTTTGCGTAAAATAAAATGGACTTTTCAATACCGACCGATCCAATACTGATTTTGGCGGGAAACCTCCATTTTAAAAAAATGCCGTTTGTCAGTTTTGGAACCAAACTCTTCATATATCTTATCTATCTATCTATCTATCTATATAATATAAATATATAATATATATATATATATATATATATATCGAGTTATATCTTATATATATATAGATGAATGAGGAAGAAAAGTCCTCAAAAAAATCTATTAAATTTTTTTACATTAACAATGTAATAATTTATTAATGAATGAATGATGCATTTATATAGTGCTTTATTGTGTATTTTTTGTACACCCAAAGTGCTTTACAATCATGGGGGGGGGGGTCTCTCCTCAACCACCACAGTATGCGCATCCACTTGGATGAGCTACGGCAGCCACGGACCAGCGGCCGCCGTGCGCGCACCACACACCAGCTACAGGTGGAGAGAGAGTCATAGAGCCAATCAAGTTGTTGGGGATTATTAGGAGGCCATGATTGACAAAGGCCAGGGGGGCAATTTTGGGTTACACCCCTACTCTTTACGAGATGGGATTTTTTTTTTAATGACCACAGAGAGTCAGGACCTCGTTTTAACGTCTCATCCGAAAGACGGTGCTTTTTGACAGTATAGTGTCCCCGTCACTATAGTGGGGCGTTAGGACCCACACAGACCTCAGGTTGAGCACCCCCTGCTGGCCTCCCTAGAAACTCTTCAAGCAGCAACCTAGTTTTCCCAGGAGGACACCCATCCAGGTACTGACCAGGCTCAAACCTGCTTAGCTTCAGTGTGCAACCAGTCTTGGGCTGCAGGGTGAAATGGCTGTATATGGTGATATTAATTAAGTATTAATTAATAAGTTATTAATCTCATCAGAAAAATTATTTAAAGTATTATCAAGTATATCAACGTAGTGTTTTTAAGCATTTTACATTTATTCCAAAATATGAACTCAAGGCAGTAACTATTTAAACAATATATTTTATTAGTGTACTTATGTTCAGCTATTCTTTTTAATGGTTAACTTTTAACTATTTTTGAATTTTTCGGATCATCGGTCATCAAAGCTCAATAAATACTTGTCACAGACACAGAGATTTACTTTAATTTCACCAAGCTGATTATACCCTTGTTTACTAAAAACGTCCCACAGATCATTGTTTCAGCTATTTTAAGTTTTTATATTGTTTCGTAACAAAGTGTGAAAAATTCTCTCAACAAATCTAGTGGTGTGAGTTTTTTTGCTTACTTTTTTGTAATTAGTCTTCCCTTAACGCCATTATATTGTTCATATCAGACTGATTCCGAACGCAGACTGTTTGTCCATCAACGAACACAAGAGTACGCATTTATCGCATGAAACAATCACACGGATCATAACCATCATATCCAATCATATCGCGATGGAGGCATTGTTCCCCTCCTCCTCACTGGAACTTTCCACCCATTCATTCTTAATTACCCCCTATCAAACTCAACACTTTAGGGAGTCTATTAAACTAAACGTTCAATGGGCTCAAGGAGGCGTCCGCGCTGTCACCCTTTACTGCTGGTGTCGCTATTGGACAGTGTTTCTTTAGAAAAGCGAGTGATTTATACACTTTTTAATGTTAGATTTTGTAATACTGGCCTTGTTTTATCTTTGTACTACAATTTTTTTTCTCGTCCAATATTTTGAGGAGACACTGCCTCCCTTGCCTCCTCGGAGGAAACATCCCTGATACATCATACACACATCATGGTTACACATATCATTCAAGTCTGATGTTTATTGTGATAAGTGGCTTTCTGGATGAGTATTTTGACTGATTTCCGATCCTTTTTTTCTTTTAGGCGTCATTATCGTGCCATTGCGGTGGGGCATTTACGGTGGCTACATCATTAAGAAACTCAAGCTTGGAGCTCGTGAGTCCGCCAAGCTGGCCATGATCTGCAGTGGGGTGTCTCTTCTGTGCTTCTCCACGCTCTTCATCGTGGGCTGTGAGAGTATAAACCTGGGTGGGATCAATATCCCTTATACCACAGGGTAAGTGAATTACAAGGCATTAAAACCTTTCAGTGTAAGATTTGATGTATACTGTGTCGATTTGGGTATCCTATTTATGTTTTGAGGTTTCAGTTATACTGGGGTTGTATAAACACTAAAATACTACAAACTACGTAAGAAGCATATGTTGAACAGCAGGTGGAAAGGCTGTTTCTTGCGTCATGCTGCATTTCAATGCCCTTACATATGTCTGTACATATGGTCTGAAAAGATATATGTGATTGATGTTGTGGTTGTTTGCTTGCAGCTCTAACTAATCCTACACAACTTTGTCCTTCTTAAATGTTTCTGTACCTATTGAGCATGCACAATTAATGCACAATTCAAGCCTTAAAATGGCATTTTCATGTGAAATCTGTAACCACTCACTGCTTTTGGCTGGATAACTTTAACCATATTAAGCCCTAAGATTAAGTACATTAAGATTGTACATCAGTCAGTCTTAGTGTACTTAATACTTTTTTTTCCCTCCTGGTTTGGGCTCTTTCACATACTGTATTTGGCCCATGAGCCATGTGTTTGACATTCCTGCTCCGTGAAGTCCATTGTCTAATTTCCTTTCGTCCACCTTATAAGGCACCATTGAGTGACATAACAAGTTTCTTGTGCTAAAGTCTGCAGTAGGAGAGTTTGCACAGCCTCGACCAGCGAGACATCGTGTTTTTGGAAGACATGGCACTAAAGTGTGAGGCCCTTTTAACAGATAGAGCTCCCCTGTCAGACACAGATGTAGAAATACATCTCAAAGCTCAAAGTATTGAGTCAACGCTTACATTTCACATCCGTCCGAATAAACTGTTTCTTTATTTCTCAAGGTTAGCCTCTCTCATCCTTTATGTTCTATAACAGTATTCTTTTATGGTTAAAGGAGACACATGCACATTTAGAAGCTCTTATTTATTATTTATTCATTTGCTAACCACAGCTGCTTCAGCTCGGGTGACCTTGAAGAGAAAACTGCTTCCGTTAACTGAAGCTTAAAGGGATAGTTTGTCCACAGATTAAATTCTGACATTATTTACTCATGTCATTCCAAACCTGTATGATCTTCTTTCTTCTATGGAACACAAATAGAGAGATGTTGACTAGGATGTGAGCTGCAAATGACAAACCAAAGCACCAAGTTATCCCTTTATGTCCTAGAAGAATGAGAACTGACTATTATGGTGTGTAGTTTTATAGCAGAGGGGTCTGTCTCATTCAGTGTTTAAAGACTGGATTCCGATCACTGCTGTTTCCGTCCGTCTTGCTGGCTGTGTGATGCCGTGATTCATCCCCTCATTCTGCTGCAGATCTGAGAGGATAATGTAAAGTCAACCAGAGCTGGTGCTGATTGCTCTGTTTGAATTTGCCTGCCGTTCCCACGGCATTAAAATAACTATTTATACAGTATCTCTTCATTTAATTATACAGTCTGTCTGTTTTTTACTCTCTTTTATCCTCTGCGGGAGATGATCGTTTGAGAGGAATAGTGGCTTTGAAAGTCATTTTTGTCTTTTATATAGTCAAATGACAATCAGTCAATAAATCTTAGTGTACTGTTTTGTACTACTTATATTGGTTGTTGTTTAAACATAGTCCATAGATATCAGTCTAAAAACTCTAAACCTCTTATATAAAAGAGTCTAGTAACAATTCTAGATATTGATTAAACTAATGGCCAAAATGTTCTACAAAAATGAAACAGATCAATATATTAGCCAACATGTTTAATCTCCCAATATTATATTTAATATATTAAAATATATTGGAGCATATTATGTAATGAGCACTCTCATTTATTTAGCATTAAGTTTATATTATATACATCCAAGATTTAAATGATCATTGCTGGTTGGCTGAACAGTAAAAGACTAAAAATAAATAAATAAATATTAACAATTTATTAAATTTGTTAACGTTATGTGTTGTTCATTATATAATAATTAAATACATTCTAAATAAATCATTTAAATACGTGTGTGTGTGTGTCTGTCTGTGTGTGTGTGTGTGTGTGTGTGTGTCTGTCTGTGTCTGTGTGTGTTTGCAAGTATATATGACCCAGTAATGTTTTATTTTTTCTCAATATATATAATGATTATTAAAATTCAAAGCTGAATTTTTATATATACTGTATATGCAGTTCATGAATTTTCTTATTGGCTAATGAGTTCTCACATTAGCTAATGCATAAATACAGAGCCTGTCTCACAGTCAAGTGTGCTTGCTCTGAACACCTTTTTCAGTGTTATATGTCAGGTCGTGTTTAATGCATTTTAGGGTATTCCAAATATTGCCTACAGCAGCTGATGTGATGCATTTTATTCTCAAACTGTTCCCCCTCTGTGTTTTTCTTCAGGCCGACCCTCACTCTGACACACAGAAACCTGACGGGAGGCTGTAATGTGAATTGTGGCTGTCGGATCAATGAGTACGCTCCTGTTTGTGGCTCAGATGGCATCACATATTTCAACCCCTGCCTGGCGGGATGCAGCACTGTCGGCAATGACAGCACCGGGGTGAGTCACACTGCATGTGGTTCTGTAGATGCTCCAAATCGTTGGGACAGCACAGATCATTTCAGGTCAAGACATACCCAGTGCTAAACACTGATATTAAATCTTAATCTTCGAGCACAGGTTTTCATTCCAGCTACATCTATTTACATGTAAACATCTCATCTCACTATCTTTGCTTATTGTTCTGGGTCACTGATAAAGGTGTCCATTTTATTCTAGAAAAAAAGCAGATGTGAAAGCTAGTTGGTGTCAGCATGTCTTGTCACTTTTGGGTCAGAGCATATACTTTGCATCCCTGGATTATTGATTAATGATACATTATTATAAAATTATTATCTATTATTTAAGGTTTGTTTTAAATGGATTTGGTGTGTTGTAATTTAAAAGGTATTTAGTATTATTATATTATTTTAGTTAGGATGTTAAATGAATGAATGTAATTTAATATGAATATTTTCCATAATCACAGAATTGCATCGCAACAATGTCTTTTAAATTTTCGAATATCTGTGGTAATGTTCATGTGCATTTTTTAATGCAGATCAGAAACTACACAGACTGTGCGTGTGTGCAGAGCAGGCAGGTCATCACTCCACCCAGCAGCGGCCAAGGCAACCAGCTGCAACGGTCATAGTGAAGAACTACCTGAACGAGAAGTGGATCGCTGGTCGGGAAAGTGATGATCGAACGCAACACGCTCATCCCCTTCCTTATTCTTCCTCTTCCTCGTTCTCTCACAGCTTGCGCACAGCCTCGCCATTATCTTCACTCTCACGGTAGGAAACAGGACTAAAGTTTTGATCTTTTATGATGACTGAAAGGTGCATTTTGTTTTTCGTTTTAAAACAGAAATCATTAGTGGCGTTTTAGCACGTTTGGGATAAGTAAGACTTTTTAATGTTTTTGAAAGAAGTCTCTTATGCTCAGCAAGGCTGCATTTATATGATAGTTATGAATATTTTGAAACATTATTAAAAATAATAGTTAATATATTTAAAAATTTAAATTATCTTTCTAGCAAAGGAATGTCAGCAGCCACATTCCTCCAGTCTTAAGCGTACATGGATCCGTTCAGAAAATAATTAATATTGATTTGATGACAAGAAACATGTGGAACACAGAAGCCTCATATTTTTCTGCAAACTGTGATACTTTTTTTTCAGGCTTATTTTATGCATAGAAAGCTTTTTTAAAAAGCAGCATTTATTTGAAATAAAACTATTGTAACATTATAAATGTCTTTAATGTCACCTTTGATCAGTTAAGTGCATCCTTTCTGACTAAAAATAATTTATTTATTTTTTTCAAATCAGATACCAAACTTTTAAATGGTAGTGTATCATAATTTTTATTTATTTATTTATTTGTCAATTCATGCAATTAGTAGTAGATGGTATTAAAGAATACAATAAAGTAATTTTCTTTTGCAGGTCAGTAGAAGAGCAAGAACGACCGTGTGCTTTAGGAATGCAGTTTGTGCTACTAAGAACTCTGGGTAAGTCAGAGTAAGTCATAAATGCTTTATTTACTTGAAGAATGCAAGGCTTTAAAAATCAACTTTGTCATGAAATCCATCAGCCTTGTTTATCACTGCAGCAGAGCTTTTCATATAGCACCACCTTGTGTTCTTAAATGTAAACTACAGCATTATACATTTGAGTTCGATAAGATGACTGAAACAAATGCAGCATAAAATGTAAAGCTTACAGAACCCCAAAGTGACTCCACAAGAAAAAATCAATTGGAAGTTAACAATTCAATCTTCCCTTTACCACAATTCTTCTCTTTTTCCATGTCTGCAGCCTACATTCCCACACCAATCTACTTTGGTGCGGTGATTGACACCACCTGCATGCTCTGGCAGCAGGACTGCGGCATTCACGGCTCGTGCTGGGAGTACGATGTCACTTCCTTCCGCTTCGTGTACTTCGGCCTGGCCGCCAGCCTCAAGTTTGTGGGCTTTGTGTTCATTTTCCTCACCTGGTATTCAATTAAATACAAAGAGGATCGTCTGGAGCGCTGGCAGCGGCGTCTGCCTCCTCTGGGCACCGTCAGCGAGCTCATCTGTCACGCGGGAGGCCACAAGAGCCACGCTCGTACCCACTCCTGCCCCGTTTTCACACCCCGTCCCGAGCCCCCGCTCAACCGCGGACACTGCAGCCAGAGCTGCCCCGGAAACACCCTCAAAGCAATAACCCCACCTGCCCGCTCTCTGCAGGAAATGCACATTTGAGGAACGTGAGCCCTGACATCTGCCTCCATGTGCCTTCCTGTCAGGTGTCAGACAGCGTGCGACGTACGCCTGTTTTGCTCCGCGTGGCTTTCAGGGGCTTGCTACGCTCACCGATATCAATGTCACCAGGACAAACTCACAGCAAATACACATTGCGTAGTATTTGCTGTCGAAGCGTATGGAAGACATCTCATGGTGCTAAATGAGGAACAGAGAGGACATTTCTCTGTATCCAATCTTGGGTACCAAGATTATTATATCAAAGACGTAACACAAGCACAAATGGATATCAGTACTATGCAACGCTGTACCGCATTAAAGCCTCCAGGCAGTCGCTTTCTACTGTATGATCATAATTCACAACTGTATTCCTGTAGAACATCTCACATGGTCTTTCTGAACAAATCTGTGAAGAAATGCACTTCGAAATGGTGTTAACAACTCCCTTCTGGTTAGTTTGGAGGCGTCAATGTGATTCGGATGGTATTCAAGGAGCTGTACGAGAACATTCAGCCTCCTCCAGACAGATCACATGGTCCTGTATGTAAATTCAGTGCCTCAGATTGCCCCGTCAGCAGTGAGGTCTGCTGGCACTGAGTGGATTGCTAAAACGCATTTGGAGAAGGACCTTGAAGCCTTGTCTTCTTGTTCTTCATCTTCATATTCATTCTGTCTGTTCAGTGATTGGCTGTCAAATGGCGATATGTGTTTAGATGCATACTGTTGGATCAGATGTTTCTTCAGTGGTCCAGTATCAGGTCTTGAAGAAGTCAGATCAATTCAATGGATTTTTTGGCAAATCCGTATTCAAACCGGTTTTGTTTTTTGCAAGTGTGAACAACAGAAAACACATGAAATCTGTCGTTTACAAACCCGATCCTAATCATATCCATATCTGGTTTGAAATCTGATTCAAATCAGATTTTTTTTTCTCAGTCTAAATGGTCAAATCAGACAAACCAGACATGTCAATATTCCTCTCTCTTTCCTTATATACACTCTAAAATAGTTCTTTATTGGCATCTGTGATTCCATGAAGAACCTTGAACATCCATGGATGCTTTCCATTGTTCTTTCAAAGTGGAAAAAAAACTTCTTTAGTTTCTAAAAATGTACTTCAGAAGGTTCTTTTGGGAACCCAAAATGGATCTTCTATGGCATCATTTCAAAACCCAAAAAAGTCAGTGCTTTCAGACAGTATGGATTCCTAAATGTCTCATTTGGTCTAAAGCTTAAGAGATGTCATGATAGATATGAACCAAGGCTAAACGTTTAATTTGTTGTCCTCTTGTTCACTCCAAGAATGATAACTATGAATATTAGTGTCCACACCAATGGACAAAAACATTGTTATATGAGGTGCATTTTGATTGACTGTCATTCATCAGCATAAAAAAATCATTCTAGCGATGTTTCTCTTTGTCATTACCATTGTGGTGTGACTTCCCTATTTTCAATAAAATAAAAACATTTATTAAAACTTTATAGTTATCATGCTTTGTGTGAACAGCCCTTTACACACAGTTGTTGTATGAGAAAGTCTCATGGCATCATGTTGATACACATCAGATTTCATCACCGGTTCGATCACAAAAATATCATTCCTGGTTAAAAACCAAATCGGATTTGTGTGTAGTGTGAACACAGCGATTCAAATCCAGATTCAAATGAGGAAGATTCAGGATTCAGTCGACCGCTCATGCTGCTGCTGCTGCGTCCAAATACCTGAGCATGTCTGAGCAGCTTTAGCGACAGCATTGGTAAAGCCATAGCATAATGAGAATGGATTCTCCGCTTTGGTTTTTGGAGCTGTTGATGTATATGAGCATGTGCTTCGGCTACAGCCTGATCCTCAAGCACTGGCTCTATTCTTATGCACCAACTATGTATAATTAAACCGCTGCCTAATAATATGCAAACCTCAGATTTTCAGTACTCTGTAATGGGTTTATAAAGCCAGTTTGGCAGTTCATTAGATGTAGTCCAGTTACTTTTGATCAGTACACAGTACAGAAGTCATGAAGTTTTTTAGCCGTGTGATTTACATAGGTATATTTGGTTCCGTTATGATTAATGAGGGACTAACTTGGTAGCTAGATACTTAGCATGCAAACAACAAACCCCAGCTTAATCAATGAAAAAAAAAGAGACCATGCTGTTAATTCCATATCTCCACTTCCAAATGATTTTGTATTTTGTATTATGATCCCAATTTCCGAACCACAATATGAGTACATACTTTTTCCAGACCTGTTATTGTCTGTTTTTCATAAAAGATGATGTTGAAGAGGTATTTCAGATGCTGACTTCAGTATTAGAATGACTTTTAAAAAATTAGGGTGTAAGAAGCCAAATCAAGCCCTTCTTGAAATGACTTTTTTTCATGTTTGTGAACTATAAGCTGTACCGTGGTGAAAGTCTGACCTTTTTACAATAAACAGGAGCTCCCCATTAGTTTGACCTACAGTGTGAGCTGCTCAAAATCAGTCTGTAGTGGCTGCAAGACAGCCTCAAATGAATATGAAAGATCTGGAAATAGAGGAAAAAGTAAAAAAAAAAAAACATGAATTTCAACATGAGAATAATGGAAATCGACAAGTGCAAAAAGTTACAGAAGCCCTGAAGAGAAATATTATGTAATGAATAATACATAAACTTTTTTTGTTGCCAATTTCAAATTTTCCCATACTTGAGGTGCCTTGGAAGAGCAACACAACAGCATGCAGGGTTAAAGTAGACACAGGTTTCAGTTAACTCTTTTTTTATTATTATTATTTTTATGTCCTGCCCAGATTTGAACGCATTTGCACCTAAAACTCTTTAGTTTATCCTTGTAAGATCAGCTCACAATTGATGTCAATGAATGTGTTGGGGTCTTACTTTTGCTATAGCAGGGCGATTTCAGATCCCAGGTGTAAAGGTCAGCTGTGTTTGTCTATCTTCAGTACTCATGGACACGTGAACTATTCATTTACTTTAATTCTGTCTTGGTTCTTCGATACATGTATTTATTGAAATAAAAGAGTTTAGAAAGAAGTGGCAATGGAGACACTGTATCATGTGTGAAGTTGTTCTTCATGTCATCAAAAACAACCAAATGGTTTAATTCTTCAGTGACAAAGCAGTATATTTGTATAGTTTGTGTTTTTTAATTTTTCATATTTTATAAGGGATCACATGTTTTCTTCAGAAACTCTAGTCTTGTTAATTTAGTAGACAGCAGCACCACCACCTACAGTGAGACTATAAACATAACTTTTTTAATCGTAAGAAACATCAGGAGCTTTAGAATGTTTTAGTTTATGGCGTTAAAGCAAATTTATTTAGCTGGAAAAAAAGGCAACTTTATATCATTTTTGAAAAAATAGATATATATTTGTATATTAGGGCTCAGTGGTCATATTTTTGATTTACAAACGTATCACCCATGCACTCGCATACACAAAAGAAGACAATGGCAGATATAAGAAAAAGCTTGACTTTTATTTTGAAGGGACAAAGTACTGTCAAATGACTCGAATGAAATGAACAGCTTGAAACTGTTAAGCGTGAAAATATATAATATAAAAGAACTGCTTGGTTTTGTCTTTAGTTTCGTTGAAGCAGAAAATATATACAACAAAAAAGGCAGAAGTAAGAAACACTTTGAAAAGCATCAGAGAGCAAAACATACATCAATCATGGCTAATAAATACCAATCATTTCCATTTCATGGCGATGAGGTGATACATCTTTACAAGGGAATAAGAAGCTGGACTCAATGAAGTTATTAGCTTCAAGAATGAAGGCAAAAATGAAGAAAATACATTTCTGATTGTGCATTTTTTTGCTCTAAACGCTTGTAGTACTGAGACAAATGAACGGGTGTTGCATGCAAATGCTCCTATCGGGTCAAATATCTCTGCACCGACAGCTAAAGTCTGGATGGTCAGATATGTACATTGATTCATTTCCTCGAAACTCATTCAGAAAGATACAAACTTCTTCACTGAGAAGTGGAAACCATATGGGCAACACAAATTTGCATATGATACACGTTGCATAATATATGCAGGTTTTTTCAACAAAACATTTTTGAAACTACTTAATTTATACCCACAATTCATGTTGTCAGTTGAGTTCACCCAACCAGTCCGAGTACAATCTTGGTAAATTTGTTTAGGTAGTTACATCGTAAGCAAACCCCCACTTTATGCCTGGCCAGAATACATTTTTCAAGCGTAGATTTAGCTCTATTAATATATTACAAATGTTTCGATATTTGAAGAACAATGTGGATTTCTTAATAAAATAATTTGTCAATAAACAGATTAGAATTCTCTCAAATCTACATAGTTACAAAATGTTAATTCTCTATATTACAGGCAACGTCATCGGAAACTGATTATTTTTCATCAATAGGTAGGTTATACAGCATCATCTCAAGCGGCTCCTCGTGTTAACAGGCACAAAGACTCAACTTTTCTTTTGTTAAGCACACCGTTCTCTTTATTGCCCGAACCATGAATAAATTAAGTTCTAATGCTGAAATGCTAAATGTGAAATAACTTAACCAAAAGGGTTACTTCATAGTAATGGAATAGATTATTAAATACTTTGCAGTTGGTGCCCCTTCCTCGACAGCTGAAACATAAAGACGTGCTTCACACAGGTTAATGTAGGTGAGAAATGTGAACAAGCTGCATTATTTCCACTTCTCAAGAGCACAGTGTGGCTCAGATAATATTCAGCTGGCGTTCGGAGAGAAAAAATAAATAAATCGATAAGAATAAATAAAAGCAATTTGAAATAATTGTCAACAGATATCACAGTTGCATTACGCAATATCTGCGGCGTGTAGAATAAATTAAAAGGAAAACGTTCACTTTTCTCCACTTTGTGCTGATGATCCAACACCAAAATAAATGGCATGAAAACAATCTCAGATTCAGAGGCGACGGGGCCGACGTGATGTTGACCCATCTGCGCTCTGATTGGTTCATTTTTTTCACAGATAAAGTGCTAACTGAGGAGCCTCTGGTGGGATTTGTGTACCGTTTAAAAATCCCAAGGAGCCGTTTTGTGGAACAGGAGTCTTCCTCTAGCTTTGCAAAATAAGTACAGACCACCATCTCAAGTCCAAAAAACGACTGAGACAGAAGCCCCTCCAAAAGGGGGCCATTTAAATGCTGTTTGTTTTGGTGGAAATTCTCTGAAAAACGCCTAATAACAGCGATGGTCAAAATGTATTGCTTCTGAAAGCTAGAAAAAGTCCCTGAGATACATAATCAGCATTATGACTCCCATTGGTGCCCCTTCTGGATTCATATAAATAACCTTAGCAATAATAATAATAATGGTAAATGTTGATAATACCACCAATGTAGGCGAGAAGTTCACCTTCCTGGCCATATGTACAAATATTCAAAAATCAGTCGGCCAGGCTTGTTTTTGAACTGAAATGTTAGCTGCCACAGCAATGGCAATAATGATAATAAAGCTTGTTATAATAACTTAATGCTTTGCTAACATCGTAAAGGCAGATAATGCAAAGATTGATATCCTGGGATGGAGGGTCTCCATTCATGAAGTAAAGAAAAACAAAACACATAGCATTCATTTACAATCCCCTAGTTCATTTGTACAGAAGAGCCCCCCGTTAGACTTTTACAGACTCCATCACTGAAAGCTTCATGGCATCTTCAAGCATTTGATTGTCCGTGAAGGTTGCCGGAGGTTCTGGGACCGAATCCGACAAGCCAATCAGAGACTCCAGGAGACATGTGCCCGGGTCGGCGGCCTGCGGAAGGCTGGGGTAAGTAGGCAACTGGAACTGAAAGAAGTTGTCCACGTGTTCGTACTCCTTTAAGGAGTTGTACAACGAGCTCGGTCCAAGGCAAGGAAAGCCATCGAAGAACTCCAGGTCTGATTCGGATGAGAGGCTCAGGTCCATGTAGCTGGCCGAGTGATCGATGGAGGGCGAGGGCGTGTGGGGGACGGAGCCGCTGTGGAATAGACCGTTAGCTTGATTAGCGTTCTCGTCTAGGAGCTCAGACATGGCCATGTGGCTGTTGTCCGTTTGTGACGTGCTAAGCTTGTCGTCTGTCGCGCTGAAGATGCCGTAGCCCATGGACTCGCTCTTTTTCTGCTGGTAGTCACAGTTGTTGTTGTTGTTGTGCTCCCTGACAGAACAGTCTTCATTGTCTGTGTCGCTGAAGCTTAGGATTCTCGTAAGTCCATTTTCGTCGACGTCTAGCGGCGACTGCTCTCTCTGAGCGTTTTCGGCGGATTCCGAGTCCTCACTCTGGCCTGAAGAACTGGACGAATCGGTCATGTCGCTGCTACAGCTGTTCTCGCCCACGGCTACTAGCTCCGAGTTGAAGTGAAACGTGGGTCTGTCTGGCGTGGTGCTGCTCTCTGCTGGGTGGATTGGGGAACTGCAGTCTGGCAGATCTTCAGAGGGGGTTTTGCTCTCTGGCATGTGCTCTTCCAAACGCTTCTCCAGCTCTAGCTTCATGATGGTGTGGATGTAGTGGGTCTGAACTCGGCTGGAGTTGAACTCGATGCGGCCTGCCGTGTTCCCACAGCCATCTTTAGTGCAGCCACATGGGAAGGATGAATGGTCCATCTGTGAAGCCAACAAACATTACATTAATGTATGAAGAAAGTGTATATAGAACTCCGTATTAGAATACAATTACATGTGGCATTTGAACTATTTTAACTTTATAAATATACTTTTTAAAAACATGTATTTAACTAATTGAATTGATTTTAATAGTAGTTTAAGATTTAAATTAAAAGATTTAGTCAAATTAAAATGTAAAAAAAATTACAATTCATAAATATGTAAAAAAGTTTGTTGCATATAATTTGTATAACTTGTGCACTAAAATATGATAATATACACTACCATTTTAAAAAAAATTTTTACTTTAATTTTAAGTTAATTTTAACTTTTTTGAAATTAGTATCTTATGCTCACCAAGGCTGCAATAAATTGATCAAAAATACAATGAAACAGTAATATTGTGAAATATTACGTTACAATAATGTTTTGTATTTTATAGAATTAAAGTAACTTATTGCTGTGAATTGTTCAGCAGCATAAAGAATGACTACTGTCACTTTTGATCATTTTAAGGCATCCTATAAAAGTTATATATATATATATATATACACACAAACAAAATAAGTGGACATTTGTTTAGATGATTTGGTCAGTTCATGTTATAACCCATGACACAGTTTGAGCTACAGGAATGATAGCTGTAAATATTAGCAATAACCTTGGGATGGCATATTCTAAAGGAAGTCTGTCGGGACTGAATCGCTCACCTGACATTTGATCCCAGCCAAACTACAGCTGCAGGTCTCGGGCTCGCAGAAGCCCTGGCAGTCGCATCCGCAGTCTTCTCTCGACGTACGTAAGTCATGCAGTTGACGCTTCTCATCTTTATCGATTTTCTTCACACCAGCGGCTTTGAGGATGCCGTATCTTCTCTTGGAGGGGTAGGGATGCAGGAAGGAGCCGTCATCCAAGTTTACTCCACTGAGGTCAATTTCATCCTCTGGGATGTCATCGATAGTCAACCCGTCAGCCTCTTCGGACTCTTGGGTACCATTTTTGGTAAGCTGCACAGAGAAAAAGGATATTTACATGATTACAACTTTAAAACCTCTCATGTTTCACAACAATTTGAGAAAATTAAGCACAAAAATACCTTCAGCTTAAGAGCTTCCAGTTTTTCCTCCCTCAATCGGTTTTTGATTTTCTCTCGCCGTAGGTGGCGCTGTGCTATGACAAACTCCGCTATTGAGTAGCGCCGCTGGGCACTGTGCCTCTGCACCATGCCAAGGGTGCAACCTCCTCGGCTGGGCACGCTGGTGAAGCCCTGACAGCGAGGAAAAAAGAAGACCGTAACCTGGTCAAACTGCACGTTGCCTCGACGTGAGCGCTTGGCCTTCTTCAGGATAGATGTGGCTGAGGAAAGAAAGAAAGAGCGAGAGGATAAATATAAGACGTTTAGGCTTGTGTAGGACCTGAAAAGAAAACATTAAGTGGAAAACAGCAGGCGAATACATTCACGGAAATTCATACTTGGAATTTCTTAATGTAAAATTAGGAGCACATGTCTGAGAGAGAGAGAAAAGAGTGGTGGGGGAAAAAAAGAAAGTTCTGTTCCTAGTATCTCATTGGGGAGTATTTGAGTAGGAAGTGTGCCAAGCCTAATGGGAAGACTTGGAGTGGGTGAGTCTCTTGTGTAAACATCAAGATCACATTAACGTTATTGTTGCGGATGTACTAAATCGCCACTAGATGGCAGGCTACACACAGCAAATCAGCTCAGTGCTATTCAGTCATACTAAAACAAGCATATTCCACCACTCAACATCAGAACAGATGTGCAAATAGTTTAGCTAATAGTTTTCAGTCTAATCCAGTCATATGCGAAGACAACTGCATTCCTCTTCGCTCGTGTCTGACAAACAATCCACCCAGGAATTTTCCCTTGGCACTGAAGTGTGCCGGGAGAGTTAAGCATTCAAAATCACAAGCCAGCGGCTGGAGGATCTGGAAGTTTGAGGCTTTTGGAAGTGGTGAGGGCACTCAAGACTTAAACCTGCCATTTAATAACATCATAACTTTATAGAAGACGGGCCATCTGCCTGCACATTCCTTGCAAATTATTCCTACAACCAGACAAAAATCTGCATTCAACGAATAATGTCAGTGATTAAAGCATCTCAAAGAGAGGAATTCTCTTCTTGAAACAAGAAAACCATATTTACTTTACTCATAAAGTCCTTGTGCTCTGTGCAGGAATACTTGATGTCGAATTGTTAGCCTCTGAGAGAGAGAAGCACATTCTCCCTCAGGGCGACCAGCCCACCGATTGTTATCTGAAGGGAATGAAGGAGATGGATCTTACTGTCCCTGCAGCTGGTTTATATTAGACTTGCAAAGCTGGGAACTCATCCTTGCATGTTTTCCTATCTAGAAGCTTGTGCAAATATGTTTTGCTCATCTAATGGGGGGGGGGTGTATGATGGAAACCACAAATGCTCTCATATATAGACAGGACCATCTTAGAAATACAACACCATGTTATTGCTTAAAGAACAAAGCAGCTTTCTGTATTATCAAGTTGGTATTGGTGACTTTATGAATTAGAGTAAACAAGTTATGCAACAAGACAGTCTAATTCTGGTGACTTTATCTATCGAATATGCTCAAAAATTGATACTCTATGGTTCTTAGTCAGGGTAGAGGCATGTTTTCTTTTAAGTCACTGAGGGACAGGCAAAGAGCATGTTCAGTAGTTTGTACTTTTGAGTGTGGTGCCAATCATTATGCAACACTGAAAATACATACACAAAAACTCCAGAAAACATGGTTTGTGAATATTAGACGTGCAAGCTACTGAACAGACTGTACACTACTGTTTAAAAGTTTGGGTCAAATTATTTTATTCAGCAAGAATGCATTAAATTGATCTAAAGGGAAAAAAACAGACATTCATAAAGATTTCTATTTTAAATAAATGCTGTTCTTTTGAACTTTCTATTTTTACTTTCTTATATCAAAGAATCCTGACAAAACAGCACAAAAACACTTACTGACCACAAATTTTAGAATGGTAGCATATGTCTGTCACTTAGCTTTGTTCTCATTCCCGTCAAATTAAATATGCCGTCTACCCTGACAATGCTCCATTCTCTGACTCTGCTTCATAAACTCAAGCAGACAGCCATATCGTTTCCCTTCCTTTTCTCTTCATCCTTGCCTTCCTGCTCCGTGCCCCTCTGCCTTTCTCAGCACCTGTGCTGGGTTCATGCCCGGTGCTCAGACAAAGCTCTGCGTTCATTCTGTCTCTGTCACATGGCACACTCGCTGGCTCCCTGCCCTGCCATCCTGGGAAACTCACAACTGTTTGCTTTCCCTACCCTGACTCACCCCAACAACCTGGATGAAGGGCCTGGAGGAGGTGACCTCGCGAATGGGACATGCATCAAAACATCCTGTAATTAGTTGCATCCATGCAATTAATCTTGCACCCTCCCGTATCTCAATATCACCTTATCAGGTAGGACACCTGGTTGAGATAAGCCTTACAGACCTTATGCATAAGAAATATCAATGGAAATGTGAGTTTGACGATTCCACCTTAAAGGAATAGTTCACCCAAAAATTAGCATTTGCTGAAAATGTACTCACCCTCAGGCCATCCATAATGTAAATTAAGTCAAATCAAATCAAAACAGATTTAGAGAATAGATGACTCCCATGCTCACAATGGATCCTCTGCAGTGAAGGGTTTCCATCAGAATGATTCCAAAAGTTTCTTACAAAAACAGTTTTTTGCTTCAAGACTTAAATTGATTGACTGGAGTTGATTACTTGTGGATTGTATCAGCAATTTGGACTCTCATTCTGACGGCACCCATTCACTGCAAAGGATCCATTGGTGAGCAAATTATGTAATGCTAAATTTCTCCAAATCTGTTACGGTTAATAAACTCTTCTACATCTTAGATGGGCTACGGGTGAGTAAATCCAGCAAATTTTAATTTTTGGGTGAACTACTGATTCTTTAAAGAAGAACCACTCTTCACCTTTAATCAGAGAATACAATTAGTTACTGCAAGAGGGAAAACTCACTGTTTAAGGATGTTGCTGGGGAGCTGGGGTTACTGGGAGTCGAATCCAGGGTGTCAGAGTAGCAGCTCTCCCCATCTGAGTCCCACTCGGAGTAGGCAGAGGAGGATAGAGAGGAAGGGGAGGAGGAAGAGTAGCACGGGTCCTCCTCCACCTCCTCATACTTCCTCTTGAGAACTCCGCTCATGGCGCTAGCGTTTGGTGATCTGTGGGTAACAAGCAAAGACAGAAAAGCATTACAAGAGTGCTAAAAGGGCAAAAAAAAATTTTTATTGTACTTTCATGCGATCTGCCTTTGTCCATCAGCTAATTTGTTTTGCAATGGAAATGGTATCGATATTGCAAGTAGCGCCTAGATGTTATCATTCAATGTAGTGCTGTTATTGTCCTAATAGAAGCTAAATGTCCAGTGAGGTTTTTAAATGCAGGCTATGAGCATTACTCTCCAAACAAGCAGCTGACCGCGCTTTATGCTGCCTCTGAGCGGCGAGGAAAACAGGAAGCAATCAATCACGTCCCTCTGGTGCAAGTCAACAATTACCAGACCCTTCACCCACTTCTAAATCCAATCGCTTAGACAAATACATTGATTAGGATGGGGGTTGATTACATAGCCACATTAGTGAGGGGGGGAAATTTAGGTTACCCCACTCAAAAAACACACACGTCCCAGAACTGGTAGCGGCAATTACGCTTTACACAGCTGCTAAATGCATTTTATGAGACTCTGTAGTAAATGTGTGTGCAGCTTGGCACAGTAAACATGTTTATGTAAGCCCAGACTGCATTTATCGCTGCTCCTGTGAAGAGGTTGCTTATTGGGCAATAAAAGCAATCAATCCATTGGCAGGAAGAGTCTAGCCGGTGCCCACCAGCTTTTAAGGGTCAGAGCCGGTGCAGCACAGTGGCATTTACATGAAACCATCATTTGATACTGGCGGCTGCGAACTCGTTTGTTTCTCTAAACCCCAGTCAGCTAGTTCATTTCAGGCTCTGCCTCTCGATGCACTCCACAGCTTAGACACGTTCCTGCTGAAACAGGCAGAATGGAAGGAAGGAAGGAAAATGGGAAAGGAGGAAACAGTTTGATTTAGAGATAAGAGTTTTCACTGCTGCTTGAGTGAACGGACAAAAATTTTACTTAAGATGTGACAGCTAGCCATCCTATGCTAACTGGACTAAGAATGTGCATTTTTCCCCCCAGAAGACTAAGGGATAATGAGCAGTAAATAAGTGTTTTAGAACAAGGCTTGTTCCCAGCAAGAAAGCCACTTTGAAGAAAAAGTGACAGACGGTCGTGACTGGCAGATTATACAGCTCATGATTTTGGTCTATGACAAAAAATAAATAAAGAGCCAAAATGACACTGAATCATCCCTGCCATTTAGAGTGCAATTAACACAATATGACTCAATAGTAGTCTGCTGTTGTCTATTAATCAAACTTGGCACTTGATTATTGGTAGTTTTATTAAAGCAAACTAATACTTTTTGGTGCCACTGTATTTAAAAACAAAAACAAACTCTAATTAACTGACTTTCACCAGTGTTAGCAGTCAATAATGCATCTGTGTAACTAATGCTACATAGCAAACTGCAAAATATAATTTTTTTACAATATAATGACCACGCCTGAATATAGCTTGTTTATTACTCTCTTTTTAATTTATACAACGCAAAATAATATAGAATTTTAATTTTGGTGATTTTTCGTTATTGCCCATAATAGGAAATTAATATTTGTTGATCCCTAATCTTTAGACAAGAGTGTGTAGACTTCCTTTTCCCACAGGTTGCCTTGTTTACAAGCAGAACTTCTATCCCTGTGCATGTGTGTTTCACACATTAGTGCTGCAGTCGCAAATGTGTCAGACATCGAGGGCACGTCTGTGCTGTCTGCACATTCAGCCGTCTCTCCCCGGCTGCCAAAAAGCAGAAGGTGAGTCTTTATCTTCGTCAGAACCTGACAATATCCTCCACAAGTCAAACTTATCTGCTCATGCAACACCAGTCGACAGCAACCCTGACAAGAGGAAATAGTTGGAAAGTTACACAATAGTTTGTGCCATACTCAGGACAAAAGACACAGCAAACAGCTGACTTGCTTGATCTATTTTTATTGCAAACAGTATGTGTCCAGATCTGTCCTGATTTGCATGCGAACAGAGCCAGCTCGGGGAGCGTGAACCCTTACATGCTACATCTTGATTGAAAACAAGCAGCATTCTGCACAGACAAGCCCACAGGAAAACCTTTTTATATAAACGGCAAGGTGACAAGAGAGAACTTGACACTTGACTTTGGCCACATGAGGAGAAGACTCATCCTCATCTGCTCATTTGACTAGTAAATTGCATTGTGCCTTTTCCCACCGTCACGTTTCAAGACACAATCCACTCACGCATTGTACCTGCACATGGTATCCGGTGCTCGTTCTCACTCGAGTTTACCTTCATTTAACAAAGACAGAATCCCTGAGGATGGCATGCATGCCTAGCAAGCAGAGGAGTTTTAATTAAGGACTCTGGACAGTGAGGAGAGGGGGAGGACGCCACAGAGACAGAGGGGGGAGAGAGAGGGAGAAACCTGGGTGTTAGAAGTGGGTCATTGTCTCTTGACTGCAGCCTACCTGACACATTGATTTGTTAATCTTGCCTAATGGGCAGAAACAATGACGACGAGCTAATCCCTGGAACAAGAGAGGGGGGATGCGGGGGGGCTCAGCTGGAGGTCAATCTGGAGCTTGTCCTGTTGCACTCCAACATCAGCGGCGACTACAAATACGAGCGAGAATCTCACAAATAAAAAAAAGTGAGCGGTCAAAACACATAAATCTGCTACAGAGCAGGTCTGGATTTCACATCCAGGCAGAAGCTGTCACCGGCAAAGTATCCCAGAAGCTCTGAGCAGGTGAAACGTTCACACTGCAGCATAAATTATGCAGGGCTGCCATTCCAATAAAGGCAGTGCACTGATGAGGTATTCTCAATGCTGTTGTCACCAAGGACAGTGGAAATAAATCTCGTGCACAAAGCGAGAATGGCCACAAAAGCAGCAGACTTCTGAAACCGGATCCGTTGTCGGCAGGCTCATTGCAGTTTAATGTAGCACAAGTTAAACACAAAGGCTTCATTAAAACTTCTCGAACTTCCCACTCCCACTGTCCTGCTTTCAAAAAGCAGCAAACTGTGGAATCCCGACCTGATCTTATGCAAGAGTGTAGACTTTGTCCCTCCAGCTCACGGCTTCCATCCAGATGCATGCAGCATGTACCTCATCTAAAAAGTGCGACTACGATAACAGGCTGCGAAAGATGGAGTAAAAACCCTTGCGAGATAAGTGGAATCAAATCCAGATTCCACAACTCACCCTGACTGCAGTTCTTAAGGGCTGACCAGCAGGGGGAGGAGGGAGCCGTGTGTTGTGCAGATCATCACTCTAGATGTTCAGCTACGCCAGAGACATTCTGTCCTAAACCTCAACCCATGCAGAGTACACATTCATCCCAAATAGGAGCGCACACTGATGTGGGAGGAGGGTAGCCGGCGAGAACTTTAAACAAATAAATAATGCGATGTCTCCAGCTCCCCTGGCAACGGCGACACATTCTGTAATAGTCTATCTATCCCAAATGTGTCTGTGTATTCCAGACCGCTATTGCCCAAGAGGAACCACCTCAGACAGAAACATCTATAAAAACACCTGATGAGGCATCACAAGTCATCACAGATTACATTATTAGGGTGGCGATTAAGATTTGTGTCATATAGCTGCATTTCCAAATTAGAAATACACAGACAAAGATCTTTAAACACCACACGTATGGCTACAGAGTACAACGGTTTACTTTACTGGCATCCAAAGTGAAATTTAGTATCTAAGAAAGACAATAATTCTGATTTAGCTGGTTTAAGGGACTTAAGGGAGTGCTAGGGGGTCCATATAAAAGTTTTTTAAAAATAATAAAAATAAGATGAAATTAAACAAACTGACTAAAATGGTTAAAATAAGTTACTTAACACATCTAACAGTACTATCAAACTTGGGGGTCTGTGGCATTTTAAAAAAATGTAAAACCTTTTATTTGGGCTTTAAGTGGCATTAAAAAAAATGATAGATATCCTAAAATACCCTCGGAAAATGATTTCGCAGTTTTGAGTGAATCGTTCCTCACATTTTAAGTCAACGAGGGGAAAATATGATCGCTCAGGAAACTGCCTAAACTGAAAGCAAATTGTTCCATCACGCATGGAACAATTTGCATCAATATCCGAAACGCAAACTTCCAACAGAGTGCGCAAAGTGTAGCTTTCTTGAGAAGGCATCAGCATGAGTTTGTTCTGAATAACTTAATGGTGGCAAAACAAATACTAGCCATCTTTACCAGTCTCTTAAGACTCCCAAGGGAGAGTATTTGTGTGTGGCAAGAGTGGGGGAGCTCAGGGGTCAGCAGCTCACGTCTGGGGCACTCACTGGTACCTCGCAAACTGGGAGGAATGCTAGAGAGTGACTAAACAGATGGGACTCCTCTGCTTCTCTGTTTTAGAGACATCAGGACCTCCACCTCCCCCAATAGAACTGCACAAATTCCACACACTGAACTATCCCAAATAGGAACACCCAGTCTGTGGGTGGGAGCTTAATAAAAAGATGACATGTTGTGATGTACACTAATGATGTTGACATCATCTCAGTTAAAAGGTATGACTGCTTTCAATGAGACGCATGAAGACTTAAAAAAAGAGGGAAGGAAACCAGTTGAGGATTTCAATGACCATGGTACACGTGCAAGTTCACACCTCATCAACCCACAAGTACATAAAATATGTGTTTATCTTTTATGGGTCCTATTTGATAAGTTTAAGGTGTACTCCAACTCAAAACAACATTTTTACAATCAACATCGTTTTGTAGGAAACAAAACTCACTAGCGCAAAACTCAGGGTTCGAGTGATAAACATTTTAAAAGCCATAAAACACAATACAAGACTTACTTAGGTTGGGTTAGGAATAAACATGAGCATGTAGGTGAGGCATGTAAACAAAATTCGATTAGCAATATTAACTATTCCCACAAACAATCCAAGCGAGACAAACACACTCAAACTTTCGAAACATCCACAAATACGCAAAGATTATCGCAATAACAAGCGCTGCCGAGCAGGTATTTTGACAAAACACTAAAGTTTACATACAAGCTTTAAGTGAATGCAAAAACTTCCACTCTCTAACATTCAATCTGATAAGGCTACAGACAGGGACTGTGAATTACCTCAGAATGGAATCAAGCAAATATGTAACAAAAGAGTGTGAAATGAGACCATTAGGTTACATTTTCACTTCAGTTACGCCAATCACGCCGCGCACAACCTGCCAGTAACTGTTGAATAATCTCTTGTGATCACACTCCTCAGCATATAAACTGTTATATCATAAGAATAAGAAATGTTTGGTTTTAAAGCAAGAAAACGTGGATGTAAGTGAATCCTATACATGCGTGTATACAGATACGCGTATTTGTGTATGGATTTATATTGGCAATCATTAAACTCAACCAAGTGAAATCGGGCTCGGATCAAGTAAGGTTTCCCTCAGACCCGCATTCATCCTCGCGTGCACCCACGGTGACGTCACTGAGCGCAGATCTGCAGGCAGACTATTCCAATGATGAGTGGACTTGACTTTTTGGATTTCTCTACCTTAAATAATACTCTCAAAATTAATTGGTTAAAATTTTGTTTGAATAAACCTTCTTTGTGGAATTTCATTCCTAATTTAATTTTTGACCAACTCGGGGGTCTTTCTTTTTTACTAATGTGTGAAGATTGAGAAATTGCCAGTGAAGCTATCTAGCTTTCATGCTCAGGCTTTGTTGGCTTGTAAACTGATCTACAAGCACAACTTTTCTCCACAGCGTTATTTCATTTGGAATAATCGTTGTATTTTGTTTAAACATAAAAGTATTTTTTTGAAAAGCTGGTTTGATAAGGGTATTGTCTTAGTGTGTCATTTGTTTAACACTCAAGGGTATCTTATGACATATGATGAGTTTCTTGTACACTTTAATTTTCCTGTGACTCCCAAGGAATTCTCTCTTGTTTTCTCTGCAATTAATTCTGCTATAGTTTCCTTATTTAAAGATGTGATATTGGTTGATATGCCCATAGTCAATCTAACTGATACAATATGTGGTCAAATTGGTTTTTCACAGTCTAAAAATCGTTCTCTATTTTTAAAGGAGGTTGCTACCAAGTCTTGCTCTATTGCTTATTGTTGGACTAAATTTGTTAGAATTCTTAAGTGGGAAAAGTGTTTGGTTATTACCTCACAAGTTTTTTGTTACAAACAATATAAAAAGATATCGGTTTCAAAATAATTCATAATAAATTCTATCCTGTTAAACATTTTCTCAGTAGGTTTGAGAAGGATATTGATGTTAATTGCTCTTTTTGCTCTTTGCACTTGGAAACTGTACCCCACATCTTCTGGCACTGTAGTTATGTTAAAAAGTTATGGTATGATGTTTCTATGTTTATCAAAGAAAAGGTACTCTTTCATTTTCATTTTCATTTTGAAAATGTAGTTTTTGGATATTTTAAGTATGATAATGTAATAACGAAGTTTTTGTTATTAATCTGTTTATTTTGTTGGTTAAGTTTCACATTCATATGTGTAAATTTTCTAACAAAAAACCCTGTATTACAGTGTTTTTTAAAGAGTTGGAAAATTACTTTTGTACTATTCAACATAGTATTAATAGAAAGGCAATTAAAACTGTCAGTTTGTGTTCTGTCTTCAAAATTTTTGAGTAATGTAAAGGTCATGCATGTCTCTGAATATGTGTGTATATGTTTTTTATGTTTTTATTTTTGTTTCTTTTCTTTTATCCTTTGTTACCCTGGCTTGTATTGTTTTGTATGTCGTTTAAAGAATAAAAAAAAAAAAAAAAAAAAAAAAAAAAAAAAAAAAAAAAAAAAAAATTCCAATAATGCGGTGTGGCACCTTAAGGAGTCGCTCGCGCTTCAGAAGACACACCAGCACTATAAACGTGAACGAGGAATGCACTCGACGCATAACACACATCCAAACCAGCAATTACGGCTTATCGGATAGGCTACACACACATACGGTGCTGGAATTCTGCCAATGGATCCGATCAGAACCGACAACAGCTGCTTACGAGAGTCATCTTTTAATCAAACCCCGCGAGCGCAACCAGAAAACGCTTATATTTAGCTACTCCGAACAATACACTACACTTAAAAGCACGCGGGTTAAAATAATAGGCTAAATCGTTTAAGGATGTATTAGTGAAACAATATGTGAGGGTATAGGCTACATTGATTTACATTAAAAACCCAAAACAATGGTGAATAATGTAAACTTTAGTTAGTTTTTTTTCTATGTCACGGCAGCATACAACAATGTCCTCTCCCTTCGCTATTTGAAATAGTTACACAACACATTTGATCTGTTTACACTGGCCAACAAAAGAACATTGAAGTATCTGGCTGGACTCCAGCACCGAGGTTTGCCTATTAGACACATTACAAGTGCAGCGTTCAACAGCGCGGACCCCCGCTACTCACCAATAACGTGTCCGATCAGCATTAGTATATCACAATAGAGGAAAAGAAGAAGCGGTAATAATCCAAGTGATACGAAAGCGCGTTTATCCGTATAGAGATCCCGTTCTGTCGGTGTGGCTATTGTGCGCTCGGCGTGCTGAAGCAGCAGCTGAAGCTGTTCCTCTTGTCTGAAGCAGACGGCTGAGCAGCGCAGGGTTTTCGTCAGTGGAAAACTCCCTCCTGGCGTGTGACGCAGGCGGTGACTCTGCCCACGCGCCGCTTCCTGCCTTCCGCGCGGAGCGACACTCCTCCTGGCGCGCTCGTGAAGTGATTTTCTTGTTGTATGTTTTCATTTTCGAGAGACGTTTAAACTCATTTTATGTAACATGATGAGAAAAGACGGAACTTTATGCAAATATTTTTACGCGGTTAGGGAAATTAGCATGTTTCATTACTCTGAAAAAATGTACTGTAACCATAGTTCCTGCAAATACTGTAGTAATCATAGTAAATAACATTTCCTAAAAACATAGTAAGACCTTTCAGAATCTCTCTGCTATTGTTATATAACAGTGACACATTACTATGTTTACTATGGTAAACTGTGTGTGTGTGTCTGTGTGTGTGTGTGGGTATGGTGCCTGTTAGTGCTGGTCAACGAGTATGCATCAAATCACTAATATGTTCGTTTACATAATATGCGTGTACTGTGTATACGCACATATATATTTAAAGGGAAAAATATGTTCTGTTTGTATATAGTAAAATACAGTATTCTGTAATATAAATATTTTAAAGGGGGTATATGATGCGATTTCAAGTTTTTCTTTCTCTTTTGAGTGTTACAAGCTGTTTGTGAATAGTTAAGATCTGTGAAGTTGCAAAGACTAAAAGTCTCAAAACCAAAGAGATATTATCAAAGTTAAGACTCTGCCACGCCACCCTAAAACGGGTATCGTTCTAACACGTCCCCACATATCTACCTCACTATGTTGAAATATTTGCATAATGCCGCCCAAAGGTGCACGCAAAGAAAGAAGGCATGGTTCCAGTAACCGCAGTTAGTGTTGAAGCAACCATGTCAGGGAGACGCTGTGTGTTTCTAGGTTGAAAGCAAAAGCACTTTATTTGGCCCTCCGAAAGTAGATGCATTTAGGGATCTTTAAGATTACGTACAACAGAACAGCAATGCATTTTATGGACGACGTTTCATGAACCTAGGAGAGGAGGTAATTCTGACTTTGCTATGACAATATGGCGCTTCTGAATCAGCTACTGATTTGTTATTAGTTTAAGTATTTGCTATGGACTGTTCAAATGCGGAGTTTTGCGATGGCGTGTGTGTGTGTGTGTGTTGTTGTGGTGCGTGCCGGAGGCAATCAAGCCGCTGTTATAGAGCCGGTATGCTGCGACAGAGGATGTGATATTGCGTTTATACAACAGTTGACGGAACATGTGTGTAATTAAACAAGAAACAACGGAGTGCCTAATAAAAACCCTCTTTTGTGCGGAACTAATTCCTTCCGCCACGGATTCAAAGCTCAAGTTGACAGTTAAACATAGTCACTTTTAGAATTCGTATCAAGGGCATGTGCTGCTTCAGTTAGGATAATAGTGAGAAATAAGGAGGTTATAAGAGAGAAACAATGCGGCAAAACGTGCATCCAAATGAGAGAGAGAGAAACCGCGAAGCTAGACGTTTCTTCTTAAATTAACAAACGTACTCTACGATTAGCTCAAGTGAATAATTAAAAAAAAAACATAGACCCGGCTAGAACAAGCGGAGTGATACAAAATTGTGAAAGGGCGTTCCTGTAGCGATACCAGGGGCAAGTTCAAGCTCAAACCAGTGCGATACGTTTTGCTACGGTTTCCGGTTCGAACGACATGTTTCCTGGAAACGGTGTACAACGGGGTTTGAGATGCGTTTTCTCTTGTTTGGTGGGTGTGTCAAACATGTTAGCCCAATCAGCAGCAACATGTATATTAACCACGCGGTATTAAAGAGACAGCTCTCACAATGTAATTAACATCCAAATAAAATTCACAAGAGCAAGTATATTGTTGCACATGTTTATTTACATTAAAGGAAAAATAACTGAAATAATAAGGGCACAAATATAGATCTGGAACTTCTTTAAATCTCTGTCTAAATATCATTTAGTAATTGAAATGTCTTCTGGTCCATATCCTTTCCAAAGGAAGGTGTGCTATAGACACTGATTAATGTAACATAAAAAATACTATACATATTTATATATTTATATATTTTGCGGATGTATGTGATGGACGCCACTTTCATAAAACGGTTTTGTATACAAAGCTGTATACCTTTTTATAATTAAAGTTTAACCAATCATCGCACAGACAACAGTGACAGCAATAATGATAACCTACTACTCACAATACAAATAATAGGTTAGATAGATCAATGTGGGATCACAATAATTAGGAACCACAGTACCAACAATTCACTCGATTGGGATGTTGTCTTTTATTCTGGACGGCAAGGGCAGCGACTGTACCATCGAGCGTATTTTGCAGTAATAAACACGTATTTATACTGATTTCATCAGGCTCCGAAAATTCTTCAAAAAAGAACACAAAGAATGGCCTTCTCAGCTGCCATAGTTGCAAATCTTGCGTCATAGCAAAGTTTTTTTTTTTTTTCTTTTTTTTTTTTTTGGGTGTCAACGCATCACCGTTTCCGTTTATAAAAACGTTTTGCACCGTTTTTGTCGGGCTGAACGCAGCCCAGTACAAGATATCAGGGTCTAACCAATCAGATTTGAGGACAAGGAAGAACTGTTGTATAAATATATATATATATTATATTATATATATATATACAGTATATATCCTAGTATATATTAATCTGATCAAAAATAAAAATACAACACCCGTAGTTTGCTATGGTAAATTATACATAAATGTATTATATAAAATGTATTTAATATATGAATAACTTCATTTATATCATTTAAATTCATGATTTACTCTAGATACTCTTAGGGTTTTTCTTTTAATTTTACAGTATGATATTGTGACTGACTGAATAAATTAAATATATGCAGTTTGATGTTGTCTGTGTGGTTGTTATTCATAATTTCCTGAGTCAGCCTCCACTGAATTAATGAGTCATAAATCTTTTGCATCATTTAGTAGTAAATCCTGTTATACTTTTGCATCATTCAGTGGTAAAACTTGTAAAACTATTGCATAATGTATTGGTCAAGTTGTTGCAGACGTGCTGTATTGACATGCACACTCTCAGACATATAATGAACAAGTAATCTGATTACATTTTTTACGTTTATTAAAAAAGTTAGACTGGGGCTGAAGGCAAGTTCAGGGTGAATCACAGTGATTTCAGGTATGACTGAACATCACGTCCCCTCCTATCTAAACCATCTCTGAAGTGTTACAGCTGTGTCATCATTAACTGCGCACGCCTGCATGACACAGAATTCCACTAATGCAGTATTTATCAGAATGCTGTACAGCACAGACGAGTTTAGGAGGAGCAAACTTTCAATTTCTAGAGAAAAGGGAGTGCTGCCAGTATCAACACAGGTGTAAAATGTTTGGGTGGAGACAGCTAGTTTTTGTGTACTGAGTGTATTAATCGAAACACAGGATCACAGACCTCATTTTAGAGGGCTTCGGTCCTCTGGGTCCCGTAAAGCGCATTATCATTCTCCAGCCCAAAACAAATAGGCAGGTCTAATGGCATGCTGAGAATCACATGGCATGCTGTTGTTGCAATACACAAACTAAACTGTTCGACTAAGCTGTTCTCAAATCACTACTCTTGAGCACTTTTATAGTTAATGTAGCTGTTTGCTTCTGTGTTCATGTTGCTAATAGGTGATTTTTGGCATGATTCATCAGTGTTGGTTTACCTATTAGTGCACGTGTTGAGACAACAAAGCTGGAATGTCCTGAAGATCGTCTCTTCCTGATTAACTTGGCTGTCGCCTACATGCTTTTAGACACCGTTCAAGTGTATCTAGATAGTCGACCTTTTGGTACTTTGTCACATCTTTACTCAACTCCTGCCAGCAAAACCACTAATATCTGTTAGTGTTAAAGAGATTGGTTGACTCTTGCTGTGTCACTGTGGTCTTCAGCTGACAAAACCTGTTAAAGAGAGAAACAGAAACACAGTGTGCTTCCAAAGAAAGGCATTACTGTTACATGCAATAATATTGATAAAAGATGGTTGAGGACATGAAAGAACTCATCACAAATTTCCAAAGTGAAAAAAAGAAAAGTTCAAGGGATGAAGACTGATACTCACAAATGTTTGTCTGCTCTTCCAAGAAAAGAAGCCTCGGGAGGGGGAGGGGAATGGTTTTGCCAGGGCCACTGGCTCAGGCCTGCATATATTACCCACTATGTCTTTAAAAGTGTGCCAGAGACTTTACCGCAGAGGACGCCCCACATCGAGAACAATAATGGCCCTCAATGCTTACCATCTGCAGGGAGAAAAAAGCCATTGCTGCACGTGTTCTTAGCAGCACCTCACATGAACTGACTCGCACATTACTGAGCTGGGCTCATATACCTCAGTGCATACACTACAAAACAAGTGCACACTGAAGTTTCACATTCAAGTTTTATAGGGAAAGTTCACCCAGAAATTACAATTCTGTAAATATATAGTCATTCTCATGTTATTCCAAACCTCACAAGCTGAATTCATGAAAAATATCAAGCCCCAAAATGAAAAAATAAATAAATAAAAATAAATGAAATAATAAAATAAAAAAAAAATAAAACGTTTAATTAAAACGTTTTGAATAATATACTGGAAACTAAAATAGAATATTTTTAAAATGTAAAATATTTTTTGAATAACCTACTGGGAATTCTAAATATAAAATAAAAATAACAGAAAAGAAAAATGTTTTAAAAAATGTAAATTAAATTTTTTAAATAATCTACAAAAAAATAAAATAAGTACGTATTTATTTTTAAACTTAACCCCAGTTTTCATTTGTTTTTATTGACGAAAGTGGCCAGGATACTCAGGATAAAAATTCACCTTTTGTGTTTCACAGAATAAAGAAAGTCAGATTTACAATTTAATTACATTTTCTGGGTGAACTATCCATTTTAGTTTGTTTAAATGTTTAATATCTGAGAAAATGCCTTTGGAAGTAAGCAAAAATAAACACCCTCACAAGAGTTTGCAAATTAATTAGGGAAAACCAGTGATAGGTCCCCAGGACAAAGCCTTCCAGTGTGTATTGAGAAAGAGAGGGGTGCTTACAAGTGTCAAGGTGAAGTGCAGGGTTTTTGGGAACAGATTGATGGGCCCAGCTGTCCCTAAGGAGTGAGGCCAGACAAAGCTGGGCAGCTGGTCACCTGTAGCTGAGACAAGTGCTGACACTTCTGGATCACTGGATCACTATTCACTGGGAACCCAATTATTGCCTTACAGTCATCCTGTATTCTTACCGCTCCTGATTATAGAGTAGCAACAACCTTTGAGTATTATACAGAACAATGTGTGCTGACAGCAGAATAAAACTAAGCAAATATACACAGAATTTTTAAGGTACATTTTGTAGAATTTTCAGAAAATTAAACCAATAGAATGCCTTACGTACCCACCCACTTTTTCAGCGAACTTGTTACGCAAGTATTTCCATAGGTTTTTTTTAAGTGTTCATTTAAGAGTTATAAGCCATGAACCAAACCAATCAGCTACGAGGTGAATCACAACTGTACAAACTTTTATTTGAAGCGATAACATTTTTGAAAATCAGACAAAAAGACAAATGTACAAGACTGTGTACTTAATGGCACTGTGTACTTTAGTGAGGGAACTACAATTCTAAGTAAATGACATAATTAAAAAAGTATATAAACAAAAAATATAGAACCATTTATTTAGAGTTGTTGACTATATCTATAGAAACAATACATTTTAGGTTTACTGCAAAATATGCATATGTGACCCTGGACCACAAAACCAGTCTTAAGTAGCATGGGTATATTTGTAGTAATAGCCAACATAATACATGGCCAACATTGTATAGGTCAAAATCATTAGGATATTAAGTAAAGATCATGTTCCATTTGTAAATTTCCTACTGTAAATATATCAAAACTTAATTTATGATTAGTAATATGCATTGCTATGAACTTCAGTTGGACAACTTTAAAGGCAATTTTCCCAGTATTCTGATTTGTTTGCACCAACAGATTACAGATTTTCAAATAGTTGTATCTCGGCCAAATATTGTCCTTACAAACCATACATCAATGGAAAGCCTATTTATTGAACTTTCAGATGATGTATAAAAATCTCAATTTCGAACAAATTGACCCTTATGACTGGTTTTGTGGTCCAGAGTCACATATAGGCCTAGTCAAATATTTAAGTATTCAGAGAATGTAGGGAGACAGCATCATGGGTATTGTAGTATTTTTACAGCACATTCCACTGTTCAATTAATTTCAACAGATGGCTTCAACAACCGCATATTCAATTGATTAACAAACTCACAACAGCTCTGTCTTTAAAGATTTATAAGTTATTGTTAAAAATCAATCTCCCCATGGAGAAAATTAATGAAGTTATTACTTCTGGAGCCCGACTGTTGCACACTATTGGATGGGTCAACAGCAGTAGCACAAACAACACAAAACACATAAAATAAGCTGTACAGAAGAACTAACTTGTGCCCCTTGTGAATAATTAAGCATATAAATTGGAGATTAAAAAAACAGAGACCCCAAAGCTGAGTTAGACACAGGGGTTAATCTGCAGGCGGAGGAGAGCGGAGACACCCTTCCCCCCAGAGCTTCTGCCTCACTCAGAGACAGACGGATCCGGCCAGTGACATGACATCATCAGATGCCCCCCCCCCCGTTCTCTCTCTCTCTCTCTCTCTTAAAGACAAGCTCCGAAACGTGAAGCCTACTTTCCCTCCGGAACTCTGTCACGGGGTGCAAAGACAAAGAACTGTTTGTTTTTTCTTTCACGTTAGAACTTTCCTTAAAACTCGGGTACGGAAAGAGTCAAATAATTGGGTTCTTATATTTGAAGAAAAATTTATCCTCTTTATTTTGACTTTAAAAAAACTTTTTATATTCGTAAAGCTTTTAAATATTGAATACTGCCTACTTCTAATATATTAGGTGTTTGTTGATAACAGCTCTGGTGCTGGTATGTTCTCGATCGCATCTGCACCATAGGCACTCACTGTTTCCAATAGTTCCTTTCAGTTCCAACAAACACTCATTATACTGACCCTGCCCTCAATGTGTATGTGTGTTTTTCTCCTCCACAGACTCTCTGTGCATGTCTTTGGCAGCTGAGGAGGGGGGAAAAAAAAACGAGCCCAACCCCAGAGCCCCCCACAACCCCCGCGAACTCAACTGGTTTTGTTTACTTAGCAACATTGCAAGGCTGTAAACTAATGCCTTCACGAGTCTGTCCCGGAGGGATTTTATTCAATATTGCTCACATTGATTTACAGTTTGTTATAGACTAAGTATATATCAATATTGATTTGTTGATTGGAGCTTGAAAGATGTCAGGTTATATTAAGAAACAATTTCTACAGTACACTACACTGTAAAAAAAATGTACGGTAAAAAAACGGCAGCTGTGGTTGCCGGAATTTTACTGTGAAAAATACGGTAGCAAAGTTTTATGTTTTAACTTAAATTTACAGTTAAATACCTTAATTTCATTAACTGATATAATGTTAATATAACAACCTATTAAAGTACTGTTTTGTACCTTTGTAATACACTGATAACCACCAAATGCAGGTGGTGATGAGAAAGTCACGTGATGAACCAAAGCCCATCACAAGCAGCTTTTAAATAATAACATATATAGAAGGTGCACAGTGTCATTCACACAAACTAAACACCATCATAGTAACCCACATGAAACTGAAATAATGCAATAAACATTCCTTTAACAACATTAGGTGTAACACACAAACCTAATATACAAAACTGATAAGAAAAATCTAAGAAGAAACATAGTTATTTCAACAAAAAAAACATCAAAATATGAAGTGTCATGCAGGGAATTCTGGGAATGTCAATTTACGATTATTCACTGTAAATTTTACGGTCTTTTTCACTTCCAAAAACGGTATACTACCGTAAAATTAATGTCCAATACATGTCATGTCCAATACAGTTTTTTCACCGTATATAGTAGGGGAATTTACCGTTAACATTTAACAGGTTTTTACTGTAGCATATTTACAGTCTTTTACCGTTAAATTCAAGGTAATTTTTTACAGTGTATAAAAAAATGGAGCTTCATATATATATATAGAGAGGAGAGAGAGAGAGACGAGAGAGGAGAGAGGAGAGAGGAGAGAGAGAGAGAGAGAGAGTTGTGTGTTTTGGTTCATTCATTCATCATTCTAATTCCCCCCCCCCCCCCCCCCCCCACTGCTATTCTGGTCTGTCTATAATTGTAACATATGTAAACTCTTGCTTATATGCGTGACTTATATATAAAAATCGCGAGTTATAACAGAATTGCGAGATTGAAACTCGAGATTGTAAGTTTATATCTTGCAATTCTGAGGAAAAAAGTCAGAATTGTGAGATATAAACTCAGAATTGTGAGAAAAAAAGTCTCAATTGTGAGATAAACAGTCACAAGTACCTTTTATCATTTTTATCCTGTGGCAGAAATAAGATTCCATAAAAAATGATTCTTCAAAGTAAATATAACAAAGATTAATAGAGCATATTTTATACGAAAATACTGTTTCAGTCATTCTTCTTCAAAATTCCATGTTTAATTCAATGTTTACTTGCTGTTTGTTTGTAATTATTTGTGAAATTTACAAGTACATTTGAAATTTCTTACACCTTTTTTTTTTTTTGTGTAGACTCTTGTAAAATTGAGTCCAGGCTGTAAGTTGTTGATGTAACAAGCTGTGGATCTGAGGATACAAATAACAGAGAAAGTTCATTTTAAATATTAGGGACCAAATAACAGGTTCATTTCTTGTAGCTTAATGCTTCAGACAAACCTCTTTCACACCGCAGCCCCCGTCTCTGCACAGGAACACAGTAGAAAGTGAACGGAGGGTCATGAATTTAAAGCTGCAAAGGTTAATGATGAGTGACAAGTGGATTAAAATGGCCAGATCCCAGACAGTGGCTGACTCTGACCAACCCCCTACCAGCGTTAAAGATCTTTGTAGTTTCACGACGGAGTCTGATCTCCTCGCTGATCATTCATCAATGTTCAACATCTCAGTAGAAACAACAGGACAGAGGCCTATGGTCTCAGTGTGTGGTCAGATGATCTATGTTCTTGTAACACGCTGAGAGACTTTTATAGATAATTACCGTGTTTGCGAGATTAACCATCATGCATTTTTTATTCTTGCTTTCACACATTTGGAATTAAAATTAAACTTTTAAAATCTGATCAGATGTTCCATATTAGCAACCTTGTTTATTTTGATAAATGCATATGCAATGTGCGAGATTCAAGCAATATGCAAATGCATGCTGTAAAAAAATATATTTTTAAGTTGTAAGTAAAGTTGCAAAGTTGTCAGATGAATAGCATTTTTTTACTTGATTGACAAATGGCTAAAGAAAAGCATTTGGCAAAACGGCAAATAAAAGCATTTGGCAAATAGAGAGAGAAAAGCATTTGCCAAATGCTTTTTTAAAAAGCGATTTAAAATGTGCAATTAAAATGATTTATTAATCCACTTTTTTAATGTTTTAATAATCTACATTTTAAAACCCGAATTAAACAAAGAGTTTTAATTTGTCTATTAAATTTGTCATTTAAAAATTATTGTTTTAATAAATTATTTTATTGTTTTATTTAACTATTTAAAAAACACAATTAATAACAAAACTTAATAGTCTTTAATTTGCCATTTCAAAAGTTATTTATTTATATGATTTTTTATGCTTGAATTATTCAATTGATTCTTCATTTTATTTTTAAGTGACACTTATGGCCTCCATAGATTATAGTATGTTTGAGGAAAAAAAAACATTATTTCGACTTTCAACTTAAAAAATTGAACTACTTCAATGTGTTATTTGTAAATATGTTAAATCTTTGTGAAATTTCCTAGGCAAATTTAAAGTGAATGGTTTGTTAATTGTTTGTCCATTTTGTTCAATTTAATCTCTTATTATTACTATTATTATTATTTACTACGTAAAACATATTTATGTATTTTAGTTTACATTGGACAAGCAATATTTGGTGCAAAAGATAAATCATATTCAATAATGTACACTATTGTTCAAAAGTTTGGGGTCAATAAGATTTTATTTAAAGAACTGAATACTTTTAGTCACCTGACATTTAATTGATCAAAAGTGACAGTTAAGATTTGTACATTGTGACAAAAGTTTTTTGTAAATATGTTATGTTATTCCAAATAATGCTGTTATTTTGAATTTTCTATTCATCAAAGAATTCTAAAAAAAAATAATAATAAGCAGCACAACTGTTTTGAATATTAATATATGCATATTAAAATGATTTCTGAAGAATCATGTGAAGACTGGAGTTATGGCTGCTAAAGATTCATTTAAAAATAAATAAATAACTTTTTGCATATTTAATCAAATACATGAAGTCATGCCATAAGAGACGTCTTTCTTACTGACCCCAAAGGTTTTAAGATTAGTATTTATATTTATTTAGATTAATGTGAGAACGTTATGATTTTCATAAAAAAGATTATACAGTTTATTGACTGTATTGCTTATTTTCACAGCATTTCCAAAACACCTTGTTGAAGCTCCTGTGCAATGGCCATATCTTTTAGCGCAACACGGATAAGCCAGCAGAAGTCAATACAGCGTCGAGTGTACATCAGGTCATGTCAGCAGCACTGCAGCACTTCCTCATTGAAGTGTTTACATGCAGCACACGTGCTTTCCTTGAGCGCTACTGTGGCTTCAATGCAAAGAAGTCAGCTGTCAGTTGAACAGCGAGCTTCTACAAAGCTGATAACTGAACGACTACCCTCTGCATGCATATTTGTGCATGAAAACCCCCAAAATAACTAGGGGAGATTGATGAGAGATTGTTTTGCATGTACTCAGATATCACCAGCAAAAACATAGTGATGTCTGTGCATTTCGTGACTTTACTTCTTAAACTAAATATTGTTTATGATCTGCTGATCTGACCATATATACACCATATGAAATCTGTTGTAAGAGTGTATGTAACTTTGATTACAAGTTCTTATTTATTAGCTTTTCTTTTCCTCTTTCTCATAAACAGGTCTTTGTGTTCCTCCCTTCACACAGAAGGTTTTTTCCAAATAACTTTCCCAAGGCTATATATCAGTTTCCACCTAAATAGGCGGAGATAACATAGAGTGACGGAAACCCCTTTAAGACGTCACACACTCTGCCTCTGAGAAAAGGAAACCAAACACACTGCAAAGTTTCCCGTTAAAGCTGGGTACTTCCTTATTACTGAACTGACACACTTGCGAAGTACATTTCTCCCTTTAAATAGACTCTGAAATAACAAGTTATGTTTGAACTACCCATAATAGCTGGGAAACACTGCCGCCAATCCATCCATGCAGAAGCTGTTCAACAGGAATATCAGTTGGATTTCCTTTGTTGTTTAATGAGAGGAATATTTAGCACGACTGGTGTGACTAACACAAATGACATGAAGCACACCCATAAGAAAAATGAGCTAAGGCAAGGATTTTTTTTGTGTGTGATTATATTAATACGTAACATTTTGATGACTGTTTCCTCTTACTATCTTTGTATTTCGATAGATGAGAAAAATATTTTAGCAGATACTCGGCAGATCAGATAAAGCTGTAAAGTAGTGACAAGGATAAACAATCAAATATGTGGCTAAATGTAAAACGACTGACTGTGAACACATTTAGAAATGGATTAAATGAATAAACCTGATTCTGGTTCTCTTAATGATTCTGGATTCTTCGTAGTTCCCTGAACAATTTCTTTTAGTACTTTTAAGCAAGAAATCCAATTCCATTGCCAAATTAATGAGATCATTTCGATAATAATTCAATTTAAATAATAATTGCAAAAGGTGTGTTTACAGTGGCATAAATGCTATCCAATAACTGAGGGGCTGAGGCCTGCTATATGGCCTAACTATTAAATAACGATATATAACAAACAAAAAACAATTATTATTTTTATGACATACCGACAAAAGGTGTGATGTGTATCTTTTGTTAAACAATGTACAGTAATATAAGCAACTTGTCAGTAACTACACGGTTATGTGTCACAATAGCAGTGAACTGTGTGTTCGAATTACTAAAAATAACCCGTTTATTAGATTAGTTTGTTTGGGTATAAGGCTACACTGGTTGTGCTGTATCTGTTTGATTCACTAAAACAAACTTGTTCATAAGAGTCACTTGTTCAGGAATTAAACAACGCTGGCTGTGCTGTATGTTTGTGATTCACTAGAATTGGTTCATAAGAGTCATTCATTCGGGAATTGAACAACACAGGATGCACTTGATGTATTTGATTCACTAAAACTGGTTCCTAACAGTTTGGGATTTGGACAACATCAGTTGCCAGATATTTTTACTGCATGTTTTTGATTTACTAGAACTGGTTCACAAGAACTGGTCATTTGTTTGGGAATTGGACAACACTGATTTCATTGTATGTATTTGATTCACTAAAGCAAACTGGTTAGTAAGAGTCAATTGTTTTGGAATCAGACAACACTGGTCATGCTGAATGTTTAGGATTCACTAGAACTATATGTTCTGATTCACTGGAATTGGTTCATAAGTGTCATTCATTCAGGAATCAGCACTAATTGCGCTGTATGTGTTTGATTCAGATGATTTGGTTCAAGCAGTCATTTGTTTGGGTATCAGACAGCACTGGTTGCGCTGTATGTGTTTGATTCACTAAAACAATTTGATGATAACAGGAACGACCATCATTTTAAAAACCAAGGCATTTGCCTATGCAGAACTGACCTTAAAAAAATAACCTATATTGCGAAATATTCACTGCAGTACCAGCGTGACAAGTTGCCCCAGATTCATACTTGACCACAAACACACAGCTCAGGGATTCTGAACACTACATGCTGGTTTCAGTGTGCCTTATATTCTTTCTTTTCAGGGACCTACAGGGAATGTGTATGAGTGGTGTGTGTGTGTGTGTGTGTGGTGTGTGTGTGTGTGTGTGTTGTGTTTGTGTGTGTGTTGTGGTGTGTGTGTGTGGTTTGTGTGTGTGAGAGAGAGAGAAGGGCTGAGTTGGGCAGAACCTCAACACTGTGTTGTTACCAAGGCTACAACAACGTGCGGGCCAACTGCAGGTGCCGCCGCAACAACAGCGTTTCCAAATTAGGGACCCTGAGAGAGCCCCAATAATGAAATGTGCCCCCGGGCTGCGCTGGGTTAACTAAATGGATCCACAGTCGTTTAAAGTTAACAAAAGGCTGACTCGGGAGGCATTTGAATGCCCACCCCCATCTCCGTGTCCCACTCTCATTCATATCGCATGGTTAAGGGCGTGCTTTAATTCGGGGGGCTGATTTCAAAATAAGGGATCCCCCCGAACAGGGCAAATCTATCATTGGCGGTTAACAGTTTTCAACTCCGAAGTGAGATTAAACATATCCAGAGGGAAGATCCCATAAAAATGTAAGTACACAAGTGAAGAAACAAACAACTAATCCCATTCTTGCAGCCAAAATGCTCACACACACTCAGACCAGCTTTGCCCTCAGAGCTTGAGAAAGGAACCGAGTCGTCCTGTTTTCCGAGGGCTAGTGTCCACACATCCGCTTCTACAAAGGCCCCATTGAAAGTGCACCCAGGTTAAAGTGTGTTTGAAAACCCTGTTTAACAGCACAGAAAAGGAGGCACAACCCTGACTGAGAGCAGAACCAGCAGGCCTCACACTGCCTGCTTTACTGCCAGCCTCAACCCCACACACACACACACACACACACACACACTGGCTGTTGTGCTGACACTTACTTTTTCTGTCTCCCTCTCCCTTCCTGGTGAACAATATGAAGGGAGGTGCAGGAGAGGAAGTAGCCAGGCTGGGTGGTGAGCGGGAGGGAGGAGCGGGCCCCTCTCTTTCCCATGTGAAGGACAAGTCTGTTGGAGCGTCAGTCTGGGGCCGTGATTGTGTTCGGCGCCTGGCTGCGTCTCACAGAAGACCTCCATTAATCACTGGAGCAGGTCTCTCTCTCTCCCTCGCTCTTTCTCTTTTTCTGCCCTTATGCAACGCACCACCTACATCCAGGACCCCACACACAGAAGAGACATGTGCGCACACATTTAGCCCTTTTAACATGCAGACATGCCGAAAACACTGCACTTTCCACAAATAGGCTAGAAAATAAGTCTCCAAACTCGTAAAAAGTTACTTTTTTTTATTTCAACAAATGGGCAAGTTCACAGAAAACGAAAAATTTCATCATTTATTCACCCAAACTTTTGGGACCAACCTGATCTCATGGCAATTTGTACTTATTTTATGAGGTGGCTAATTCATGCGAATTAGTACGATGTCACTCATACGAATTTGTACGAGTTTTGCTAAAACGTACATATTTGACAAGATCCCCAATTCTTATAAAATGACCTACCCCTAATCCCACCCCTAAACCTATACCCATCACTGGAGTCTAGACAAAACGTACAAAATCATATGAGTGAGGTCGTACGACTTAGCCACCTCTTACAATACGTACGAAATGGTCGTGAGATAGCATTGGCATGACTGACTTTCTTCTGCGGGAAATATTAAATTATAGATTAAATATTAAAGTTAATCAAACTTCTCAATATTTGAGCATTTAATCCTTCTATTTAAATATTAATTTAAAAGTTTTTGAATGCAGTGCAATGAACATGCAGCTCCACATAATTGATGTCAACAATAAGTAATTTTAATGGTGAAATACGTTGAAAGGTCGAAGAATTCTGAGGTGGAACAGGCCAAAATCACTAAGAGAATTCCTGTGGTTAAAACTAGTCACTTTTCATGCTACGCAAGTTTATGTTAATAATACTTTATGTAACACATCTAATAGGCCTCACAACAAGAACATGCATTGTAAAAAAAAAAAGTCATGGGACTTTGTTGTACTGTATTTATAGAAAGTACCACCTCTCATTATTGCACACACACATACTCGGAGTTAAATACACAAAGCACAAAAATATTTTAAAAAAAATTTAAACTCATTCAGTCACACACACACATTCCCAGTTGGACCCCAGTGTCTCTGAATCTCTCACACACACAAGCACACACACATACTCATTCATTCCCACAATCATTTATTTACTGAAGTCATGTGGGTGAACAGCATGTAAAAGCATTTCATGAATGCCATAAAAACCAAATGTACTGTAAATACCACTATTTGGAAAAGCTGCAATGTTCTTTTAATCCTCTTGCACTGAGGTGGAGAATGTCAAATAGCTGGCAATCCAACTTGATGAGAGCACTGGAATTGTTGGCTTATTCACATGAGGATTGTTTACCTAAACGTCTAAAGCTGGATACAGACTCTCAGCACTGCTCTGAATGTTAGTGAATGCTCGCCAATTTACATACCTCCTATATCATAACTCCTACATATCTATTATATCTCATGAAATCTTACAGTATACTTTAAGGATACAACAACATAACTCTCAACTCATGAATTGTTTTGCATAAAACAGATTATTGGAGCATGGTTTACCCAGACAAACATGAATGGTTTTACAGTTTACAATTTATATGAAAGTATAAGGTTTTATATGTTTTAAACTTCTCTAAACACGTTTTTTCTCTTCACTCGTTATAGATATTATCTTAATATTAATTATATTATTTATATTATATTATTTATATTATAATTATATTATATTCATTTCCATAACCCTGCAAGATGGGACAAAAATACATTTCACCTACTCCTGTCACTCTCCTCCAGCTCTAAATGCTATTTAAGAGAGCGTGGAGAGCAGAGAAAAGGAGGCGGATGGTGCCGCAGGTCAATGCTTCTTCTTCACACATAAACCCTCCTGTAATGAGCATATTTGTGAAGCCTCCAAGTAGTCTCTAGAGTCTAGAGTCACGTGTTTATACAGGCCCCTTCACCACACCTCCTCCTCATTAACCCTTTGTCACCACAGCGTTTCTGTGGCCACTCAGTAACCATGGATGGGAAATTAAATACTTCCGTCCAAACAGATGATGAAGTTCCTCGTTTATAAACTGGCAATACAGTCCTACGTTTTTTTAAATGGTGTGTTGTGATTCAGAAATGTTAATATCACACTTTCTTATTTATTGTAACATTATTAAAAAAATACAACAAAAATAAGTTTTCAATATTTAAACAATGGTCAATAGAGTAACAATGTATATATATATTATAGTATATCTATATATACACACCATTTGCTAATAAATAATTATAAATATTCTTAAATTAATCCATATTGAAATTATGCATGAATATAATGTAAAGGAAGGCTGATTATTAATTGTTAATTTATATTATTTTTATTATGTATCTTTTATAGAACCAAAAATGGCCCATATATATATATATATATATATATTATATATACATACATACATCTGTATTATGCTGATTTGTTATTTTAACTAGTATATTTTCATATCAGCGTATACTGTAATTACTGCATATATACTTTTATATTCACATATAAAATATAATATATATAATTATATACAGTATTACATTTATTTATAATTCTAGTATTATGGCTATTATTGTTATTTTTTATTAATTATTATTAAAATAATAATCCTAATAACAACAGTAATATCTAATTATAGTGAATATTTCAATATATCAGTATATATCTCATCTTGATGAATTTATATATATTTATTACTTAATATAGTGGGTTAAGGAAGAAAATGTTATCACATCAAGCATTCATAGAGTTGCTGTGATCAATCATTTAATATCATTACAGTCATTGCAGTGACAGCATTTGGTATAAATAACAATTAAAAGAGAAATTATGCAGATGTTGATGATAGTATCATAACATTGGGATAAATACATTAGATAAACAACAAACAAAACATACCAGTGACATAAACAAGACAGGGAGGCTGATGTCTCTCTATTGTTCCTGTGCATGATAAACATGTTTATCGCTGAACCCAGATTATGTGAGCTGGGATTAGAATTTATCCGTATTCCCATACACAACACTGGAATCTCATTATGTACAGGAACAGTATCTTTTCAAAACATTAAATGCTAGAAAAACACCATTTCACACACAGTCTCTTAAAGTGCCATTCTGAAATATGTGGACAGACCATCATTTAGTCTGATCAAAACACACTCAACTAGGACAAATGGGCCTTTTGATTGGCAGAGACTGAGTGTGAATGGCACAGTAACATTGTAAGCAGGCCTGGGTTGTGTGTGTGGTGTGTGTGTGTGCGTGTGTGTATTCTGAGTGTCTATGCCAGGTCACTAATGGGTGTGAGGATGTATTGCTGTGTCAGCTTGATGAAGCACTGCCTCTGGAAGCTTCCCATCCATCGGCGGTGATTAATCAACCCATCAGAGGCTGTTAATCATGGAAACAATACACAGATTACAGACACACACATGCATCCTAAACAGCTCATACACATGAAGTGAGATCAGACACCAGACAGTGATTTGTATTTAATTTTACAATAATAAATCATCAAACACACTTGATTGGCTATTTGCATGTTTGTTTGTTTTGCAATACACTTTGCACAAAAGTTGTTTTATATAAATGTGTAAAAAAACATTTATGCTGCCAAACACTGTTTTCCAAATATCTACACTTCATTAAAACATTTCTGGCAAATTTCTGACAAATTTAACAAACATTAGCAATTGGCAAACATTTTTCTTGTTTTAAAGATAAGTTATATCAAATTTAGTGAAGTTTGTATTCATACTATCAGAAGCATTCATAATAAAACTGATTTAAATAGATTCATTTGGGTTATAAAAGTGTATTCATTTGCCATTAAAGTAGCAATCAGGGATGAACTGTAACGCTGTTAAAAAAAACATCTGACACCTGAGAGGTGTAAATCCTTCACTTATAACAAAAAGCCACTCATTCCTTAAAGTACAACCACCTCGCTCTTGATGTATTTCACACAGTAATTTGCATGTAAATGATTGCCTTCATGTCTACACATGCAACGTAAGCTGAATTTGACAAAAAGAAAGCTTTGTGCTCCTTAGAAATCTTGATGAATGTCTCTTAAGTAAGCCGTAAGCAAATAACATCTTTTCTTTTCATCTTATTAATGTATCCCCAACAGATGCGGAGCGGATTATCTCGATTAGTCCTTTCTTCTGGCCCTGTTTTGTTGTTTTGCATCTAAGTCTATCAGACCGGCTTCTGTAATAATCTACAGGAACAAAACTCAATGTTTCCTTACACTCTTAAAAACAGAGGTCCCAAAGGGGGTTTTTGTGGAAGCCATGTTATAAAAAAAGAAAATAAGTTATAGGGATAGTTCACACAAAAATTTTAATTCTGGCATTAATTACTCACCTTCACGTCTTTCCAAATCCATAAGAACTTCATTCATCTTTGGAACACAAATTAAGATATTTTTGATGAAATCCGAGAGTTGCATACACAGCAATGCAACTGCACTTCCCGGCCCAAGAAGGTAGTAAGTACATCATTAAAATAATTCATGTGACATCAGTGGTTCAACCGTAATGCGTTGATCCATTGATTAAAATGAAAATAGCAACTTTATTCAACAATTTCTTCTCTTCTGTGTCAGTCTTCACGAAAGTACCAAGGGAAGAAATTGTTGAATAAAGTCGATATTTTTGTTAAACCACTGATGTCACGTGGATTGTTTTAACGATGTCCTTACTATCTTTCTGGGGCCTTGCACTTTCAGTTTGGGCATTGCTTTCTATGCAGGGTCATAAAGCTTTGGATTTCATCAAAAATATCTTTATCTGTGTACCGAAGAAACGAAAGGTTTTACGCAGGGTTGGAACGACATGAGGGCGAGTAATTAAATGACAATTTTCATTTTGGACTGAACTATCCCTTTAACTGCAAATTTTTCATCTCATAATTCAAATTATTTATTTATTTATTTTATTTAAATTGTTTTACAAAAAAAACTATTTTTGCAATTCTCAAGATATAAACTCGCAACTCTCCAAATTGTGAGATATAAATTCACAACTACGAGAAAAAAGTCAGAATTGTGAAATAAAGACGCAATTACCTTTTGTGCAATTCTGTTTTTTTAAACAAACAAAAAAAGACAGAATTGCCAGACGTTAACTCTCTAGAAACAATTCTGAGAAAAAAGGTCAGAACTGATATATATAAAGTCAGAATTGTGAGATATAAATTGAATTGCAAGAAAAAAAATTCACAATTCAAAAAAAAAATTCTCATTGCGAGAAAAAAAAAATCTGAATTGCGAGATAAAAAGTCGCAATTACTTTTTATTTTTTGTTATGCAGAAATGGGCTTCCATTGTTTTCACAAGCTTTATTCCACTATAAAGACCTTTTTTGTGGAATGGAAAGGTTCCATGGATGTTAAAGGTTCTTTATGGAACCACAACATCCAATAAACAACCTTTCTTTTTACAAAGTAGATGTTCATTCCCTTCGTTTTGGAACAGAACTGAGACTATCACACTTCCCAGAATTCCCTGAAGCCACTTCACATGACAATAGATTTCTTTTAGGTATCGTTCTCCACAGACGCAGCTGTTCTGTTGCAGAGGCCAATCCTGTATTTTCATTTCAGTAATTAGACCCATTGATTAACCCGACGTTGGCTGCATTCCACGAGAGACGGGAACCTGCTATTTTCCATCTCCCTTAACCACATGTTTGATATCAAAGATGACTCATCATTTTAATTGTCGTTTCCAAACCCTGACTGCGTGTTTTTACTGGCACCTTGCAGCTGTACAGAGGGGGAGTTTTATTTTTCCGCTGACCTCTCTCTAGCTCGTTCTCTCCCGCTCTTTCTCTTTCCTGACCGCGAGATGATGAGATATGAGAGTCGGGTGGTAAATTAGAACAACGGGCAGTTTTCCACTGCATATACAAGATGTGCTAATTTAGGCAATGTGGTCATGGTGCGTCCTCGCCCCTCGTAACCGTCAGCGTAGAAGCTACGCGCTCAGGCAGATGGCTGTTCGCAGGGCAGCTAGATAATGACGGAGGATTAAACGCCTGACTCTCTTGCCACATTCCCCTCCTGCATGTGTTTGTGTTCCCTCTTTAGTGAGAATTTATGGGTTCTGTGGCGCAAAGATAGATTGCCACAAAAAAAGCCTTGAGAAAACGCCACTAATCTGCAAGCGATAATTCCCATTCAAGTGAGTGATTCTGGATTAATAAAAATGCTAATTCATAGAAATGCAACGCAATGGCTCCCAGTGAGGAGGATTCGTGGCATGTTTGCCCTCGACTCTATTAAAAAGCAAGACACCGAGATCATAAATATGAATCCGGTTTTGTCGGCCTGTGTGGGTGGTTTGTGCCAAGCAGCTACACTCATCCCAAATATATTATTAATTTGAATACCACGGGCAAAGGGACACGCTGACATGGGAATAATTGAAAGAGATGTGATTAGAATCTGGAAGGCCATGTTTACACCTAGTAAACATCTAGGGTGATTCTATCACAAGATGTCACGTTGCTGTTTACACCTGGTAACATGCACGTCTTCTTTGAGGGCAGGGACACATTGGGATATTTTCAACTACCTCCACAAGATGTGGTCAACAGTGTCTAAGAGCATGAAGAACGGAATATTTTGCAACGTATTGAAATGATTTCCATATGAATGCCCTAAAGCAGTGAACAAGCAGGACAGAGTTTAACTGTTGTAAATATTGAAGCATTTACTTAATACATGCTCACTGGGGCATTAGGTCAGCAAGTGTGTTGCAAGTGGCTGATTGTTTTTCCTTTGTGATTTATTTGAGCACCTTAAGAAATATTTTTTGTGTGAGTGGTGAAACTGTTTTCAGTTTCATCATAACTTGAATTCAGACTGACGTCTAACTCAAATTCTGAGTGCAAGGTAGAAGTCAGTAGACGATCTACTAGCAGAAACAGAAACCAAGCAGGGCCACTGAAATTAACAAAAATTCCCCAATTACTCCAAATGTGGGGGCAAAGAATTCCTCAAAATTTTCTTCTGCACACGACACTTTCAGTTAAGTTTTTGACACACACACAACCCAGACCTGCTTACAATGTTACTGTGCCATTCACTCAGTCTCTCCCCATTTGTCCAAACGCCAAGATAATAAAAAGGAGAAATTTGCTAATTAATATAGTCATGCTAGTTTACACAGTAAAACACACACACACACACACTTTTATACAATTTTCTTTGATTTAGATTTATTGACAAATGTATAGTGATGTATTAAGTAAAAAGTAAACGTAAAAAGTTTTCAAACATATTTTAAAGGGCACCAATTATGCCCCTTTTTACAAGATGTAATATTGGTATTGGGTGTCCCCAGAATGCGTCTGTGAAGTTTCAGCCCAAAATACCCAACAGATCATTTGTTATAACAGCTTGAAAATGTAATTTTTAGGGTGTGTCTAAAAAAAGAGCTGTTTTGGAGTGTATCGCTTTAAATGCAAATGAGCTGCATGTTCCTGCCCTGTCTCCAGAAGAGGGCGTCGCGTATACAGTACGTCTCTCTGCATTGTATATCTACAGCAATAAACAGCCGGTAGAAGCAGCATAACTGAGAGCGAGAGAACCAGTGTTTAGCCATACATATGGGAGGCCAAATGCACTGAAAATGGGACGAAACAGCGCAATGTTACAGAGCTCGCGCCGCGCTGATCTGTCATCGGTGCGGATCAATTGACCGAGCTACCGAACAAATCTCGCTCTACGAACGGCGCGAACTAATCTCACAAGCTGATCAGTTAAAAAATACTGATTCGTGGCATGTGTTTGCCCTCGACTCTATTAAAAAGCAAGACCATAAATATGGATCTGTTTTTGTCGGCCTGTGTGGGTGGTTTGTGCCAAGCAGCTACACTCATCCCAAACATATTATTAATTTGAATACCACGGGCAAAGGGACACGCTGACATGGGAATAATTGAAAGAGATGTGATTAGAATCTGGAAGGCCATGTTTACACCTAGTAAATATCTAAGGTGATTCGATCACAAGATGTCACATTGCTGTTTACACCTGGTAACATGCACGTCTTCTTTGAGGGCTGGGACACATTGGGATATTTTCAACTACCTCCACAAGATGTGGTCAACAGTGTCTAAGAGCATGAAGAACGGAATATTTTGCAACGTATTGAAATGATTAATACTTAATGTAATCACACAAATACGGTTAAAACGCTAAGCACTATAACGACATGACATTCACAAAGGAGTCTGGAGTGATACACGTATTTAGGTAGATTTTGCGGCGCATTACCTTGAAAAATGAAAGTAATCCACAGCAGCTCAGATGTTGGGAGAAAAATGAAGTCTCTTCTGTTCAGTCTTACATTGTAGTCTTACAGTCTTCACATTGTTGACGTTACAGAGCTTGAGCGCGGAGAAAATGGAGGATAGCGTACGACCGCTGAAGGCGGAAACTCAGGAACGCAGGGCTGTCAATCAACCCCCAATGTGACGTCACACTGCATGAGAATCAAAACGGCAGGCCTAGTGAAACTGACGTGGTTTAAAGGGGATTAAAAAATGAGGAGTGGGTGGATTTTTATCATTGTAGGGTGGTTGTGTTCACACACTCCCAACACACATTTATGTCCAAACAGCATGTAAAAGTGGATTTTGCATAATAGGTGCCCTTTAAGGTTTTAAAAAAAATTATATGCAAGTAATGTGTAATATGCAATAATATGTAAGCATCATTTCATTACAAATATTTTTTTTATTTTACATTCATAAATATCAAGACATTTCTGTATGAAACCTGACTTAGCAGACAGTTTTTTAATATTTTAAAATATTAAATATTTTAATAATTTATAAAATACTGTAATATTGTATTTGCTAAATTTTGCTAATTTCTTAATCAAATACATTTATATAAAATATTCCAAACTACATATTTTAAAGAATTACAGTGTTAATACATAATTGATCCATAAATGGGTAATACTTTTACATGCCTGTTTTAATGTAGAGAAAAATCTTGAAGATGGATATTAAATATTAATTCCTCACACAGCCTAACCGCAGAAACACTACAATCAGAATGAAATGTGCTGGCTAAAATTAACTTCGCTTTCCACCAACTTGTCGTACTTGACCCAGGTTTTCCATTACAGCCTGAGGAATCCTTGATCTCATCTGTGTGTTCAATAGAAACATTATCTCATTACCAGCAGCCAAAGGTGATTCTTCACAGACAACACAGTAGAGATCTAAAATTGCTCAAGTTAAATATTGAGATGGCAGAGGATTCATCGGTATAGGGCCAGAATGCACTGCACACACATACGCACACTCCTCCACACTCAGTATTCCAGAAATAAAGCAGGCTGGATCATTAGTCTCGGCACATAACCACATAACTCACTCATTGCCACCATGAATATTCCTAGAACATGATTTGTGATCCAAACTGTCTGCCCAAGTTCTGTTTATTTAGAGACAGTCTGACTGAGACAGTATAGAGTATTACTTAAAATAACACACACACACAGCCTGTAATTTAAGGACAGTGTTAGTACATGATAGGATCCAGCTCGAAAACACACAATGAACGCTCTGGTCCATTCAGCCCCATCGGTTTTCACTTTGGAAAAGGGAGCTAGATTTATTTGCATTCCATTCAGTGTTATTTTATCATTAGTGTTTTGTGAGTTGAACAGCAAGAGTTTAAACAAGGACAATCATTTGCAAGCCTATTTCTGCCATAGAATAAAAACATAAAAAAGGCAATAAAAAGGTTCAAAAAGGCGATACAAAAGGTAGGTAATTGCAACCTTTTATGTCCCAATTCTGAATTTTTTCCTCACAATTCTAAGTTTATATCTCACAATTCCAACTTTTCCCTTTGGATTTGCAAGATATGAACTCAGAATTGGGAGAGATAAACTCACAATTCTGAGAAAAACGCCAAAATTGTGAGATGTTAAAGGGAGAGTTCACCAAAAAAATTAAAATTTGATGTTTATCTGCTTACCCCCAGGGCATCCAAGATGTAGGTGACTTTGTTTCTTCAGTAGAACACAAACGAAAATTTTTAACACAAACCGTTGCAGTCTGTCAGTCTTATAATGGAGGTGAATAGGAATCACGGCTTTGAGAGTAAAAAAAAAACATACAAACAAAACCAACCTATCTTTCAAATTAACAATAGACACTCTATCTACAATCTCAATTAGGAGTGTCAATGGTCCACTTGTCAACGGTCCACAGGTGGCGGTAATGCACTTATAAGTCTGCGATCCGCCGCAAGGCAAGAAGAAGAAGAAGACGCCTCATGCGCCTGCTGTTGAGAACGCGCTCAGGAGGACGCGCCGCTGCTCAGGACAGTTCGAACAGTTCGGATATTGCGTGAATCAGAGGTAAAAAAAACGATATAAATACTGTTCATTTTCTTGCACAGACTGATCGTTTCGTGTCTTTATACATCAATGTATCATCACGAGCCACATGGTTTATTTTGTGTATGTTTTTTTTGTCAATATTTTTTTTTTACTCTCAAGCCGTGATTCCCATTCACTTCCATTATATGACTGACAAGACTGCAACGGTTTGAGTTAAAAATCCTCAAATGTGTTCTACTGAAGAAACAAAGCCACCTACATCTTGAATGCCCTGGGGTAGCAGATAAACATAAACATGTTCATTTTTGGGTGAACTAACCCTTTAATTCACAATTGCGAGTTTATAATTTGCAACTCTGAGATATAAACTTGCAATTGTGAGATAAACTCGCAATTCTGAGAAGAAAAGTCTGAATTGTGAGATAAAAATTCGCAATTGCGAGAAAAAAGTCAGGATTGTGAGATAAAAAGTTGCAATTAAGGTAAATGTAAATAAAAGTTGGATTTTTTAATGGCGGAAACAAAAAGTAGAATTGCAAAATGTAAACTCAGAATTCTTAGAAAAAAGTCAGAATTGTGAAAAGTAAACTCGCAATTGCAAGAAAAAAGTCAGGATTGTGAGATAAAAAGTCGCAATTGAGGAAAATAAAAATAAAAGTTGTCTTTTTTTTAATGGCGGAAACAAAAAACAGAATTGTAAGATGTAAATTTAGAATTCAGAGAAAAAAGTCAAAAAGAATTGTGATAAAAAAAGTCTGCATTCTGAGTTTATACCTCACAATTGAGTTTATATCTCGCAATACCAACCTTTTTTTCTCTGAATTCTGAGTTTACATCCCTCGATTCTAAGAAATAAAGTCTGAATTGTGATATAAAATGTCGCAATTACCTTTTTTATTTCATGGAAATGGGCTTCCATACAATCAGCTCCTAAGTTGCTTTAACATGCACAACTTCCTCACCGTGCAACATATGGTATTGGTGACATTTACAGCCTAGCTATAAGTCTGATTCACAGTCATGTTAGCTGCATACATGCATTCAAAATCAAGGTTTAATTCTTATCTGTTGCGAATGGCTCCCAAAGGAAAGCTTTATTATGATGGATCGTGTTGATGTCACAAGCAGCTTAAGCGTCAAAGACAAATGTGGCCTTTGTTTCCCGTGAACAGCCGTCCTCACCTGGAACCAGACCGGGACTGGCCATCTGCCAGGTGCGTACTTGGCGGAGGATACGGCAAAGCAGGGCCCAGTGTTCCTAGGAAAAGAGGCCCCAGTGGAGGATTTGAGGGCCTGATAGGATTAGACTCCCTTTCTTTACACAACATTGATGAGGATAAGGAATCCGTAGAGCGCTCAAGCACTCCAAAGCTTTCCTAATGCAAAGCATGAAATGCCTTCACTGCTGCGTTTACACCAATACAGATGCCATCAAGCCTGATGATTTCTCCAGCAGCTGGTCTGGTTGCATGTGCCGCTTCGGTTTTGCTTCGACCACAAACCAATAGTGGTGTTTATTACCTCAAGGGGAATTTGCTCACTTCACTCCATATGTCTCACATACCTTGATCTCAAGATAAATATTAGTAATACTTTCCTTCAACAGTGAGCCAAGAGAAATATATGTAAACAGTCATGTAAGGACAGTTGAGCGCCAGAGTGAAGTTTGCCAGCACAATGCATCATGGGAATGTGGATGAGCAATGTGTATGTCCACTCGAAAAGAAGCAAATGCATAATGCATGCATAATGGGACAAATCGTATCCAATCGGAACATACTATGAGGAGTGGGATTTTAGACTAGAGATTTAGACTAGAGATTGAAGCAGCAGCTTTATAATACTAAACATGAAAAATCTGTGTCCGTGTCACTTTCAACTGAAATTACAACTTCAATTTGTGTTATAAAGCAGCCCTCCACTGTGTTCATGTTTTCACTCGCATCTGATCTCAATGGACTCAACAGAAGATATTAACTGAAAAAGATTTCCACATCAAAGAAGGGTTTTTTATGAGTTGGAGTGAACATTTTCAGAAAGTTCGCTTTGGGAAACTCCAAACGAACTTCGTTTTGGCCTGATTTGGTTCAAAATGACATCACAACAGATTGTTCTTTGATTTTACTTGAAGTATGCTGGGGCCTTTAGTGCAAATAGCCTGGCAAAGGCCATTTACATTTATATTTAACTCTGCCCACTGTTGTCTGGTTGACGCAGACAAAATTCCAAAAGAAAACAAGCCTGTAACTGGGACAGTAGTGTGGAGAATATGGGTGCTTTCACACCTGTAGATCGATTGCTTTGTTCCGAAACAGGGATTAAAATTATTACAATGTTGCTTTTTATTCTTGGTGCGGTTCGCATTCAAACGGCAAAGTTTCTAAACGGACCAAATTTGTTAATACAAGTCATGTGCGACTAAACTGTTCTCTGATTGGTCAAAGTTCCACGGGTTATTTTCCGGGATTCCACTTAGCTGTCACGGCTGTCATCCATCAGGATGTAACGAAAACAGCTTTCCCTTACGAAAAATAAGTTTATTCAAGTGTGCTATTAGTATACTTCTTTTAAACTAAAAATAGGAAAGTATACTTTGTCTACTTTTTATGTACTTCTCAGAAATGTGGGCAGGAGTCCAGGATTGATCATTGACATTTTTAAAATGCACCTACTACGAAGAAGAGCAATAAGACGGCATTATAAAATGAAAATGTGCGCTTTGATTTTGAATGGCGAAGACGTGCTCACCCACAGACATTCACAGGTTCATTTTGAGGTATTAGCAAAACAACAAAGCTAATGCTTTTCACGGAACTTACGTAATTACCCATTATACATTGTGATATAGCCTGGTTCGTTGGTCCATTGGATCGAATTGCTTTCTCACTACAACCAAACCACTCCAGAGTTTGTTTTCAATTGAGCCGAGACCACCTCGTTCAGGCAATCCCGGATCCGAGCGCGATTGCCGTGTTCACATATGCCCAAATGAACCAAGCTAAGGGGAGAAACGCGCCAGGTTCCCGAAACAATGAGCTAGGTGTGAAAGCACCAAGAAAAGTGGATTTAACTTTTGACGCAAGCAACCCAAGTTTGAATCTGCCTTTTGCCAATGCCATTCTTCTCGCATATGCTTGAAACCAACAGTGCATAATTAGCGTGTTTTAGCTGTTCGTTTTAGATTTAGTTTGTACAATAAACCCCTAAAGCTAACAGCTAATACACTGGACAGTTGACTACTCTTATTTTGAAAAATTAAAATGAAGATTCCATCATTATTTCATGACAAAATAATGACAGTTTTCATTCAGTTTTTTAATTATCCCTTTGATATCATTGATAAATTAACACTTAATTTACAATGCCAGTGATTATTCACTAAAAAACTAGCGCGACAACACTGTTTACAGAGCAACAAATCTAACAAGATTATATAAATTTTTCCATTCCTAATCTGATGCATCCTCTAAATTCATAGCCCATTAAAGAAAACACATTAGTCTTCTTCCTTTTGTAAGAAAAATAATAAGGTCAAGATAAGACCAGACATGCTAACAAAAAATAGAATCATGTAGGAGGATCTCTTAGCGGCGCATAGAATATCTCTGTGTTAAAAATGCAAAAAGGAGCTCCTTTTTCATCATCTATGGCCATAGGTGAAACTTCTGTCCCCACTGCACGCCTGAAATAGATGCCATATTTTAGAGCAGTTCTTCAAAGGTTCAAAGAGCCAGGAAAAGGGCTGTAATCAGGTCAGAAAGGGGCCATTTGAGGCCCAGACAACCTCAGCCCAGACTTCAGATCAGTGTTGAGGAGCACGGAGCTGTTTAAGACTTGTTTTTATGTACTCCTGTCAGATAAGGTATGTGTCCCTTTTTGATCTTTTCCCTCCACTTTGATCAGTGGCTTTGAGTCTGAGTGTGTGATGTTCATTTGGACATTAGGCAGCGGGGCAGATGGGAAGACTTGCTACGGAAAGTTGAGAACATGACACACAGATTTGCCTTTGGTCTCTTACGCTGTGGGGTCTTTAGATCTGAGCGATGGTGATTTTTTTCAATCTCTCTGTAATGCACTGATCCTGGAGCTAAAGCGAGCTTGAATGTGTCACTTGGCACAGTATCCAATTATCCATGAATTATTGCTGCAGAGAGAAAAGTCAACACAGAATTCTCAAAATCGGAAGAAAATGTTACTATATGTTACTTAATTTAATGTGGTTAATTATAATAAATTATAGAAAAAATATTGTTTAAATAATTAAGTTTTAATTAATAATTCTGATGTTATTTTTTTAATTATAGTTTGAGATAATACATTTTTTAGCAAAAAGAAATCATAGCACAACTCTGTATATAAATTATATATTTTTATACCATCAAAAGCAATTTTTTAAACTTGATTCAAGTCCCTCTTCAAGTCCATAATTAATACAATTATTAATAATAATTTAATATTTAATTAACAATGTATTAAATTATAAACATCAATATAAAGTAATATTTATACAGTATATATTATATACCGTATATATATAAATATTACATATACACACACCATATATATATATCTATATATATATATATATATATACTATATATTAGATTATACATAGTATACATATAAATAAGATACACACAGACATCTAATGTTAAAATAGTACAATTCTGGAATATAGAACTTATTTATTACTTATTAATCCATTTATTTTACATTATACTATGTACTTCTATTAACTATAACATTATACTGAACTAAAATAGAAGAATATTTGTAATTTAAAAGTACACATAACAATAATTAATTTATAAAAGAAAACATAAATTAACTGCATTATTATTAATAAAACATTCAACAATTGGAAATATATATATTATAGTGTTATATGAATTCCACATTTTAGTTACACTAAGAGGGACACAGCTGATTTTTCAATACTTTAGGTTCAGGGCAACGTAACACCATGTGACTGTTAATAAATTGCCCCCCAAAATTCCTTATGTCCATTACGAATTCCGATGTTCATGCCAGCGATGCAGCTGTCGGATACATACTGCTGATCTGTTGCATCCCTTTGAAACAGATTTTGGAAATCGCGAGCAAACTCCACTGAGCTAAATCTTCTCTGATTAAGTGTGGCTGTCTGCCTCCTCTGATAAAAACAGCTCTCTCCTTCACTTCTGCCCAGCCCCCATCATCCCTCACCAGCACAACACAAAGAAGACTTCCAACATTTTTCTTCAGAGTTTAAAAAAGAGAGAGATACATATACTGTCTAAATCCATTTGGATTTAAACTGTGTTTAATCTAGAATAAACCTGGATTGTAACATATGAGAAACAGTCGTTAAGTTTGCAGCCACAGCCAATATCTAAATGGCTTCTCTCTCAGGGGGGTGGCAAGATCGCACTGGGAATTGGACTACTTAAGTCTCTATCTTACTTGCAAAGCAATAGCTTGAGCTTTGGTTATGGGTTTCCAGATTAGCCAGAGAAATTAAGCATCTTAAACAAAGAGCGGCAACAAAGCGGGTTTGCAGGAAGAGCCCATTAAAGCACACAAACCAGAGCTAATTCTTAGTTAGTTCGTTTTAAATTATTTATTCTTTCTTGTCATTCTATCCCATATAAACTCTTATGTAAAAAATGAACTGTGGTTGGTTGCTTCACATGTCATGCAGACAGCTCTTCCTTTTTTTACAAACCATGTTCTTTACCCTCTGTCTTTCTCTATACTTAAACATATTCCTGTCACTCAGTATTTTTCCTTTTGGTCTTCCAGCCCTTTATGTCACTATTCTGCACTTCCTGTCTTTGATCCTAACCGGCAGGTCAGCGGTACGGTCATTTCCTCACATTCAGAAAAAACACTAATGATTATTTCCTGCATGGCTCCGGAGTAAACAAACTCTCACATTATGCAACACAGTTTGTTTAGACACAATAGCAAATTTATTTAACTGTCTGTGTGGTCTTCATCTGAACAGAAAAGACATTCCAAACACTATCAGCAACATTGAACATCCAGGGTGACATCTTTTCCTTGAACGCTATCAAAAGAGTTGATGATCCACAGCGAAACAATCTAAGAGGAAAAAGCTGCTTAACAGTCTTAGAAAAGACTACATATTGAACCTTAGTGAACAAGGACAATGAAGTAAGTGTTGTGCAAATGAGTGGACTCGCCATCGTTCCTAGTGTGCACTTAGAAGAGGATCAAGCACTCCATCAAACGCTTTCAAACCACAGATCTTATCAGGTGTTAAAAGGGACTAGAGAACAAAAGCATCCATTCTCTTATGTTGCTCTAAAATGCTATCCCGAAACGGGACTGGGAAGATAGATTAAAGAGAGTGTTTGTTGCAGGTTTACAGGATCACAGAGCTGCTAAATCCATCCAAGCAGTCTGTTGGTGTTTAACAGCTTCATTAAGACAGTTGTGGTGTCTCCCCAACAGCGCTACTTGTGCTGCATCCCTGGAGGATTATTGAAAGCAATTTAAAAATGTCATTACATTCGCAAAATATTTACATAATTATTAAGTAAATGTTTGAATACTTAATATATAGTGCTTGTGGCGAGAACAGAGTAAAAAAACGGCATCATGTGTTGCAACTTTTCCTTACTGTACAAGCAGAAGAATTGGAACTGAACTGGTATATTCATTCATTCATTCAGCCATTTATTTGCTTACCAAGACTGCATTATTTGATTAAAAATACAGCAAAAGCAGCAATATTGTGAAATATTATTGCAATTTAAATTAGTATTATAAATTTTACAATTTAAATTATTGCTGCATTTTCAGCAGCCACTAATCCAGTCTTCAGTGTCACATGATTCTTCAGAAATTATTCTAATATGCCGATTTTGCTGCTCAAGAAACATTTCTTTTTATTATTAATATTGGAAACTGTGCTGCTTAATATTTTTTGTGGAAACAATGATACATTTTCAGGATTTTTTTGATGAATAGAAAGTTTGAAAGAACAGCATTTATTTGGAATAAATCTATTGTAATATTATAATTGTCTTTACTGTCACTTTGGATCAATTTAATGAATCCTTGCTGAATAAAAGTATTAATTTCTTGAAAAAAAAAAATCATACGACCCGGACTTTTGACTAAAAAAAAGTATTTTATGCTCTTCAAGGCTGTATTTATTTGATCAAAAATGCAGTTAAAACAGTAATATTGTAAAATATTAATTGCAATTTCTAATACTAGTTTTCCTATTTTAATGTACTTTAAAATATTATTTATTTCTGTGAAGCAAAGCTGAATTTCCATCATCATTACAGTCTTCAGTGTCTCATGATCCTTCAGAAACATTCTAATATGCTGGTTTATTATCAGTGTTGAAACTGTTGTACTACTTAATATTTTTTCTCTGATTCTTTGATGAATAAAACATTATAAAGAACAGCATTTATTTGATCCATTTGACACATCCTTGCCGAATAAAAGTATTAATTTAGTAACAAAAAAAATAAATACAATTCTTACTGACCCCAGACTTTTGAATAGTAGTGTATATTGTAAAACAAAGTTTCTATTTTGAATAAACACTGTTCTTTAACTCTTTATTTATCAAAGAATCCTTAAAAAAAACTATCACAGGTTCCAAAAAAATATTAAACAGCACAACTGTTTCCAACATTGATTATAATTCAGCATATTAGAATGATTTATGAAGGATCTTGTGACACTGAAGACTGGAATAATGAAAATTTTAGCTTTGCTTCACAGGAATATAATATATTTGAAAGAAAATTTAAATTATTAAAATATAAAAACAATTTAAAATTGCAATAATCTTTAAAAATTGTATTTTTGATTAAATAAATGCAGTCTTGGTGAGCATAATAGACTTCTTTAAAAAAAACATTAAAAATTTTACTGAACCCAAACTTTTGAACAGCAGTTACTAGATATATTATTATATAGAGAGAGAGAGGAGCGAGATTTATATATCTGTATGTATATAAATTATTATTAAGATTTCAGACTTCTTCCACCCCAAACCCCAGATACAATGCACTCTTGTCAAGCGGTAGCTAGTGCTCTCTATCAAGCTCCTAGTGACCAAAACGGCGGGTGATTACTCAGTGACCCCCCCATACCCAAAACTTCAGAAGGCTCCGATTAGGACACTCGCTCACAGGACGTGTAAGGGAGTTAATGATGAGGCCTGGCGGGAGTCTGTCAGCTTTTAGTGGATTTACAACAGGGAGGAGTATAGCTCTAAAATCAATCCAGGTCAGATGCTCTTTAGAAGAGGAAACGGGAATACTGACAGGCTAAATAAGAAGGGAACAAGTGAGGCTGTATGACAATTGTTATGCTATTCACAGTTGGACTAAGAATCGTTTCCCGGTGGTTAAGTGACGATCTATTTGTGTGTGCATCTTGGTTGGTCCATGGATGTACAGATTGTGATTTAGAATAGAATAGAAATAGAATTAGGGCTGTCAAACAGTTGACGCACTTGTAAACGCATTCAATAATTTACATACTTTAACGCGTTAGAACAATAAGTTTTCTACGCTAAATGACGCAAAAAATTACTGAAGCACAAGTTTCTATTCTGACCTTTAACCCAATTGTGAACTTGCTTGCGATATCAGATCATTTTTAAGACACTAAACTGATCCAGGAACAGGTTTTCAGTCCAATGATCCAGTGAGCGAATGCATTCAAACAATCTGTCCTAAACAGCGCTAATATAAAGGAAACCATGCTGATTACATTAGAGATTGCAGAGAGAACAGAGACTCACACTGAGTTTTCAGTGAATTATTCATTCCAGTGTGTTTGGTTTTAAAACACAAGCTCTGTCATATTCTGTGATTGTCTCTGAAGAGCGCGAGCCCTCACACATCACACGCGCTGTGTGAAGTACAGACTGAACAGATTGTCAACACATCCCACCGCTGTATGGCCAGAAGAGACGCAAACTACGTTTTCTTGACTTGATAACCAGTCTCGCTAGTAAATGATGGATGAAGACTGCAATCAAGGTAAAGACAATTGCGGTTGCGTACAGGAGTCGTACAGTAAGTAAGCACGCGGGATTGAGGTCGTTATAATTAATGCACCGTTGTAGGAGTGCTCTTGACGCACTGATCGCACATTGTGTTTATGCACAGGCACAGACATTTCCGTACATTCATGCCGTTTCCACACACATTCCCGATAATATTTTGATTTGTCATGTGTATGTTGCTGTGTTTAGTTATTCTGAATGGATCCGTGTACTGTAGTAGATATATGCAGTCCAGAGCCGATCCTCCCTATATGCAAAATACGCAAGCTGCGTAGGGCCCCCGAAACACCAGGGGGCCCCCTTGCTCTCAAAGATGATTTAATTTTAGTTTGGTTTTTGAATTTGGCCAGCGGTTATGAAAACATGAATGATTATTTCTTTTAATGTGGTGCGCTGTCGTCCTTTCTACGTAAAAAACAGTCAAATCATGTAATGTGAATGTCGTACAGTATTGCTCAAGACTAAAAAAACGAGTTGAAAGCGTACCGAGCCACGGAAAAAACACTGTTTCTCAAGCGCTTTCGAGACGGATTGAAACACGGACAAATGCATTTCATTCATTCTTTCATAACCACTCACACCTTTTTTGGAAAGACATCTACATTTATCTTTTTTAAACAGCTTGCAGAAAATACAGAGTTTGAGAGTCACCCTCAATCTTTTGGTTGTACATTTGCTGGATATATCAAATGATGACAAAATAAACATATGAAACAAGATATATGGTTATGCTTAATTTATGGTTTCAAAGTTTGCGATTAATTGCGATTAATCACAAAAAATGGTGTGATTAATTCGATTAAAAATTTTAATCTATTGACAGCCCTAAATAGAATAGAATAGAAAAAAACCCAATCATGATTTTTACTATCGCTGTTAGAATCTTGATTCAAATTAGAGTTTTGCTTTTACCAATAACCATTTTCTGACTGTTTTTTGGTTTCTTGATGTCATTCCTAATTATGATATCAGTGAGCTTTGTTTTTTAAAATCTGCATCTGTTTCAGATGCTATGATTTGATGTGACAGTGACACCAACAAAAAATACATCTTTATCATCAAGACTCAATGTTTAAACCTCAGCGACAACATTAAAGACCCAGTCAATCAGATTCAAACCACTGACTGTTACCTACATTGGTCACTAGTGGACCTGTGATAAGGGTGGAGGAGTGTTACTAATTACCTCACATGAACTAACAAGCACATAAACAGCAGTTATCTGTCTGTCCCTGAGCAACTTAAGTGCTGCTTTAAAGCAGAGAGTGGCTAAGAAGAATTATTCAGTTCAACTCCCAGAGCTCCCCCTGAGTGAGGACGCTTTTTGCTTCACCGATCTTCACTTGCAAGGACAAATCAGTTCGTAGGTTGACTCGGCAGACTGCCAGGTCAGAGAGATAGAGAGACAGAGAAAAGACTAAAAGAGACCTGACCAACACAGGCCATCTTATATTTGGGTGAATCTTATGAAACCGGTCAAGAAATATCCAGGTCACATTTCATCCTAAAAACCAAAAGACAAACCTTTAGAAATCATATTTACCAAAGATGAGCATATTTGACCACACAGTGTCTCTGGTATTATTTTTTTTCAATGCTAAATCTCATTACTGTATTGTTATTTACATTTATTTAATATTACAAAAATAAATGAATAAATAACAGCTAAAAAAAATAATAAACAAAGAAAGAATAATTACTTTTCAAAAATTAAATGTTTTTTTTTTTTTCGATTTATTCCTCTTTTTGTCTGCCTTGAACCCCAATTTTTGGGTCCTTAGAAACTTTTGCACCGTTTGATGCACAAAAGCTACCATAGTTTATAAATGCTTTAAAATTATAGCTTTTTATCAACATGTATGCGAATGCACAACTATATCCCAAAAGGCCAGTGACTAATACCACCCGCTGCGTACGACCTTCTTGTCGAAAAAGAAACGGAGTCTCTTTGATAATAGTGAAGACCAAAAACTAACCATTTGACTTGTGTATTTATCTGTCTAGGCTATAAAATAATTTTAAATAGAGATTCACGATAAACCCCCCAACAATTTTTAATTGACTGTGTCCTGCATTACTGTTTTGATTTTACTGCTCTGTACAACAAAAAATAAACGTGGCACTAAAGTCCTCAAGTAGTCAGTATCATAAGACCTAATTGCAGCAAAGGATGATTACCTGGTTTTTAACACTTTTAACAAAATTGGGTTTATCTAGTGGGTGTGGTTGAAACATATGTTGACAATCTGTGGTGGCACCCAAGTTCTGGACTATTCATTTACATTTATCTCATTGACTGACTCAAAAATCTTTTTACGCTTTTTCCCCCGAACATATTTTGGAATGTATAGGTAAACACAAGTGATTGTCAATAGAGCCTTCAATATATCCAATGACACAAAATTAAACAGATAACGCGTCTGCAGATAGGCTCTGTTCGTTCCTCACAACAGTTCATTGCATACACAACTGCACCTGCGCTGGAAATGTAAGCAAGCAAGTGCACTCAAAATGTCTCATTATCGGTCTGTTTGGCGGCGCGTTTACCTGAAAATACAGACAACCATATGAGTTGCGGTAGGAGTTTCTCAGCCATTCCTATTAAGATCCGAACCAGGGAAAGCAGAAAAGGAAGACGACCTAAGTGCGCGAGCTGAAGCGGAAGTCCTGTCTCACTATGTAGGTCAGCCGCGCAAGACTTGCACAGAGAGAGACTCAATTCAAGAGCATGTTAAATACTCTTATTATGGGTAGCAACCTCAATACCACGGCTCTGGTCCGATAAAGCTCGCTACAAAGATGATGTGTAAGGACGGAAAGAATTCCTTGTGTTAAGTAGTAACTTCAAGGAAAATCATGTCAGAGGCTATTTTTTTGCGGCGCAGCAGGCGAAACCGATGACGGATGATAGAGCGGAAAGGACGGAGACAGGGGTCGGAATAAACGGCTCTGTGTGTGTCGCTTATACAAATGACAAGACCACCCATGTCCAACCTTCCCAGTCATTCAAACTTATTTACAAGCTTCAGCATCATCTCAAGAAAGAGAAGAGCAGCGCTCCTGCAACAATGGCATGACGGAGTAACAAGCGAGTCTTTTCAAAAATCTGTGCAAAGAGATGTAGCAACCGAGGTCGGCTGTAGTGCGCGATTGGCCTCGGCGCAACCAATGGAGAGATGCGGCGCAAACCTCCAATCAGAATTAGACGCTTTCGAACAAAGGAAAGTTGCACTGCATTTGATTATACGAGAGCTGGGAGACTTCAAGAAAAAGATGCTCCCAGGGTACGTGTTGGGAACTATTCAACATGCAGACTTACAGTAGCAGGAAAAAAGGCAGCAATGCTGCTATCTTTGTTTTAATATGAAAGCTTTAATGGATTAATCATGTGCTTTACTACTCTAAGGGATGTTCCATAGGGATAAACAAGCTACACATTCAATTAATACTCAACACACTCCCGGCATGGGGTCAGTGTTAAGCCTCAACCCTAAAGTCCTTTTCTCCGTATGGGGGGAGGGAGGATGACAAGCTCAGGGATTCAACCCTCCACACACACTGCCAGAGAGATTAATGAAATGAATTTCAGAGATATAATAAATGGCAAGAAGCAGACAAATTCTTCAGGCAGGAGAGAACATGACAGGAGCTGTCAGTCATTTCAGAAGGAAGGAAAAAACTGTCTTTCTTCTCAAACTGGTGATTAGCGTTACGTATTTAGCATATTGTGATTAGTGGGAATGTTCTGTAATTGAGCATCTTGTTGTGCATGTTATTCCCATGTATCAGTAGTAATGTTGAATATTTTCTCTGCGTGTAATCCTGTGCTCTTTTGTATTAAATACTTGAACACAGGTTGAGGCTGACATTATTTTTATTTTTGGCACTTTATATTGAGACAAAAGTTAACATTTCTTAATATTTCTTAATAGATTGTCCTAGTCAGTTGTGAGTTTATATCTTTTTTCAATCAATCTTTTTTGTCAGACATAGTTGTAAGATATAAACTCCCAATTCTCAGAAGAAGAAGCTCACAATTGTGAGAAAAAAAGGCAGAACTGGGAGATAAGAAGAAAAAAAAAAGAAATGCAAGATCACAGTTCTGAGGAAAAATAGTCAGAACTACAAGATGTAAACTTGGAATTTACTTTTTTCTTTGGAATTACGAGTTTACATCTCACAATTCTGACTTTTTTCTCCAAATGAAGTCCAAATTGTGAGATAAGAAGTCGCAATGACCTTTTTTCCCCCATTTTTTCCAGTTTATTATGTCATTTTATGAGGTCTTAAATTATTTTTAAATATTTTTCTTACACATATTTATACTCTTCTTTCACTATGTAAAGCAGATGGATTTTATATCTGGTATTGCATTCAAGATTTGAATCGCATTCAGTTTTAAGTTTTAAGCATTTCCTGGAAATCAAATCATACTACTTGAGCTACATGAACAGAATGAACTATCATTATGTATGAAAAGTGATTTATAAATAAACTCCAAAGGTGCTTTCCACCCTCGAAACAACTGTACATTTTGGCTGATGTCACATTGGCTGCGTGACCACGAAAACCAATGTTAACCAAAAGACAAAAAAGCTATTTAGCCACTGTTTATGTTTGATCCTACCTAAAAGGAAGCCTTACCATTGGGATATGTCAAGATTCTCTGTAAGGTGAACTTCCACACCCAGTGGTTTTATTTGTTTGTTTGTTTGTTTGTTTTCTGAATATCCTGTTTCACACAAACATGCATCACATAATTCACGTAAAATGGGTTGCAAAGTCTTTTTTCCTTTTTGCATGTGTCCAATTAAGCTACAAGTTCCTGTAATAATTTATAAAGCACTGCTCTAGCAACATTAATGTCATGGCTTTGATTCTTAATGCTCATACTGATAAAAATTAATACATTGAATGCACTTTTTGACCCTTTTAGGTGTCTGCCAAATGCATTTATATAAAAGCATCAGGAAAAGGAGGCAAACCAGCTGCATTATGCTGATGTACACCGAATCCACACCGCCGTCTTCATGCATTCGTTTTTTGTTTTTTTTCAAACATCGCAAAGTATGGCAACTGAACTAAAGGGCACACATGTGATCCAGGTAGCGTGTAGGTGTGGCTCTGCTGTGCTTGCTTCAAAAGTGACAGTAGACGGCAATGAAGCATGGTGGTTGACGGCAATGGTTAAATTACCGCGGCTAGGGCTTTAAAGCGTCAACTCGAGATGCCAACATGAGTGACGCTGGTACACACCTCCGTTACCAAAAAGCCACCCACATCTGTCACCAGAACCTGTCGGAGCTCCCTAATTATCACACTAATTACCTGTGAAGGTGTATGATTACAATCACCTCCCGGACTAAAAGAACACAGGCTGGGATGCTGCTGTCATCTCTATTATTAAGAAGAGAGTGTGTTAAATGTATGTACTCATTAAGCTGCCAAACTTCGTTATACAGGATTTTGCTTTATCTGCTGAGGCAGTACATGCATTTACATCTTAACTCATTGTTTGAGTAATGTTGCACTTTGTTTAAAGGGATAGTTCATCCAAAAATGATAACACCCAAGTTGTTCTAAAAGTTGCATAATTTCTTTCTTCTATGTAAGGTAAAAGAAGATATTTTGAAGAATGTTGGTGAGCAAACTGTTGATGGTCCCCATTGACTTCTATGGTATGGGGGGAAAATACTATGGAAGTCAAAGGGGACCAAAGTAACGTTGTGGTACCAACAGATGTTGGTTACGCGGAGAAGAAGCAGAAGAAATAAATTCATATGGATTTGGAACAACTTGAGTGTGAGTAAATGATGACAGATGACAGAGTTTTCACTTTTGGTTGCACTATCCCTTTAAGCATATCATCCTTATGTTCTGTGACTAAACTTGTAAAGAGCAAATGGGAGGTTTTGATTTAGCAGTTTCTTCTTTTAAATGTATTTGTATTATATTTCATTGCATTTTTAAACAGTTGTTTTCCTATAATTGTCCATTCAGTGGGATCATATTAAGGAATTTATGGCTTAAGTGTGGTTCTATCACACAATTTTTGCATGGTTACGTACACACAGAAACGTATATTAACATATAAGCATTTTAAACAAACTTTAGAGACGTACTAACTTTTACAAAGCCTTTGGTTAATACAATATTGAATATTGAACAGTATCGATATTGAACAGTTGGATTTTTTTGTATTTAATCAGTAACATTAAACAAAAAATGTTCAGAGCCATCACATTTACAATTATAAACTAAAAATATTTAAATAAAATGTAATAGTTTCATTCTGTTCTGTGTTATTTTTGGTGCCATATTCAACTTGTTTCGAATTTCAAACTTTAGACTAAAATTAAAGCTTAAAACATATATGTATTAGTAAATTTTAACTTATTGAGTATACATAACATATATAGCTGTTTAGGGTATAGGGTGGTGTTAGGAGCTAAATACTGTATCTATTTAATAGTACAAATTAACTACATAAATATATATATAATAAAAAATAATATAAAGTACTGAGCTGTAAGATGTGTGTACATAATAGTAGGCTACATAGGATTTAGATGCTGTCATTAAGTCCATACTTAGTACGATTTAATATACATCTAAATATACACAAATGTACATGTAAGTATTGTGTACAAATAAAATCAGTCAGTTTCTAATTAGAGATTCCTTTGAATGTGCAGAAGCGATAAGGTACTGACAGAGGTTGTACAGTCAATACAACATACACTTTCAAGACTATCCCCCTTTTTTCAACATCACCTCCTACACAAAATATGCCACAAATGCACAGAGATTTCCCAGCCTTCCTCCAAAAGTCCCTCACTACACCCAACAGGGATCATCTTACCATGAGAACCAGGCCTCTCCACGGCCTCAACCCCTGACACATCCCAGCCCTTATCATTTCCTCAACTAAAGCCTCCTAAAAGATGTTCAGGTGATAAGATGTGAGAAACTCTTGAAGGTTGTGCCCTTGAAGCACAAAAAGAGGTTTCCTACCAATTTTCTGTTAAATCCATCTAGTTATTAGTACTAGATCTAGGTTATTATTAGATGTATTCACTGCTGCTGGTGTATCAAAGCAGTAGATGAGACTATATCCCCCAGGAATTCATGGGAGATGGTGAGAAATGTCTTATCGGTGGTGTAATTATCTCAGAGTGACGTTTAAGCCTATTGCAGTTCCTGAAAGTACAGTGTGATTTATGGTTCATGAGATGTGATCCGTCCAAATAAATATAGAAAAATTTGAATAAATTAAAGCGTTAAAAAATCCTGATTTTTTTACATGTGGAAAATTCCCCGTCAGGAGTGTGCTCGGAGAGTCACTGGAAAATGTGTGTTGGATCTTACAGGCTGAAGAAGGGTGGAAGTGTGCAGGACGAGAGGGTGGGGTTGCCTCAGGATCGCTCACATGGTTTTACTGTTGCTGTGTGGAAACTTCAAAGAACTCTGTGGCTGAAGACGGGAGGGAAAAAATTCCAGTTCCAATTTTTTCTTTCCCGCTTCCAGCCTGTAGGCTAAGTAGTTGTTGCAAAATGGAGAAATTCTCAGGTTTTTACATGAATTCGGTGAGGTCATGTCTCTCACCCCTACTCCAACAAAATGATATTGGTTCCTGTACCAGACAACAAAACAGTTACATAACTGACTGATACCACAAAACCTTCCTACAAATAAACATCATGAATTCAATATTTTGAAACCCAGCTCTTATAAAGCCTGTTTATGTAAAGTTGGATACATATGTTCAACTTTATCTACATACATAAAGCATTAAATCACTTGCTCACCAACGGATCCTCTGCAGTAAATGGGTGCCATCAGAATAAGTTCAAACAGCTGATAAACATTACAAATATCAAGAAAAAACACAGTCCATTAATTAGCATCTTGTGAAGAAAAATTCATCAAGACAGTTGTTTCAGGCTAAAATACGTGGCCACTATCCATAATATTGCTTTCTCCAGTGAAAAAGTTGTCTGAATCAGAAGAGAAATATACACAGATCAAATATAATTTACAAGTAAAAACAGTTCCAAATAAATACGTTGGTGGATGTTGATGTGAGAGGACAACAGGAGATGGACTTTTTCACTGGAGGAAGCGTTATTATGGATTATGGACTGGTATTTTGGTCAGAAGAGACCGTTTAAAGCGTCTTGAATTGGATTTGTTTTTCTTTACAAACATGTCTTACAAACTTCTTACTTCACAAGACGTTTATTGATGGACTGGAGTCATGTTTTGGTTTATTGTGATGTTTTTAATCAGCTGTTTGGACTCTCATTCTGACGGCACCCATTGACTGCAGAGGATCCATTGGTGAGCAAGTGATGTAATGTTTCAATGAAGGAAACCTGGCAATCCTGGCCATCAGAAACTTCTTCAACGCAATAGTCTGAAGCTATTTAAAATATATAAAGAATAATAGCAATCAAATAAGTCTCATCTAACACCTGGCTCTTGAGTAACAACAGCGGCCACAAAAGCCACTGAAAGAGGACGATCACTGTCAAATATCAAAGCTTCAAGAGAGGAGTGACCTGCCACCTTGTGCAAAGCACTACCCTGCTGTTTTATGTCAGGAATAAGAGGTCCTAAAAAAAATTCCTGGAAGATTCTCATGGCTGTGTGCCACAGAATCCAAACTGCGAGAAGTGGGGGAGGTGTACTGCCGTCTGCCAAGAGCTTCAGTCCAAAGTACATACAGTGAAATAACTAATTCCCTCTATTATTTCATAGTTACGTGAGGATTTATTCTACTGTTTGTGTCAGCAGAACTAAGCTTTAGTTTTGTACTTTACTTTTGTTAGACATCATATCTGTACATACTCTTACTTCAAATACATAAGTAGTGACCACAAAGATATAGGTCAGTATGGTGCAATTCAGATATGAAGATCATGCAAATAAGACCTGACCTTAGCGTACAATGTTAAACTGCTGCATTCAAATATCAGGTACGTGAATGATAGGAGAAAATGAACAACGCTATAAAAACTCTTTAAATTCACACTCACTATCTCTACAATGTGGCTTTAAGTTAATGTATGCAAAACCCCGTCTTTCACAGGAGATCTCGCAACCTTAAATGCTGTCTGCCTCCTTTGAAGCCGCTCTCTTCGTACGATCAAAGAACACATAGCACTGGCAGAACGTCTCGCTGTAGATGAGGGTACAGGCACCTGCTTTATGGCTCTCGACGGAAATTACTGCCATCCCATCCTACACAACGCATCCCTGCCTCTTATTCGCATGTTCTTGTCTCAAAATGAGCCTTTCGCTGCCAAATAGCTCCTGTTTGGAGGAAATGAACTAGATCATCACTTTTTTTTACAGGATCAAATCCAGTCATTATATTTCAAACAAATCGAATATGAGACAAATGTTTGGCATTCTTCTCACTTTCTCCCGCGTTACTTTTCTTCTAATTTGAACACTGAAATGGACTCACTTGTGGCCATTTGTGTACATCTAACTGGTGTGCGAATGGTATCTCGTAATAGTGTTCACACAAGAATTGTTGGTTGGTTGTGATGTAATTTTAGTAGTTTTTGAATTCTATAGAGATTTCTACATGAGCCTTTTGTAAAATTGTGCATTTATAAAGCACAAGTACACTGTAAGTTAAATAGTAATTTGCTCTTTTAACTTGTTTTTAGTTAAAATGTTTTTTAAATCAACATATATTTACTTAAGAAGCAACACTGAATATTGACTTAAGAAGCAACACTGGATATTAATACTTGTTTTTATATAACTGTATATTGAATGCTATATTTTGTCTTTCTTCGGTTCCAGAGGTTAAGAACAATTTTTTTTAGATACAAATATGTTAAACAATATTATATATATAATATACATACACACACCCACAGCACTACACACCTCCATATCTGTATATTTACATATATAAATACTTACACTGTTAAAAAAATACCTTACTCCACATAAATAAGGGCAACTATCGCAATCAACTTAAGTTAACTCAACTTGCAACCCGAAAACTTTAGTTAATCTGATGAATAAAAGTCAGTCTATTGAGTTTTAAAAGATCTGTCATATCAACCAAAGATTTTTTAGCATTTAGCAATGCTAATCTTTTTTAACAATCCTCTTTATTTTAGATTTATGTTTATTTTCAAAGCCTTCTACATAATATAGGTAGTATTTGCCTCTTAAATCTAAAGGCAAACATTTATGCTGATAGACAAAAGTATTAAACAAGTTGCAATGAGATGCACATATACAGTACCTCAGCACACGATTCTCAACCATGGTGAGGATCAACAAATTTTAAATCAGTAAAAATATGAACTCTGACAGTGACAACAGCAGCAGCAGCATAAATTAAGCCAGTAAAATTTAAAACAATGATAATATTTTAATAATAAATAACATAAAATGTTTTCAAGCTGCAATGCATGCTGGGAAATTGTGCAATATAGTTCAATGTAAAATTGTTTGTTCAGATGACTCAATATGGAAAGTTGGGAGGACATTTGGATACGTTGTAAACAAATACTTGAGTATCTAAGTAAGGTAAACAAAACAACTTTTGCTAGCGACATGTTTAGAGTATTTTTGTTCAGTTCACACAAAAAATTAAACTGATTTTTTACATTGGTTAGTAGAACTTTTCGAAAAAGTCCGTTGATTATTTTTTTTAGAGTTGTATATATATATATATATATATATACAGGGGTACGGAAAGTATTTCAGACCCCTGTTAAAATTTTCACTCTTAACAATATTGCAGCCATTTGCTAAACTCATTCAAGTTAATTTTTTTTCCTCATTAATGTACGGACAGCACCCCATATTGACATAAAAACAAAGAATTGTTGACATTTTTTGCAGATTTATTAAAAAAGAAAAAAAACTGAAATATCACATGGTCATAAGTATTCAGACCCTTTGCTGTGACACTCATATATTTAACTCAGGTGCTGTCCATTTCTTTGATCATCCTTGAGATGGTTCTACACACCTTCATTTGAGTCCAACTGTGTCTGATTATACTGATTGGACTTGATTAGAAAAGCCACACACATGTCTATATAAGACCTTACAGTTCACAGTGCATGTCAGAGCAAATGAGAATTATGAGGTCAAAAGGAACTGCCTGAAGAGCTTAGAGACAGAATTGTGGCAAGGTACAGGTCTGGGCAAGGGTACAAAAAAAATTTCTGCAGCACTTAAGGTTCCCAAGAGCACAGTAGCCTCCATTCCTTAAATGGAAGACGTATGGGACGACCAGAACCCTTCCTAGAGCAGGCGCCGTCCGGCCAAAATGAGCTATCGGGGGAGAAGAGCCTTGGTGAGATAGGTAAAGAAGAACCCAAAGATCACTTTGGCTGATCTCCAGAGATGCAGTCGGGAGATGGGGAGAAAGTTGTAGAAAGTCAACCATCACGGCAGCCCTCCACCAGTCAGGGCTTTACGGCAGAGTGGCCCGACGGAAGCCTCTCTAGTGCAAGAGGACTCCAAGATGGTGAGTAATAAGATTCTCTGGTCTGATGAGAACAAGATAGAACTTTTTGGCCTTAATTTTTAAGCGGTATGTGTGGAGAAAACCAGGAATTGCTCATCACCTGTCCAATACAGTCCAAAAAGTGAAGCATGGTGGTGGCAGCATCATGCTGTGGGGGTGTTTTTCAGCGCAGGGACAGGACGACTGGTTGCAATCGAGGGAAAGATGAATGCGCCAAGTACAGGGATATCCTGGACGAAACCTTCTCCAGAGTTCTCAGGACCCCAGACTGGGCCGAAGGTTTACCTTCCAAAAAGACAATAACCCTAAGCACACAGCTAAAATAACGAAGGAGTGGTTCACAACAACTCTGTGACTGTTCTTGAATGGCCCAGCCAGAGCCTTAAACCCAATGACTTGACTTAAACCCAATTGAGCATCTCTAAAGAAACCTAAAAATGGCTGTCCACCAAAGTTTACATCCAACCTGACAGAACTGGAGAGGATCTCGAAGGAGGAATGGCAGAGGATCCCCAAATCCAGGTGTGAAAAACTTGTTGCAATTTCCCAAAAAGACTCATGGCTGTATTTAGATCAAAAGGGTGCTTCTAATAAATACTGAGCCAAGGGTCTGAATACTTAGGACCATGTGATATTCAGTTTTTCTTTTTTAATAAATCTGCAAAAATGTTAAAAATTCTGTGTTTTTCTGTCAATATGGGTGCTGTGTGTACATTAATGAGGAAAAAAAATGAACTTAAATGATTATAGCAAATGGCTGCAATATAACAAAAGATGAGGAGGGAAAAATTTAAGGGGCGCGGTCTTGCTGTAGTATATTGATTTTCCTTTAGCTCCATGTGCAGAAGCTATATATATTCACTATAAACAACACACACATACACTGACCACACACAACACACACACATAGATAGATATATCTATATAATACACACTACTTTTTAGTAGTAATATACATGTAGTAGTTACCATATATATTATACTACTTTTTAACTTTTCAAAAGTTGGATGTTTTTTTACAAGTGTATATATATATAATATAAAAGCATTTTTAGACATTTTTTAAACTGGGAAATGAAACAATAACTTAAGAAAGGATTTGCAGGGTAATATTTCCAACCCCATTAATTAATTCTTAAAAATATTATATATAATATTATTAATTTTTAAAAAAAATTATAGATTTAAAGTTTTAATGCAATTTGATCAAATAAATATAGCCCTAGTGAGCAAGAGAACATGAAAAAAGACGGAAAGATTTGCACAAACTTTTGAATTGTTGTCATTTTGAGAAACTATTCTTTTTTTTTGTAAAATTAGAACTATTAGGGCTATTGAACCCATTGTAATATGGTTCCATTTGTTAACAGACAACTCATAAAACTTGAAATTAACATGAAACAATATTATAAAATGCTGTAAAAATATTGCTCATGACACCTAATGCATTAACTAATGTTAAACTTTATTGTAAAAGTTAGTATTTTTTATTTAGTTTCTGACTCTCAGACAATTCACATCATAGAGAAATATCTGCTGTTCACTCTACGGTAAACTTTAAAACTCCAGGCGTACAGAAGCAAAGGTCACTGCTTCAAAATTACACAATCCCGTGCTGTTGGAGGGCTTGGCTTAACAATTATCAGGAAAAAAAACGAGGTATGCTTTCACATGGTCGCTTGGTTATATAATATCATCTAATTAATCTTAAGCTGCCTCTCAGCATTTATCCAATCAGGTATCAGGATGTAATTTGACGGTTCACTCAAACATCTGTCAAACGTGGGTAATGGCATGGAGACTTTGAGGGGCTGGGAGTGTGATCTAGCTCACTCTCACTGTCTCAATCTACAGGTCCTCGTGGCTCAAGTGTTGACAGGACGGGTGTGTGTCCGTGTCCGTGTCCGTTGTCCGGAACTGGGCTGGCCGTGCCGCTACCCTTTTCCTGTTTGACGGGACTTTGACATTCCGGAGAGGCATTACAGGTGTCCCTTTCATGTGGCTTTATTAGAACGTTATTGTCCTGGGAACTGCTAGACACAGGCTGTCCTCGGGAAAGGGACATATGCAGGTTCCGCCCCATGAACAGGACATGATATGTGAAGCGTGGCTTTTGATTTATATATTTATGCAGCACCACAAATATATTTATGTAATTACATTTTTAAAAATAAATATATTTTTGTTTTATTATTTATTATCTTTTACCAATAATGTAAAAATTACATTTTACATTTTTTTAAATTATTAAAATTATTTAATTAAAAACATATTATTTATTTCATTTATATTTTGTTATTTATTATTTTAGCCAACCAAGTACAACAGTTATCAAGATAAAAATATATAAAAATTAATTTTAAAATAAAAATTGTATCCATTTTGTAATTACCCAACCACCAACCAAATTGTTTCATTTGCTTTTTTATAAGCAATTAAAAAAAATTATGAATGAATAATTAAATAATTAACTAAATGTAAATAATAATGTGTGTGGGTGTGTGTGTGAGAGAGGAGAGGAGAAAGAGAGAGGAGGAGGAGGAATATAAATAAAGATTTATGTATAGTAAGTATGTATTGTATAAACACCATTACTTGCACAGTGGCACTTATAAGCATCTATTATTATTATTATAAGGTATTCTGTAATTATACACAATAGGTGTAAAATATCGTAATCTTAACCTGTTCTAGAACATTTTTTAATTATTTAAATTCTTTATATAAAACTGAAAATATTATGGTTATTTTAAAAAATTACAGGAAATGGAAAAAATAAGTTGTATTAAAAAAAATATTGAATGTTAAAAACATGTTTTTTTAAGGTAAGGACTAAATGTTATAAAAGTTATTTATTAAATAAATAAATAAAATAATTTATCGCAAAGAAACTAAGAACAGCTGTTTGCGACAATTCAAAAAAAATCTTATAATATATATATCTATGATTTTTATTATCCATCACCCTGACAAATTGTTTTACTGATTTCATTATCTATTTTTCTTTTGGGACTTTGAGTCATCCTGAAAGGAGAACAAAATGCTTCCAGTGAATCAGAGATGCAGCAGGTCTGCCGAGGCACTCTGTGTGCATGTAATGTCTTTTGGGCAGAGCTCTTTGAAGCCTGGAGCTCCGTGGCAATCCCCGATGGCCTCGTCTTTGTTTCTGCGCCTCCCCGGAGCTGGCGAAAAAGCATAGGGCAAGAGGGAGCCCCACTTGGCACAGGAGGATGAAACGCGGCAGCCTGTCGGCTCCCCGGCGCTCAAGCCTGCCCCACTAACTGAGTTTTAATAAGAATGAGGCGCGTATAAATAAATACGAAGCTCGTACTGCGAAGCTTGCGGGATCACCAGTAACGCCTAGAGGGAGATAATAGTAACAGCAACTCGTTATCAATTGTGGTGTTCTAGGTTTGTCAAAAAAAAAAAAACATTAACGACACCTCAGGTGGCTATGATTGGTGTTTAACGATATTTTCTGTCTGTGAAAATAGAGGAGGAGACTGCGAAAAAAAAAATTGAGGATTTAAGTACCATGTCAGAATTTCACAGTGGCAGACGTTCCTCGAGCAGGGGGGGAGTCTACATGTCTGAAATGCTGCTTTCAAATGAGCGGGAAGATAGTAGGTGTAAGGTTTGTAAGTGTATTGTATTAAAAAAAATGAGTTTTGTAAATAAAAATTGAAAACAATATAACTTTCACAAAATATTAATATTTAAAAATTATAACATGGATATTATTAAACTAAGAATTCTAACACTAAATAATATAATTTAAAGATGTTTTTTACTTAAAATGAGGTGTATTTATTGTTTTTTGTTTAAGAATTTAACCAAAAAGTAAAACAGTTGTTGAGTTGTTGTATAAGTAAAGTAAATAAAAATAATTGAGAAATAAAAATATGTATTGATTTTTTATTTATCCAACCAGTCCACAAATGTTTTATTTGCTTGTTTATTTTTGTTTATTATTCATTTGGTTTTTAATGAATGAATCAATCAAACAATGAATCAATCAATCAAAATAATTGTGTTGGGGTGTGTGTGTGTGTGTGATGTGTGCCTGTTTTCTATTATGCGTGGGGAATTAAACCTGAATAAAAGGAGCTGATGGGGACTGACTCGTGTCTAAAATGTATTCCTCTTCAATTGAGGTCCCCATGGGTACAAAAGCTTATAAATAACACAGAATTAAGTTTTTTGAAAATCTAAAAATGCACAAAAAAAGTTTTCTGTAAGGGGTAGGTTTAGGTTTAGGGTTGGTGTAGGACAATAGCACATACAGTTTGTACAGTATAAAAGCCATTATGCCTATGGAGAGTCCCCACAAGGATAGCAAACCAGACGTGTGTGTGTGTGTGTGACGTGACATTGAATGTGGGTGTGCGTGTAATATTTATGTATGATGTATAAACACATTACTTCAAAGTGCCACTTATTAAGCATGTTATTAGGGGTATTGTGTAATTTATATAATTATACACAATTTTAAATTATAATAATATTATATTTAGCAATTACTCACACACACACACACACACCAAACACACAACACACACACACACACAATACAGATAAATACACATGCAGATATATCACCTGTTCTAGAACAATTGATGATTTAGTCATGAATAAATAAATTAAATAACAAAAGTGACCTTTAGAAGTAGCCTAGCAGATGCATCATGTTCTGATGTGTGTGCTCTACTCTCAGCAGCCTTGTGTGTTTTGGGGAAGAAAACTAAAGGACAAAGAAAAAAAAAAAAGAATAAAAAAAAGAGTGCATCCACACCGATGGAGTGAATATAATCACCACACAACTCAGAAACGACAGCAGATGGAGGAGAAGAACTAACATCCCACGATCACGGGAGAGTGGATTCACTATTAGATAGCTTTTTTTATCGAACCCTGCCAACCAATATTGAGATGCATATATCCCTAATCTGTTGACCGCCCTGGTGAACTTGCAGAAAGTCAGCATAATGTAGATCTATATTACGTGTGTTATGCCGTTTTTTTTACGGCTTCAGTTGAGGAATGTTGCAGGTGAATAACCTACAAGCTCATGTTCAAGGGTCAGTTATGGCTGGAAGTGTGTCAAAGTGATGAGCTCTACTTCTGTGGAATTAATAGCAAAACAAATATAGGCCAATGAGCTGCTTGTTTTAAAAGGATCATTTTACAGATTTATTTGACTATCTTTGTATGTATAAATTAATCAAAATAAAAAGTTAAAATAATTTTTATTTTTATTTAAAAATATATTTTCTTTTTGATTCTATAAAGTTTCTTTACAATCCTGGTATATTTAAAAACTATTAATAATACTATTTTATTATTTTTTAAAAAATATAATGAAGTAAAAATATAAATTAAAAACCTCATTAGAAACATATGGAATAAGGTATTTAACGAATAAAATAAATTAGTCAAAAAGGAAATAAACAATTTATAGGTAAAACATCTCAAACATTTGTCAGGTGGTAAGATAGTAGATAGATAGATAGATAATAGTAGATAGTAGAGAGATAGATAGATAAGATAGATAGAGAGATAGATGACAGACAGATAGATAGATATATAGACACAGACAGACAGACAGACAGGTAGGTGGATGGATGGACGGACGGACGGACGGATGGACAGACGGATAGACAGATGGATAGACGGATGACAGACAGACAGGACCGACAGATAGATAGCTAGATAGATAGTAGAAGATAGTAGAAGACAGACAGGACGACAGACAGACAGACGGACAGAAAGACAGACAGAAAGACAGAAAGACAGAAAGAATGGATGGATAGACAGACGGACAGCAGACAGACAGAGGTCCGGACAGATAAGACAGACCGACAAATGGACAGAATAACGGATGGGACGGTACGGGACCAGAAACGACAGGACAGATAGATAGATTAGGCTGTCAAACGGTACAGGATGTACGGACAGAAAGACAGACAGACAGACAGACAGGAAGAAAGAAAGAAAGAAAGAAAGAAAGATAGATAGATAGATAGAAGATAGAGAGTAGACAGACAGACAGACAGACAGACAGACAGACAGACAGACAGAAGGATCGGAGGACGGACCGAATGGATAGGACGACAGATTGGACAGGACAGACGGACGACCGGACGGATGGATGGATGGATAGACGGATGGATAGACGGATAGATAGACAGACAGACAGACAAGGTAGATAGATAGACAGAAATACAGACAGACAAGACAGGGTAGATGGAAGGAAGACGGATGATAGATGGTCTAGATAGACAGGACAGACAGACGGATGAGGATAGACAGACAACAGTGGATGGATAGACAGCGGACAGCCAGTACGGGGATAGAATAGCCGGATAGGACGGAGAAACGGATAACGGAACGGACAGACAGACGAAAGCGATCGATTCGTCAACTGACGGATTACAGACAGGGACAGACGACAGACAGGCAGATAGATAGATAGAGATAGATGGATAGATGGATAGATAGATAGTAGCTAGATAGATAGATAGCTAGATAGATAGATAGAGACAGAATGATAGAACGATAGATAAAATGATAGATAGATAGATAGATAGAAATATTTTAGTTGCTTGGTTATGGAATTATTCTTAAATAAAATAAAATAAATAAAGTAATTAAAGTAAATAGGATAGCTACATTTTGATTTCATGTGGATCTATTACAAAGAATATACATATCTTTACTGAAGGACATTAAGCATAGTAAATCCATAATGCTGGCATTAATAACAGAATACACAATTAAGGAAAGCAGTTGTGGCATGGTTTATGTGATGATCACTGTATTTAGCAAGCTCCATTAGAACCAAATGAGGTGTTGACTATTTAATCATTCATTAAACTTCTCAGATGCAGAGATAGACAGCTTGAATGAATCTCCTGTGCACACGCATCTCTGAGAGATTGCAAGCTGATTTAGGTAAGAGCTGACGCGCTGCAGTGCTTAAGACCCAGAACTGGATTCCATCTGAACAGGAGATGAAGAGACAGTCAGGGGCCGATAAAACATAAAAAACAGAGGTCGGAGGAGAGATAATAGATGGCAAATGAGAACCAGTGTAGGGGATCTGGGACAAGCAAAAGATGAAAAATCATGAAAGGATGATAAAAAGAATGAATGAAAAGCTGGCTGGGTGGAAGCCTCTTTAAATGTTCTCCATTTCATCAAAGTGACTGTTGGAGGCACTTAACAGCTTTCATATTAAAATGATTAAGCACCTTTTGAAGCAGTGAGGGGTGGAGCGGGCATCGCTCTGTTGGAGAGCAGGAGTGAGGGGACCTCAGAGACGGGATCTGAATGATGTCTGAATGTCATAACAGACGTCACCAACACAACTGCAGACGCACACAAACCTATCAGCTGATACACACACTTTAATCAAGCTATCTAGGTTACCAAGATGGTTCTCATGTCACAAAGAGCATTGATTTCTCTGCAAAATCAGCAGGATTTGCATATAATTGCAAGGGTAATATTCTTTCAGACCTGAATATTGGCAAATCCTTAATTTAAAAAAATGCCTGATGGATGTTAATCGTTCCAAAGTCATTCCTGTTTAGAACAACAAGACGGTTACCATTCTCAGTTAATGTGACACATTTAAACTGAACATATGAAAATACTTGAGTAATAATACTAGAACACAAGTTTAATTCTATAATGAGTCAAAAACAGTCATGAACAGCAGAAACTTCTACAAATGAATCTGAATCTGTGATTCATTTTAGTGAACACTTCATGTTCTGAAGTGACACACACACACACACACACACACACACACACACACAATTATTCATGTTCACACTTCGGTTCACTGAACTGAACTGTTCAACATGAACTGTTCAAATGGAAACAAGGTGTTATGCAAGTCAAGTGGTTCAATTTACATAAACTATCTAAATGAACTGATTTACAAAAAAAGAATCCAACTAAGAAAGCTTTTTTCTGCCATAGAATAATGAAATAAAAAAAATAAAAAAGGTAATTGCAACTTTTATCTCACAATCATGACTATGTTTCTCACAATTGCAAGTTTTTTCTGTTGTTTTTTTTTTTATATCATAATTCTGTTTATATCTTGCAATTCTGTGTTTATATGTGGCAACTGACCCTTGCTGGAGTTTGATTGACAGTTCAAGTTCAAGTTCAGTTTTATTTCTAGAGCACATTTAAGCACGAAACAAGGCCGACCAAAGTGCTGCACAACATACAATAATATATAACAAGGAGAAAATCAGTAAACAAATAAAAACAATTCAAAATCCATACAACAACAAAAGCAGATTAAAACAATTCAACAGGCGATCTGATCAATCATAACACAGAATCTGCCATTTTGTCCGACAAACAAACCAGACAGGAGAGAAGATTAATGCCGGTGAACTTGATAAATAGTGTGAATTGGCGTGTTTCCGCAGTTGAAACAAGATACCTTCTGATGTTCATTCAAGTTTATTTCGTGCTATAATTAGTAAAGAGGAAGAGATGATCGGTTCACGTGCCGCTTGAAGGCGCTATAGTGACCTGCCACGACACATTAAAGAGCCTCAAAACAGTATTTATTATTTTAATTTCTTACAAAATGACACAATTTGAAAGCTGAGACATTGTTTCATACCAGAAGTAACCAGTTCTGTCTTGTCTGTTGATGCATTGTCAGTTTCCTCTTTGCTCCCTGATGTATTTTGTAACTGATTTGTGGCTTCTCGGACGTAGCAACAATAACAAAGGGGGGGCGGGTCTTTGCAAAGGGTCAATTCTGAAAAAAGTCTGAATTTTGAGATACTGTATAAAGTAAACAAATGTGAGATAAAAAGTCCCAATTATTTGTTTTTATTTTTTTATCCTGTGACGCAAACAAGCTTCCATATCAATCTTCCCAAAGTTGTGTGTGCATTGTTCAAACAATGTGAAAAAGCAAAATGAAAACCTCAATGGAATGTGGTTAATGTGCCCTCAAGGGGCTTGTATTGAGGTAAAGAGCCGGTCTCATAAATTCCTGCAGGTGTCCTGTGCTGGCGATGCTGTGAGATGAAAACGTTGAGAGTTTCCTGATGTTAGTAAAACTAAATGGTGTGGGGATTTCCTGAGGGCAAAGATACTTTGCTGATCACGTAGAGGAGTAGTCGATCGCGGACTGTTCAGTTTTTTCCTGCAGAAGGGAAAAACTGACTTATCACTGTTCATTCTACAGACATGCTGCAGGAGTGTATCTATAATCCTCCGCCTCCAAATCATGTGTTTTGTTTTGATGGGGAGTCCAGTCTTTGGCCTTCACATAGTAGAGTTTTGGCCGTTACATTGTATTGTACTATTAGATTAATAAAATGCAGGCAATTGTAATTGCAGAGTTGATTTTTTTTTAAGGTTGTAAGGGTAAAAAGTCCAAAATGCGGAAAGGTACCAAAAAAATAAAAAATAATAATAATAAAATAATAAATAAGGAGAAAGAGGGTCTCCTATGCTCACCAAATGAGAATTATTTAATTATACAGTTAAATTGTTGTACTTGATTAAATTTAAAACAACACATTATTACTTATTTTAAAGGGGTAATATGATGTTGCTAAAAATAACATTATTAGGTGTATTTGGTGTAATGAAATGTTTATGTGGTTTAAGGTTAAAAAAAAAACATTATTTTCCACATACTGCACATTACTGTTGCTCCTCTATGCCCCACCTTTCTGAAAAGCGTAGATGGCCAGCTATCCAGTGCGTATGAGGCTGAATACCTCAAGCGTGTGACTGAAATTTTACGCCTTTTACCATACTGTGATGCCGTGTCCCACCTCGCAACGAGACAAAACCAGTAAAACCATTATAAACGAGGCATTTGTAGCAACCAGTGGGGACATAATCATGGATTATAAAGACTTATACTGTCTTTTAACGCGTTGCATTGCATCGCGCCGTGTAAACATAAACCATGTCTGCATTTGTGATCGGAGAAATTACAAACAACAAGCGTTACTCTACACTGCCCAAAAAACTCGTTTTTGAATCGTCAGTGGCAAATTCTTTGAATTTAAAAAACGTACTTACAGTCTGTGAGTCAGAAAAGCCGGCATTGTAGTCTACTTTTCCAGGATCAGGAAACAGTCTCCATAAAATGTGCACTGCACACATCTGACTATTTGGGTTGAACTGTTCTGGAACAGTGTTGTAAATACAATTAACCACTGATTTCTAGTCATGTCTCTTTTGGAAGGCCAAACAAAATATTTTCACTTTTCGCAACGAAACACACAGCGTCTCCACACAGCCTGGAGGAGTGATGCGGAGGCGGAGGGCTGGGCTTGAGAACGACGCGTCCGGCGTCTTGCGCAAGCCACCGTGGCGACCCGGGTGGGCTACGCTTCGTCCATGTGTTGAAAGCCTATCCGGCGAATCCACAGCGAGAAGGTGATGATTTCCTCAGCGAACCGCAAGGACCAGCTTCCAGGCAGGGAAGAAGCAGATATCCATCCTCTTGGGAAGGCCAAACAAAGTAGTTGTCGCATTCACAAGAAACACAGTGTTCTCACGGGACATGGCGGCAGCGCGGCAGCAACAATACTACAGCGCGAATAAAAGTTACGCCTTCTTTCTTTAAGTGAACATTTGGGCGGCATTATGCAAATCTTCCCACATCGTGATGTAGACATGTGGAGGTGTGTTAAAATGAGCCATTTTAGGTAGGCGTGGTTAAATCTTAACTTTTTATAAAGAATATCTCTTGGATTTGAGACTTTAGTCTTTGCAAACTTTACAGATCTTCTTTATGCACAAACAGCTTGTAACACTCCAAAGATAAAAGGAAAACTTGAAATCGCGTCATATGAACCCTTTAATATAACCTAAAATGTAAATTTATTACTGTGATCGCAAGGTAATTTTTGGTTTACTCCAGTCTTCAGTGTCACGGATCCTTTAGAAAATCGTTAGAATATGCTAATAAGAGCTCAAGAAAAATTTTATAAGGGTGGGAAAACAGTTCCAGATTTTGATGATAGAATGTTTGAAACGAAAGCTTTATTTTAAAAATATTTTTTTCCTTAAACTCTTTTATTGTCACCTATTTGTCAAAAGTATGCATATTGCTGTATAAAAGTATTAATTTATAGAAAAAAAATTACATAAAATAACAAAGTGTAGTGTATATTATTTTTAAGTGTTATTCTTAAGTGAGGCTGATTTTTTTTCTCTCTTTTATGCTAACATGTTCTGATCATTTTTAATAATATTATTTATTATTCTTAAATAACAACTATTAACCATTTATTGTTAAATATTAAAATTAAATTTTACAGGTATAATTGGGGCACCTTTAAGAGTATAAGAAAATTTAAATGATCTAAAAAAAAAAAGCAAAGACAGTATATCCTACCACTTAATGCATCATGTTGTGCCTTTGACATGGTTGTAAGAAGAGCCTAACAAAAACCAACACAAGATTTATGATCCAAACATGTAGAAATAGAGCTGTTGTACATTAAACCGCCCTTGTGGATTATTGTGATATTTTTATCAGCTGATTGGACTCTCATTCTGACGGCACCCATTCACTGCAGAGGATCCATTGGTGAGCAAGTGATGTAATGCTAATATAATTTACAAATGAATAATTAAGATTTGTGAATGATCTGAACGAAGTACAGTATCATACACACTACAATGCATAAAGACCTTTGACATGGTTGTAAGAAGAGACTAACAAAAACCAACACAAGATTTATGATCCAAACATGTATAAATAAAGCTGTTGTACATTAAACAGCAGTAGAAATGAGACCCACAGCCCTCAATCACTCCAGTCAAGAGCTGCTCGAATCAGTTTGCGGCTACCAGCATCAGCTTCACTAAAACCCTCACTTTCCGCTCTCACGGGCTTGTATTGTTCAATATAACTCCAAACAGATGGTCTACAGGCTGGAAACAGGTGAGACCTCTCAGCCTGAGCAGCTGTAGAGTCAAGAGCAACTCTCAGACGCAACTGCATCATTCCATTCCCTCTGTAACCAAACAGCACAGCAGTACACTTATCCTTCATGCCTCAAAACAGCCGTTGCTTATTTCTTGATTTGAAATCGATAGGATTTGTAGATCGATCACGGTACAAAGCGCTGGATTGTATCTGAAATGGGATATTCAAGATCTCCCTGCTGTAAATGCAACAAACAACTAGTATTGATCAGCTGATCATTAAGTGAATTTGACGATACTCTGTGGAATCATTTGATGTAAAAGCAGTAAACAGATGCTGGGACAATCTGCGCTACTTTTTCTGTCCAGCCCCAGGGGGACGTTGTCACATGATCTGTGACTAAAGAGAATATAAAAGAGATTGTGACCTCCGGAGAGGGCAAACTAGTTTGGGGCCTTGCGAAAAAAGAAAGCATTGAACCACAGTCTGAGGTGCCATTAGTCAGACTTATCTTCCTGGTTTTTGCTACTGGTGCACATTTTAGCTGGAAATATCTGGTCAAATTCTTGCACTTCTTAACCTCTTGACCTGGTCTTCTGTGCTTCTTAAACAGTCAGGGACAATAAAAACAAAGCCCTTGAGAGAAACATCACCAGGGTGCAGCTTACCACTTTGTATTTAATTTAAAAAACCCCAAACACCCCCCACAAACCAAAAAAAACACACACCCCCCCCCCCCTCCCCCCCCCCCCCCAAAAAAAAAACACAAAACAAAAAAAAAAAAAAAAAAAAAAAAAAAAAAAAAAACAAAAACAAAAAAAAAAAAAACAAAAAAAAAAAAAAAACAACAAAAGAAAACCCCAAAAAAAAAAAAAAAAAAAAAAAAAAAAACAACAACCCCCTCCCAAACACAAAAAAAAAAAAAAAAAAAAAAAAAAAAAGGAATAGTGTAGGAATGAAAATTAGCTGAAAATGTACTCATCCAAGATGAGTTTGTTTCATAATATGCACAAATTTGGAGAAATTTAGCATTACATCACTTGCTAACCGATGGATTGACCTCTGCAGTGAATGGGTGCCGTCAGAATGAGAGTTCATAACTGGTTGTTAGATGCTTAATCGCTCAAAGAATTGAGATGATAAATACACTATGAGTTTAGTAGATTGCCGACATGTTCTCCAGACTGAGACCTTGCCCCAGGCCAGCAGCAGTGTCATAACCCTGTGTGTGCTTCACACATGAAAGTTGTTCTGTACTCGTATGGAGCGATGTACACCAAAGCAGCTAGCATTAAGTTTGGCTACATATGTCTAACTAGTGGCCCACGTCCCAGTTTTACCCAAGCATAAGGCTGCAGTTCTGCTGCAACAGTGAATCTGAAGATTGAGCCTTTGTGGAGATTTTATCCAACGCTGACTGTAAACAGCGCAAAAAATTTCGCCACTACATGCAAACACACTTAACTTCAGAAACACACTCCAATGACCAGACATGTTTGCATTTTGGCAAAACTGCTTTATCTAATTCTATGGAAGTGAATGGGTAAAGAGAAGAAACACACTTAAAAAATAAAGGGTCGGTAACACTTTAGTATAGGGACCAATTCTCACTATTAACTAGTTGCCCATTAGCATGCCTATTATTAACATATTGGCTTATAAAGCACATATTCTGCATGACCATATTCTACATCCCTAATCCTACCCAATACTTCAATTTAACAACTACATACTAACTATTAATAAGAAGCAAATTAGTAGTTTATTGAGGCAAAAGCCGTAGTTAAGTGTTTGTTAATGGCGAGAATTGGACCTTAATATAAAGTGTGACCAAAGGTTCATTAATAATTTCATAATACTAAGAACCATTTTTTGATTCCCATGGGTTCTTGGGTTGCTTATATGGTTCATTACAGACAGTTTAAAGAAAAAGTTCTTGTTCTACATTATTGTATTGGTGTTGGTATCTAAGTAAGTATCATCCATTAAAACTCTTGGGTTCTTTGAAACACCATGGATGTTTTTCTGATAACGAGTATCGAGTATAGAACTCTAAAAAATAATGAAAAAGTTTTGTGGCATTTAGTTCATCTCTTTGTCCAAATATACACAGTCATTCAGTAGGCATGGGAATGCATTCATACTGCACTGCATACATACAGAAGGTACTTAATGATAGGTCAGAAGATGGTAAAAAAAAAAAAAGATACACGGTTTTCAAAAAAATATACTAATTATTATATATATATAGTGTATATTTATATATGAGAGAGAGAGAGAGAGGAGAGAGAGAGGGAGTACAAAAATGATAATACAAAGAAAAATCGCATATTAGAATGTTTATGAAGATCACTGTGACACAAGACTGAGCAATGATGATGAAAAATTAGTTTTGCTACGCAGAAAAAATTAAATTTGAAAAATAGATTAAACCTTTAAAATGTACTAGATTACTCTTTTCACTGTATTTCATATCAAAATAAATGCAGGCTTGGTGGAGCATAAGGAACACTTTTTTTAAACTTTCCTATCCCCAAATTTTGAGGTAGGGTACACAAGGCTACAGTAGAGGAATGTTAGCCGAAAGTTTGAGACTTGAGGCCGAAAAACAGACCAAATATGCATGATGGACATGTAAAAAATGCTTGTCCAACAGCTACAGGACATATAAAAGGGACAAAATTTGTCTGAATTACAGGAAATGCTCATCTCAAAGGCATCTCAAAGGGTTTCTAAAAAGACTCTAAAAGCATCAGGCAGTAAAACCCTTTTTCGACCCTTTATTTGTAAGAGCGTGTGTCATATTTATTTTCTTTCTTTCCCACACTACATTTTTTTGCACAGCGAGGAACACATAGTTAACGCTTTCTACAACGCGCCGTTAACAAAAGCTTGACACGTCTGCGGCTCTGTGGATGCTCCACAGCAGATCCGCCACTGTCTCGAGGCGATGCGAGGATCCTCTAACGTACCTTATTAATTCTCTGTTCTTATCTCCTGAAGCTGGCTATCATTACAGCTCTATATATAGAGTCTCAGTGGGACTAAGGGAAGATGCACACACACATTAACATTAATGGCTCTGGGCTCTTCGCTGTTCAGGCGTGATGTACAAGTCGACAGCACACAAAGATACAAGAGCTACACAGATAACACAAAAGCACGATACGCTTCTAACTGTTCTGGCAAAATCATCCTCAATTAATTTCAAATTAAATATGCTAATTACGCTGAAAGAAAATAAAAAGGTCACTTCTGTTTTCAAAATTGAGCTTCGTTTGCAACAGCATGGATATGTCAGCGAAATTTCGGAGGGGTATTTTTTTCTCTTATTCTTTCTTTTTATGTTCCAATATTTCATGAATATAAAATAGCCCGTTTTGCTTTTCACTGGTAAATGAATGGGCGTCTACAGAGATCGTGAGGTGCTTTTTTGCGAATGTGGACTCCTACTGAGTTTGCTAATGAACAATCACCAGGGACTCCCTGATGGGTATTGTGTGGGAGCCGCTCCTGACTGTAATGTGAAAGCCGGATTACTTTTTGTTGGGCCCTTTGCAGCATTATTTCCTCCGTCTCCTCGGCAGGCATCTTAACCCTCCATTACATTTTTAATATTTACTAATCATGCACCACTTTTCGCTTTTATCATCCACGGTCCATCTAGAAGCATACATCGGCTTTTGTTTGGCTATGTCTGATAAGTACAAAGTGTTTTATGGAGCCACTCAGAGGGGCCTCTTTGCTCACTCAGCTATCTAATTAAAAACTCCCCTCTTGTCACTGGCCCTCCCTCTGGGTGACTCTGTAGAGGGCCGGCATACGGAGCCAGAGGCCTGGGATCGCCGGGGGTCATTTCAGCACGTGGGCGGACTAGTGTCAGAATGTGACCTCTCTTGCTGCCCCTGGGGCTGGACATGCTCGTCCATGTGGAAAGCAAAGGCAAGTCCAATGCCATTTCTCCAGCCTTCACAGGCTGCTGGACAGAGCGGTCGATTGAGGGCAATTTAACACATGCAACTTCACTGCAGCTCTGATCGATTGAGTATGTATGCGTGCATTAAGGTTCAGTCATTACATCTACGCGTGACGGATGGGATGCCTGTGGTGGATCAGCTCAGATGATGTGCAATAAATCTCAGGTGATTTTTTTTACTCTCAAAATCTCATATCACCTCACTTTTCATCTAGACAATGTCACAAAAGGTTTGGAGAGAGAGAGAGAGAGAGAGGAAGGACGAGGCAGGAGAGAGCTGGAGGAGAGACGATGAGGAGAGAGACGGAGAGAGAGGAGATGATGGAGATGTGAGAGAGAGAGAGAGAGAGAGCTGTCCATGTTCTGTGTTATATTCCAATGAGTTAATAACAAAATTAGTTATAATAAGAGTTATATATGAGTAATAATAAAATAGTATAGTAAAAGTATTTAAATATACACTACCATTAAAAAGTTTGGGGTCTAATTATGATTTAAGATTTTTAATTAATACTTTTATTCAGCAAAGGTACATTAAATTGAAAAGTGACAGTAAAGACATTACTTAATTTTCACAAAAAAATATTAAGCAGCACGACTGTTTTCAACATTGATAATAATCAAATCAGCATATAAGAATGATTTCTGAAGGAACATGTGACACTGACGACTGGAGTAATGACTGCTGAAAATGTCGCATTGCTATCACAGGAATAAATTACATTTTAAAATATATTCAGATAGAATACAGGTATTTTAAATTGTAATAATATTTCACAATATTACTGATTTAACTGTATTTTCAATTAAATAAATGCAGCCTTGGTGGGCATAAAATACTTATTTTTCAAAAAAATAAAATTTTGACCAACCCTAAACTGAATTATTTTCTCCAAAGAAAATAAGCAATGTGGAATTATTTCAATCATTTCATTATTTATCATTTGTTGGACTTTGGCTCTCTGAGTATTACTCTTATTTTTGAGTGGGCCAGCATAGCAACACTGGCTCATCCAATCACGAGTTTGGGGTGGGACTATCCATCCAACCGATAGACAGGTGAAGTGTTTGGGAAACCTGTTTTCAAACCAAATCATTATTTTTGCAATTCTATTCAGTGCCGCTAATACATACTTCACCTTTAAGACCACCATAATAAGTAAAAATATCACACTCACACCAAAACAGCTTCTATTTACAAACATAAATGATCTGAGCTCATAAACAACACAGTTGTGCAATCATCTATGATGAAAACATCTGAAATCGTTGGATGCAGAATTGCACATTTGCGCCAACGCCAACGCTGAGCATTTCCAAACCCTCAAAATGAAATTCCAAGGCACTGCCTGAGTCCCGAGGCTATTGGGAAACTGGAAAAAATGTCTGCTTTCCTGCAATTACCAGTGTAATAATCTCAGAGGACCAAAGCTATACTTGCATTGTGACAAACATGATCACTTAAGCCATTTGCATGCAGGGATAATTAGAAAATATACACTGATTAGCTTCAAATGTCTCATGTACAGCCCCACAATAAAGAAGACTCATTAGGTAACATGACTAATTGGCATTAATATGATTTAGACATGTAACAGCACAAGGGTGCACCAAGACGCTGTATATTAATAGTTAGCGCTAAACCTAAAACACCACCAGCAGAAGAGACCTGCAGGCGTGTGTGTCAGAAGCGCTATGCATCTGCGATCGCCAAATCTGGAATGACAGACAAGTAGGTAACAAAGCACAACATGAAGCAAACACATCTAGCTTGGAGTATCGCCATGAAGTGTAGCTGTGCTACGAGGCTCACATATATGGAAACACTCTCAGAGGCCATATCAGTTCTGCTCTCATACTGATAAAACTAAAAAGGCGTTTTGAAATTGAAGTCCGATCAAGGCGTTTTTGAGGCAATTCCTTAAACGAGAAGTAGATTAGAGACCGCATGGAGATTAAGCTCATTGGAAGTATAGAAGAACCATCTGGGCATTCATAGGACCCTGGGTTTAATTAATCTCATAGACGGGGGAGGGTAATTGCGCTCTTACCCAAATCAGCATTTTAGCATGAGAGAGAGAGATAGGAGGGAAGAAGAAACCAGCGGTGGCTGTTGTGAAGACAGCAGCAAGGTTGAAATAGAGCATATTGCCTACAGGGAAATTAGCACTGTGTGCGCCATGATAAATGCCCCATTGTGTCTTCTGAGTGCATCGGGGGGGAAGAAAAATGTCTGGCTGAAATTATGAAGTGCTCCCCTTTTTATCATCCTCGTGCCCTTGTCCAGGAGTTTTCCCTGGAAACGGGCAAGCAGAGAAGTGTTTTAATGAATGTTGTTGAACTGGCCATTATCAGTAGGGTTCTAGTGAAGACACTATGTGTTTTGTATATTGAACTGGAATCAGGAACAACCAGTTCTTATTGCTCATCATTAAAAATGAATGAGGAAAGCTTCTCTCAGCGCTATATGTAAGAATGCATTATCCAGCGCTGCCTGTGGTCAATTTATAGGTTCTATTTCTTTGACGTCATTTTGACGTAAAGTTAATTGCTTAATATCGCAAACGTACGCATTGCAAATCTACAACTGTACTTCTGCCTTCTATAATAAGCTTGGTTGTGAGAAACTGAGCAGTTCTGTGGCTACATACGACAGCTTTCATTTAGTCATGTGTCACCAGTCTGAAGAGTCACACTATGGTGATAAATGCTTCTCCCAGGGCTTTAAGACATGTGATTGTAGTCAAAACCTGTACATTGTGCATGACAGGGAAACTTTTTGAGTATGTTTGTGTGTGCACTTGTGTGTCAAAATGTTTGTTAATTAAAAGTCATTTTTAAATGGTAAAATACTATTCTGCCAAAAACAGCTATAACTGTGTAGTTTCCCCTGAAAAGTGTAAATAATATGACTCTTTTGTTTGACCATCACAATCTGCCTGACAACAGCAACACTGGCGTTGAGTTTGAAGCAGGACTCTCTGTTTGTCCAGCCAATGATAGAGAAAGTGTTCAGGAAACCTGTTTGAAAAGTGTCATTATTTTTGCAACTTCTTTTCAACATTTGTGAAACTGGTGAAAATGCTTTTCCCAGGACTTTAGCACATGTGTGATAATTAAACACTGTACATTATGCATGATAAAGAGAATTTTTGAGTATGTTTATGTGTGCCTATGAGTTAAAGTCAACATGTTTGTTAATTAAAAATAATTTTGTAAAATGCTCCATAAGCTCTTCGTTTAAATGCAAAGAGCTATAAATGTGTTAGTTTTTAAGTTAAATTCCAAGTGAAATGTAGTGATCATACTCGTTCCACTCCTATTTGTTTGACATGCACAATCTGACCTGTACCAACAGCAACTTTGGACACTCCTCCCTGGTGTGCGTTGTCCGACAACGAAGACCAAGAAAAGTGGGGAAACCTGTTTTAAAAGTGTTTTTGCAACTCCTTTTTAACATTTATGTAATGTCCATGTGATTAAATCTACTTTGCTGTGTCAGTTTGTTTTAATTTTAAATCCCTTTCCGGATGCAATCGTCAATTTCTTACAATATGACTGCCTGGGTTTGCTAGAAATTGTTTAAGATGGTGTACACTATTGAGTTTGTGTGTGTGCATGTGTGTGTGTGTGCGTGTCCAGATCATTCCCACAGTGCTTCCGAAATCAAGCCAGAGCTTGTTAAATAATTTAACCCCCGGAGTCAAGCATTGGAACAGCTTGAGTGAGTTTTGGAGGGAACTGCGCTAAAGCCTGGTGGTCCCCATCTGTGTCTGCGGAGGGTCCCCAGACAACCTGTCGCTTAACAGTGTCCAGAAAAAGACTCTTCAGATAATTGGGCTTATACTGCTTCAACATTTAATTACGTCCGCAAGGATCTAATAATGAATACACCTAATCCAAAGCAAAATGGTGGGATTTCACAAAGATTAAGAAGATTATTTAACAAAAGACCAGCTCCTTCAGCAACATGACAATAATATCTGCACAAATCTGGATTATTAACAAATGAGCAACATGTTGTTTAAAACTACTGCACAGGAAAGGAAGTACCACATGAAAGTGTCATATTAATCTTGTCATCTCATGACAACACTAACCAGTGTCTTTAGAAGGTCTACAGGTCTGTAAAAACAAACATCAGCACAAAGCAAGCAGTTGTATTTCCTCATTGTAATATCTCAATAGTGAGACTGTAGAATTTCAGTAGCTATTTTATTAAGTAATGAGAAAAGCTACACTGTAAAATTATCCATGAAAGTATTTCATCAACCAAGTCAAATCAGCTGTACAGAACCAGAAGTAGCAAGATCAGCGAATGAATCATTCATTTGAATAGTTTTTTTTAATTAAATGGGTTAGCAAAAGGTCTGAATCAGCTTGTGGTTTAACAGCTCAGTCATGGCTAGATTGGAAGCGGAGTAAAAAACTCCAAAAGTGAAAATGTAAGATATTAACATAACAAAAAAAAAACACTAAGACAATGAATATCTACCTACAATCAATTAAAAGTAAATCAATAAATACAATGAACACATTTTCTGTTCACACAAAAACAGCATATAAAAACACAAATCAAATTGTATTGCTTAGGTGACTATTTAAACGAAAGATTTACAAGAAAAGCGCATATAAACGGCACCAAAAATGGGAAATTTGAAACTCTGGATTTTTTTATTCTGTTTCCCCAAAGTTTCCAAATATATATAGGTAACGATTTAGTTTTCAGTAGCTTCATAAACTGATTGAAAACATGGGATTTGATGCACATTGTTTGTTCGTCATTTTGTAGTATTTTCGTAATTAATAAAGTGAAGGTACACTTGCTCGACCAAAGTGATTTAAACGCATCTGACATCATAAGTATGACTTCCCAACTTCAATACAAATTTCCCAGGAGGATCAAATTACATCTTTAATAGTTCAAAATGAATGTATAAATATACCAAAGTACCATAACTAGCTCTTGCGAATAGTGCAGTTTACCCAATGCTGAATATTTGTTATATCAGTGATTGAAGTGTAGTAATGTAGCAGTTTTAAGTCCAGAAAATCTTTACAATGAGCCAAATAATGTAGAGATCAAGACAGAGCAACACTAACAGCTTTTTCAGACTGTAGGAATGTCCTCTTCCTTTCAAGACTTCCTCCTCTGCACAAAAATGTGGAGCAAATTCCTTCCTGGAGTTCCAGTTAAGCTAATCTGTGCTCTGAAGGAGATGGCGGTCTGCCGCAGCTGTTTACACAAACACATGAAACCCCATCACAGAGACACATGTAGGGAGTGGAAGGTCTTGCTACACAACACGTATATACAGTCAGAGTGACTTGCAAGTCCTCAGAGGTGAAAGAGTAAACGTAGGATGTCAGAAATCATCCTGCTATGCGTTATGAGCCATCGGTGCTCATTCACATATCCACTGACCGTCACGCAGTGGTCGGCTTGATGACAAAAACAGATCATGCTTGTGCATTTTTTTCTGCAGAGCATAATAAGGAGTGATGTCTTCTTAAGGAAATTAGACTTTATGAATTTGTGTATGTTTGCTGTTCAGAGGCTTGTATTTTTGTAGTTTGCATCACAACAAACACAAAACCTACTAGTTACATGTAACTGTGTTACATAATTTAATTAAAAAATAAATGTAACCCGTTTACAGCCCCCCCCCCTTTTTTTTTTTGTACTGAGAAAAAACGTGTAATTAAATTACAGTTACTTATGAAAGTGTTAACGATTACTAAGGGGGTTACCATTGAATATTTCACACACACGTTTGTTTCTGTGAATTGTGGGGACTGTCCATAAACTTCTATTACTTTTATACTGACCAAACGATATTTTCTATTCCCTAACCCTAAACATAATCCGCAGGCACCAAAATTCTCTTCAGTTAAAAGGTGATTTAATTGAAAAGTTTTCCATAGATTTTCATTTATATCTGGATAACCCCACAATGTCAAAAATTTCAAGTTTTACTATCCTTGTGGGGATATTTGGTCTCCATAATGTAGCATAAACAAGTACACACACACTCACCACATACATCCAATTAAATATTATTTCCCAAATTGCATTGGCACCAATGTTTCAGGAGTTTAGAACACAGAATAGGACACATGCTTATTCAATAACTGTTTTACGTCCTATTTGGGTTTATGTATATGCTGTATTTGCCCAAGGCATTGTTAGATGCCAGTGTTTCCTGTCATAGTGTAACACCCCTGTGGACTGTTTGTTGTGGTTTCCTTCCCCTTGTGTTGGTTTTATCCCATCTAATATAGTTAATCACCTCATGTGCTTCACCGTCGTGTCCCTTCGTTAACGCCCCTAATAATCTGTTCCTGTCTCTGTGTTCTAGTTGTCGGTTATTGTTAATTTTCCCCGAGTGTGCGTGTGCGCGTCTCTCCCTTGTTGGCGCTACCTGAATATCCTTATTTTGTATCCTTTTCGTCCTCGTCATCCTGCCTGCCTCCCCACACTGTGACCGTGACAGAATACGGACCGTAAGTATAGCAGCGCTTTCCCCCTCATTTGTTTTTTTTCCCCATTTTTGTCATTTTTATTTCGTTTTTCTATCGATTACGCCGCCGTCCAATCCTCCCGCTGGAGCAGGAGCACGCTCTCTTAGGGACCACACCATGACTTTTTGTCCCTGGCCCACCTCACGCACTACCCGGACAACTGCCTCTGCACGTTCTATCAGGTTGGACTTAACGCCACCACACGAGCGTAGTTGTCCGGGGATGGTCCTCGAGAGCGCCTCGCCACCTTCATCGAGTGTGCTGGTGTCCTGCAAGTCCCATCTGACTGTGGACATCGCTGACAACAACACCAGCCCCACTCCGGACCCTGAGCCCAGCCCACCATCTCACCATGGTACGGAGCATAAGCCTGAGCCCACCGATGATGGAGAGCCATTTCCCGCCGCGAGCCAGAGCGAAGCCAAGCGACTGAGCAGAGGATTGCCCCGGATGTGGAGCCCCACCCGTCAGACCAGGTGCGAGAGCCGGTGACGGTGCCCACCACGAGGGAGCAAGCCGTGGACTGTGTGAGCGCGGAGAGGAGCTCCGCCAGCTGCATCATGGCTGAGGGTGAGCAGAATATGGAGGGCGGTCAGTGCCAAAACGAGGAGGAGAGACCTCCTGATCCCCAGTCCAGCCCGGGAAGGGCTCCGGATCCCCAGTCCAGCCCAGGAAGGGCACCTGATCCCCAGTCCAGCCCAGGAAGAGCTCCTGATCCCCAGTCCAGCCCAGGAAAGACTCCGGATCCCCAGTCCCGCCCAGGAAGGGCTCCTGATCCCCAGTTCGGCCCAGTGAGGGCTCCTGTTCCCGAGTTAAGCCTGGGAAGGGCCCCTGATCCCCAGTCCAGCCCGGGAAGGGCTCCAGCCCAGGAGCTCTCTCCAGTGCCCGCTCCTCAAAAATAACCCGCCCTCCCACCTGCTCCGGCCTCCTCCAGCATGGCTTAGTCAATAACTGTTTTTAACGTCCATGTGGGTTTATTTATATGCTGTATTTCCCCAAGGCATTTTTAGATGCCAGTGTTTCCTGTCATAGTGTAACACCCCTGTGGACTGTTTTGTTGGGTTTCTTCCCCTGGTGTTGGTTTAGCCCGTATAATCATTAGTTAATCACCTCATTGTGCTCACCTGTCTGTCTCTCGTTAACTGCCCTATATCTGTTCCTGTCTCTTTGTTCTAGTTTGTCGGTTATTGTGAATGTTACCCTGTGCGTGCGTGCCTTGTTGTCTCTACATTAAATATCCTCGTCATCCTGTCTGCCTCCACACACCAGGACCGTGACACATAGCTATGCAAAGATTTGATTTCAAAAACAGTATCATAGCTATTAAACTATATCTTGTTATGATTTTAAATCTGTTTTTAACCTCAGAATGATCTCAAAGTAAAAGGAAGTGCTAAGGTCTGATTTTGTGGCTGTGCTTTAAAAATAAACTATTATAATCTGAATTAAAATGATGAAGGATTCTGAAAGTCTGACATTAATCAGTGTTGAGCACTACTGTAAGCTTAACCCTGCATGGTGTAAATGTTTGAAAACGATTAACAGTTGAAAACATTAGAAATTTAGAAAAGTAACCAAAAATAAATGTAATCAGTTACATTGCTTTATAAAGTAATTGAACTAGTACTTGTGTACATTTAAATAGGGTACTACCACTGTATCTGTAACCTATTACATTTCCCAAAGTACCCTTCCCCCACTGCAGGTTATTTTTTTTTTTTTATCAATTTTTATGCTTTTCAAATGGATTATATATACAGTGGGTACGGAAAGTATTCAGACCTCCCTAAATTTTTCACTCTTGGTTATATTGCAGCCATTTGCTAAAATCATTTAAGTTATTTTTTTTCCTCATTAATGTACACACAGCACCCCATATTGACAGAAAAACACAGAATTGTTGACATTTTTGCAGATTTATTAAAAAAGAAAAACTGAAATATCACATGGTCCTAAGTATTCAGACCCTTTGCTGTGACACTCATATATTTAACTCAGGTGCTGTCCATTTCTTCTGATAATCCTTGAGATGTTTCTACACCTTCATTTTAGTCCAGCTGTGTTTTATTATACTGATTGGACTTGATTAGGAAGCCACACACCTGTCTATATAAGACCTTACAGCTCACAGTGCATGTCAGAGCAAATGAGAATCATGAGGTCAAAGGAACTGCCTGAAGAGCTCAGAGACAGAATTGTGGCAAGGCACAGATCTGGCCAAGGTTACAAAAAAAAATTCTGCTGCACTTAAGGTTCCTAAGAGCACAGTGGCCTCCATTCCTTAAATGGAAGACTTTTTTTTGGGATGATCAGAACCCTTCCTAGAGCTGGTCGTCTGGCCAAACTGAGCTATCGGGGAGAAGAGCCTTGGTGAGAGAGGTAAAGAAAACCCAAAGATCACTGTGGCTGAGCTCGAGAGATGCAGTCGGGAGATGGGAGAAAGTTGTCAACCATCACTGCAGCCCTCCACCAGTTGGGGCTTTATGGCAGAGTGGCCCGACGGAAGCCTCTCCTTAGTGCAAGACACATGAAAAAACACCTGAAGGACTCCAAGATGGTGAGAAATAAGATTCTCTGGTCCGATGAGGCCAAGATAGAACTTTTTGGCCTTAATTCTAAGCGGTATGTGTGGAGAAAACCAGGCACTGCTCATCACCTGTCCAATACAGTCCCAACAGTGAAGCATGGTGGTGGCAGCATCATGCTGTGGGGGTGTTTTTCAGCTGCATGGACAGGACGACTGGTTGCAAACGAGGGAAAGATGAATGCGGCCAAGCCCAGGGATATCCTGGACGAAAAACCTCTCCAGAGTGCTCAGGACCGCATACTGGGCCGAAGGTTTACCTTCCAACAAGACAATGACCCTAAGCACACAGCTAAAATAACGAAGGAGTGGCTTCACAACAACTCTGTGACTGTTCTTGAATGGCCCAGCCAGAGCCCTGACTTAAACCCAATTGAGCATCTCTGGAGAGACCTAAAAATGGCTGTCCACCAACGTTTACCATCCAACCTGACAGAACTGGAGAGGATCTGCAAGGAGGAATGCAGAGGATCCCCAAATCCAGGTGTGGAAAAACTTGTTGCATCTTTCCCAAAAAGACTCATGGCTGTATTAGATCAAAAGGGGTGCTTCTACTAAATACTGAGCAAGGGGTCTGAATACTTAGGTCCATGTGATATTTCATTTTTTCTTTTTTAATATATCTGCAAAAATTTCAACAATTCTGTGTTTTTCTGTCAATATGGTGTGCTGTGTGTACATTAATGAGAAAAAAAATGAACTTAAATGATTTTAGCAAATGGCTGCAATATAACAAAGAGTGAAAAATTTAAGGGGGTCTGAATACTTTCCGTACCCACGTATAAGTTTGACACTTGTCCTAGACCCATCCTTTTCATCTAACAAAAATGTTTCAAAATATTTATTTTTAAAAAAACATTATATCTAAATAATAGCAAAATAAACATTTAGTCCCTTCCCTTGTACATCCTTTTCAGTGATGTTTTCTATAGTTATCGTACTTGATCAGTGTTGTTGGCTAACACTTTTTCCTGTGAGTAATCAGTACCTACTAGCAGCTTAGATAATTATAACGAATATTTTACAGCATAAGCTTATTATAATACACTTATATATGATTATCAATATAATTTAATACAGAATATGATGCAGAATATTTCTATTGTGCATTATTCCTAACTGAGCTGTAATTGTCAAATTATGCAAAAGCATAATATTATATCAATGTACTATATTTATTACAGTAGTTAAAATATTTTACATTTCATAATTACATATATTATTTTAATACATTTACCTGTGTGTCAGTGTAGCTTTTTGGGAAAAACAATCTCCACAATGTAATTTATATCAAAATGCTGTTAAACACAAAACACAATTTGAGAGCTGGAAATGAAACTGTGGTGGAAATGATTCCATATTTCAGAATCAAAATGGGGAAAATGGCAAACAATGCATATATTTGCACATTGTTAGTTAGAGTGTGAAAGGTGTGAAGAGCTTTTTCTAGTCCACAGGGTTAACACTGCCCATAGTTGAAGAAACACCTTCCACTGTCTAATTACAGCATTCCCTGATATATGAGGGAGTATTTTCTATCCCAATTACACTAAGACAATAAAGCACAAGAATATTGCAGGTAGGGATGCACCGATACCACTTTTTCCAGTACTCACCCGATACCGATACTTTTATTTTTGGTACTTGCCGATACCGAGTACCGATACCGATATTTTTATTGCATTTGTAAATTTTTTTAAATATTGGGTACAGAAACCAAAAGGGTATGTATAATGTTAGTTGGTTAACTTAATTTATCAAATAGATACAGTCAAACCAAAATTTATTCAGACACCTTCAACATTTCTCACATTATCACAGTTTATTCGCTATAGTTTAGAAAATGGTAATAAAATATGACAAGAACTCAGAGTTAAACTGTGTCAGAACAAATTCATCTTGATAATGTTAGATAATTTTGATAGAAAGGTATGTAATAGATTACAATCAGAAATCAACCAAAAATTATTCAGACAGCTGTTAGTATGACAGTATTTCCACAACTATGAATACTTTGTCGGGCAACCTTTAGCCTTAATGACAGCTTGTAGTCTCCTGGGCATGCTGTCATCCAGCTTCATGCAAACCTCAACTTCAATTTTTTTTCCCAGACTCGGTCTGAATAATTTTTGGACCCTAATTTGTATCAATTTTACTGGTATTCCACTGTATGAAGAATTTTTGGGTATGATTTGTCACAGTTTACTTTATTTTGCTATCCTCACTTACATAAATGAACTATAGTGTCCTGCACCCACTAGTAAAAAAATATCAAAAATTATATCTGGTCTCTGAATCATGTTTGGTTTCACTGTATATCCTTCTGTTATTTTCACACTTAATTATGCCTATTAAAATGTATGTGTTTTTGTTATTTTCACTGTTAATTTTTTTGCTCTATAGTACATCTTTAATTTAATAGCATTAGAGCTGCTCCATTGCAGCGGCTTAGTACTGTAATCACGCGCTTTGCTGTAAAAATGCAGGAAACCACTCGTTAAATCTCCTAACTGTGATATTTTCAGAAATAGAAGTCGCGTTTTTTTCATCTGAAACGTGCTGCGATTTATATTCCAAAGCCACTCATATAATGCAGAAACACTCAAGCAAGCAAAACACGCGCAACGCGTGCACGTATTTGTACTGATGCAGAATAGTACAGCCTAGCGCATTTCACACAGGCTGCTAGTTTAACTTTCGCCAGAAAGTCGTGTATGCCTAAGGTTGAAAATAAATTATGTTTATAGTGAATGCCCCTATAAATGGTCTTATTTTTACGATTTAGTTTTAATCTAAATGATGCATGTGCTAAGTGAGTGAACATCAAAGATTACACAACAGAAGTGCGCGCGCGCTCTCTCTCTCTCTCTCTCCCTACCGTTAAGTAACTTGTGCATTGTTTTACTTACTTGTTTTTGACATATCCGACCGAACTACAAACTTTCCAGTGATGTCTGTGAGAAAGATATATTCACTCGACAAGCTCGCGCATCTGCGCCGCCGCTCGCTCAATCCACTCAGCGTGCTTTTGTTTATCAGCTCGCGCACACCAGCTATACAGTCAATACTGAATGTTTAACATTATATTCATTGCATACATATACTTCGTAGTAGACATCCTTAACTACTTTCTGCTGTCTGTTGTTCTGTTGTCGGTGTTTCTTTATTTGAATATGGTGCTTATCACATGCTGTGTGGTATCGGCGTTTGGTATCGGGGCATTTTAACAAGTACGAGTACGAGTACAGGAGCTCAGTATCGGGCCCAATACCGATACCAGTATCGGTATCGGTGCATCCCTAATTGCAGGCTTATAGTGAAGAGTGGCTCGTTCTTATAGGCAGACAAGGTCAATGCAGAGACTGACCTCTGCTAAGTCAATCCAAGGGCTCTGCGGCCGACAGATGAATGGATTAGCACAGTTGACCCACTGTGACTGGACAGGACACCCACGGCAGTAAACAGCTCCATCCTCCTCAGAGCGAATATCTGTAACCTCCCATACGACACTAAACAGATTAGCCTCTCTGAATGACACCACGACAGGATTCATAAGCAGCACATCTGATTTATTTACAGACTGATGCAGCAGAAACTCATTCTCACCAACTTCAATTGAGCCTTTTCATAAAGGGAGAATTTCATAAAATGACATATTAAGGTAAATAAATGTGATTCTGGTTAAAAACGGAGTCAGATTTTCATTAATAAATAATCAATCCTCAAACGCAGCTAAGATCATTTTTTTTATCTGCCACCCGTTGGCTTTATGAGATCATAAATGTATTATTAGACAACATAAAGGGGTGCCAAGAACTGTGTCTATACAATCAGCGGATTACAGTTTTCTTTATTTACAGCTGCATTACAAGTGCACAGAGGGGTCGAGTCCCAGCTGAGTGCTACCTTGGTACCTGATGTCCATATTTCCCATGATCAAGTCTTAGAGGAACTCTCCAAAGGTTTAAGACATCTCGCTATTCTTAGTGCTGCAGTATCTTCCTGACCTGCTGTTCAAATGGCGCTTAATAATTTAGCGAAACGAGCGCTGCTGTTTATCAGTTGACCACACGGCCTACTGTAAGTGCACTACAAAACACTGCAGAGAGCAAGAGCTGGAGGTGCAGAGACCTGTATAACGGCACACTTCCTGTCTATCTGACCTCCATGACAGCGTCTTTGATGTGTGAAATAGACACAGTTGAACACTACGGAAAGAGTCTATCGCGGAAGCCCAGCTGAGTACACCCACACAGCTCATCTGTAGTGAAGGTGATTCACACTCGTACACACAGGAACACAGCGCTGAACTTCCTCAACAGCATTTACTATGTCACCACACACAGTTAAGCAAGTATGTATAACACTAATGTTCAAAGTTTCAAGTTTGGGGTCAGTACAATTTTGAACAATGTATCAATGCACAAAAACATTAGGCAGCACAACCGTTTTCAGTAATAAATGTTTCTGAAGCAGCAAAGCAGCATGATTTCTGAAGGATCATGTGACACCGAAGACTGGAGTAATAATGCTGACAATTCAGCTTTGCCATTAAAGGAATAAATTACATTTTAAAATATATTCAAATAGAAAACAGTTATTTTAATATTTCACAATATTAATGTTTTTTACTGTATTTTTGATTAAATTAATGCAGTCTTGGTGAGCATAAGAGAAGGAGCATAAGTTTATTCATAACCAAACACTCATATTTTCAGTAATATTCCAGGTAATCTTAGTTGTTATGTATATATATATATATTTAAACGGTTCGTTCACCCAAAAAATGAAAATTCTGTCATTAATTACTCACCCCTCATGACGTTCCAAACCTGTAAGACCATCATTCATCTTCGGAACACAAATTAAAATATTTTTTGATGAAATCCGAGAGAAATTGTTGGATAAAGTTGATATTTTTGTCTTCTTTGCACACAAAAAGCATTCTCGTAGCTTCATAACAACCACTGATGTCACATGGACTATTGTAACGATGTTCTTACTACCTTTCTGGGCCTTGAACGTGTTAGTTGTGTTGCTGTCTATGTAGGGTCAGAAAGCTCTCGGATTTCATCAAAAATATTTAAATACTTAATTTGTGTTCCGAAGATGAACAAAGGACTTACAGGTTTGGAACGACATGAGGGTGAGTAATTAATGACAGAATTTTCATTTTCGGGTGAACTAAACCTTTAAGCTATTTTGAAACAATCTATATTGTATAAAGTACTATATAAATGTCACTTGACACTACACATTACTGTGTAATTAAAAATTTTGCAACATCATAATTCATTACAGCCACATTAGAATAATATAAAAACATTTTTTTTCAATGTTCTTGGCTCATTGAAAAACAAAACATTCACAGAAATCTTCAGTTCATGTATGTTCAATAAAACTTGACCGAGTTAGCAACAGTAACCAAAATGGATGGAGCTTAGCGAAGGGTCAATTCCAATTACTGCTCCTGGTTAATGCTGCCTGTAAATGCAGTTCTATGATCAGTTTCCCCATCCAAACCCAAACCATAATTGCTAGTGCGAAAAGGAAATCTGAATCTAGATCAGTGGCTGTGGACAACTATAGCTTCATATACATCATTTAATGAAACTACATGCATATCCACTTCATTAATCAATCCAAATCAATAAATCAAACCACCCGCTAACAAGCAATGTGCAACTAGCACTGAGATGACTGAGGTGGCCAATAAAATGATGGCATACCATTCAAAAGTTTGTACGATTTTTGTATTCTTTTGAAGGAAGTCTCCCATGCTCTCAAATTTGATTAAAAACAAGTAATATTGTGAAATATAATTACCATATAAATTAACTGTTTTCTATTTGAATATATTTTAAAACGTAATTTATTCCTTTGATGGCAAAGCAAAATTTTCAGCATCATTACTCCAGGCTTCAGTGTCAAATGATCCTTCAGAAATCATTCTAATATGCTGATTTGGTGCCCAAGAAACATTTTATTTAATTATTATCAGTGTTGAAAACAGTTGTGCTGCTTCATATTTTTGTTTAAAACCCTGATATATTTTTTTTTCTGGATTTTTTGATGAAAATAGTTCATCAAAATCAACTTATTTGAATCAGAAATATTTTGTAACATCATAAAAGTCTTTTTGATCAACTTAATGCATCTTTTCTAAATAAAAATAGTAATGATACATTTTTGAATGGTATTGTCAGTGGAGCGTACATTTTGTCGGTTAGGTGTATTATTGAAATTGTGCTGCGAAATATGATTTTGCGTACAAACAGCAACAATTGATATAATCTCAGTGTTGGGGAAAGTTATTTTTTAAAAGTAATGCATTACAATATTGAGTTACACCATAAAAAAGTAATTGTGTTACTTAGTTACTTGTTATGGAAAGTAATGCGTTACGTTACATCTGCATTACTTTTTCTCATCTGGCCTGTACTTGCTTGTTTGTTTTTAATATAAAAAAAGTTATATTTTCGGCAAATATAAAAGCCTTTTCACACCAAAAGTGAAATGAAGAAGCCTCAGGCTGAAGGAAATGTAAAATCACGTCTGTACAGTAGAGGGCGCAGGAGAAGAAAGTTCAACACTATTCAGCAATAACAAAAACACAAACGGGTTTGTCTAGAGTAATTTTTGCTTATTAGTTTGGTTGAATTGGATCATCGAAGGTCAGAAGCAAAGCAATTGGTTAATAGAATGGGATTAAATACATAAAGGATAATTGTGTTGTTTAACATTTAATTCTTGCAGGTTTGCGTCATATTCTGAGGTGCATTATTTCTATTCATTTTGAGGAATACTAAATCTGTGTGTTTTTTTTTGTGAGCGAGATGAATTAATGCATATTCATATTTTTTTTTGAACTACAGTAACATCTTCTGTTTTCTCTCAACATGGGGACAGGAGAGCTGTCGATCAATAAATTGGAAAAAAAAAAGTAACTCAGATATTCTCTTGTAAATTACAAAGTAATGCGTTACTTTACTAGTTACTTGAAAAAAGTAATCTGATTACTTAACTCGCGGTAATGTCAATGAGGTACCCACAACACTGTAATAATATACATCAAAAAATCTCCTCTGGAATGCTGTGAATCTTGTACAGTAAGAAGTACAACCTGTGTTTTCAAAGAAATAGAAAACAAAACTCTACAGGGATTTTACTGTGTATCTGGTTCACGCTATAAGAATAAGAGGCTCACATCCACTCTATTAGCTAGCTATGTGTCACTAGAACATGAAAGGGCTACAGGCTCTCCATCACAAGTACCATAATGTGTTTTCTTTGTGCACATATGTATGTGCGCGTATGTGTGCCAAACGAGCATTCCAGAGACTCGATGTGACAATGTCTTGATGTGTAAATTACCACCACTTGTGTGAGAACCCAATCTCTGATCATTTCCTTTACATACTAAATGTGTTCCTATGGCGACCGTATGACTGACACAATGGGCCCAGTGGGTGGACTGCTACAATAGGTCCTCTGTTTTTCGTGGAGAGAGCGCAAATATGTGAAGTCATAGAGGGACAAAAGAAAAACCAATACATCAGATTACTGAATATTCACTTCCTAATGTAGTCAGGTGAAAATGTTACATTTGTTTAGGCATTTTTGTCATTTAGTCTTTCTAATAATTTATGGTCTTAGTGAAATTATCTGTCTTTGTCATCTTTCCTCTACTTCCCTACAAACACCTGTCGATTCCACATAATTCAAATAAAACAATTCCAATAATTAATCTTCAATGGACACAAAAAAAAGTTTGAAAAATTGTCAGGTGGTTAGAAGGAAACAGTAGAAATTGACACCCTTGGTACAATTTATTTGAACGTTTCTCATGAATGTAACTACATATTTAAAACAGGATGGGATCAAAAATAATAATTTATAATATTATTATAATTCTCAATGGACAAACAATGGTTGAAGGGAAACCGTTCAAATTGAGTCTGCTGATACAAATAAGCCAATAATTATTTTAATGCTATGGCCGATTACCTACAAATAAATGTCAAATTAAAAACAAAAACCATTAAAAAATAAAATCAATAATTTAAACACTACAAGTCAATTTAGGCATCACAACATTATAATGTACAGTATGAAATAATAATTTTGAGATTTGCTAAAGAGTACAGTTAACAACGTTTAAAAAAACTGTGTTTTATCAAAGCTTACTCAGCGTAGATGATAGTTAACTAAATTCATAAATATAGGCAATAAGAATGAATGATTATATATTCAATATCTGCTGATGCAATAAATAAAAAAATCCCTAACAACAGAAGTAAAATATTTTAATAGATTAAATTGCTTGAGTCTTTGCCATTTAAAAAATAGACAGTAAGTTAGTAATACATAAATAAATAAATAATCTAATAATTTAAATAATGAATTTGTTTATTTAATTATTTAAATAAAATATCAATAAATAAATAAAATATCAATAAATAATAAAACATAGTAGAAAGCAAGCACGCAAAACAAACAAACAAACAAACAAATAAATAAATAAGAAAGCTTGTTATCACCATGCATTCTGAACCAGCTCCTGCTAAACATAAATCATTTTCTCCACCTGTTTCCCAGGCCATATCACAGTTTTACAGCCCTGTGGAGATGTCTGGTGTCTCTCTCCTATAACAGTGACCTCTTGACCCTGCCTCAGTGTTTCATGGGTGGGATAGAACAGTGGCGAGAGGTGGGGGAAGTGTGTAGCACCATTGTGTCAAGCAGCAATCAGCTCTCTCCAGGCCTTTCACAGTCTGCGTGTAACACAGCAGCTCCGGTATTTACCCCTCTAAAGACTTGTCATTAAACCATCAGCCCCGACAACACTAACAACACCTTTACACAGGTGCCAGCCAATCTACAAAACCAACAGTGGCATTTGTACTGCACAGAAACATACTTGGGGATCTAGTGCTAGCCGCTGATTAACGCGACGCATTATACAGTGTGATGCAGCTTATAACGCCACTCTTCATTAAGACCACAGCATTTTGTTTATGTTATGATTGTGCTAATTAATGGTGTTTTGACTGACAGCTGATGCCAATTACAGTGCCTGCACTTCTATGTGTTGTTGCAGGCCATTTCATGAAATATTCATGTAGCATCGACACGCGCGGCACATGGAGCCATCCACGTTTTATGCACCGCGACCATATTTTCCATAAATGCAAATGGTCTGTAATTGTTTTCATGAGAAAGGAGATACTACGATCTACAGATGGGGGCATTCATGCGGTACTGTCTCAATGGCAACATTTGGTTAATGGTGCACAAATATCATCTTCGCAAAAGGAAAGAGAGAGAAAGAGGCTGATTTAAGACTGTAATAAATGCTGGAGTATCCGCCGCAATTAACAACTGTTTTACACAGAGAGGTTTTTTTCTACGAGAGGCTAATTATAAGACAGAGAATTGCTTCTCAGCATAGGGAGATATAATAAACTGTGATGAGCCCCCAGGCGTTCTCCTGGGCTGCCGCCATGTGATCTGAACTGCCTCGGAGTCTGGTTACACACTAACGGCTGACTCTAAACCAGTGCACACAGCAAAATGAACATGAAGCCTTGATCCTGACAATGACATTAAATGTTGTTACCGTGTCTGTGTAACTGTATGACATAAACCTCCGTTCAAAAGTTTGGGTCTTTTTTTTATTCATACTTTTATTCAGCAAGGATGCTTTAAATTGAGCAAAAGTGGCAGCAAAGACAATAATGGTGTTACAAAATATTTTTTTGTAAAAGACCTGTCTATTCATCAAAGAATCCAAAAACAAAAAATATATCTCGGTTTCCACAAAAATATTAAGCAGCACAACTGTTTTCAACACTGATAATAAGAAGAAATGTTTCTTGAGCATCAAATCAGAATATCAGAATTATTTCTGAAGGATCACGTGACACTAAAGAATGACAGTGATGGCTGTTGAAAATTCAGCTTTGCCATCAAAGGAGTAAATTACATTTTAAAATATATTCAATGTAAAATATATTTTAAATTGTAATATTATCTAACAATATTGCTGTTTTTACTGTATTTTTATGAGCATGAGAGACTTCTTTGTGCATGGTGGGACAGCATATGAGGAGTGAACTATTCCTCTACGCTATCTTTACTATTAAATGCGCCAAACATGTCGAAAAGCCCCCTTTCAATTTATTGGGGTTTTTTTCAAGTAAAAAAAAAAAAAAACAGTTTAGCAGCACAGGACACAGTTTCAAATGCTACTGAAAAATGTCTAATGCAATATGCAGAATTAACTACATTAAAAGTACTTTGCGAGTACTTTAGCGGGTTAAAGCCTTAATTAAAGGAATCATTTTCAAACAGTTGGTGATCCCCATTGACTTCCATAGTAGGGAAAGTACTATGGAAGTCAATGGGGACCACTAACTGTTCGATTACCAGCATTCTTCAAAATATCTTCTTTTATGTTCAACATAAGAAAGAAACTAATACAGGTTTGGAACGACATGAGGTAATGATGACAAAAGTTTAATTTTTGGGTGAAAGGGTGTCCAACCATAATTGGTGCACTTTATTGGGCTTTTCACATCGATAAAACCAGATATTATTTACATATATTATAATATAAGAATAATTCATTACAAAAACACAAACTGTCAACCTTGCAGATTTCGAATCAGTAGAGCAGCATTTTTACTGCGAAACGACCACTGCAAGAAATCAGCGAGAAAGAAGTTAATGCAGCCAGACAGGTGGTCTCATTCCTGTTCATCAGTGTCCGGCTACTTGAGTTTCATCTGGTTGACCTATGAGGAGTGACACTCTTTCGAGACATGGTACATTTTGAAAAGTGCACTTGCATAAACACTGCTCAGTTACAGTTATGTACAGTGTGACAAATGATCACAAGAGACCATTATAAAAACACTAAAACATTATTAACGTACAGCGACGAGAACATCGTGTCACAAAGGGTATGCTGGGAAGCCGAGTGAACACATAAGGACAAAAACACATAATTGCTCACACATACACGCCCTCATTGTACCTGTACATATTAAGTGGACACCTGGGAGAGTTCAGACAACACCTGTTCAACTCCTCGAATCATAGTTGTGCTCTCTTTATACCCAGGTGGACACAAAGAGACACAGACACCCATGTGGGGAATGTCCTAAAAATAACATGTCCCTCTCACTAGTTATTCAAGTCGGATTTCAAGGAAGGAGTTCTTGAGAAACATGACGTTATATAGAGAGCACGATACTGGGCGTTAACTAGAGTAATTGCTTGCAAAAATGCAATTAGGCTGCAAAGAGTGTGTATTTATGTATCTGCATCTGTTTCAAAATAAATAACTCCCCTAATTAGTTACGTAATGAGAACTGATGAGGCAAAGTTCGACTAACTGCCTGAGTCAGCAAACACGTCTAAAAAGGACCCTGTAATACATTAATCGTGTATTAGTTTTCAACTCACAGACCGTTCGTTCCTCTCTCTCTCATGCAGTTCGCACATGGACTCATATAACACAATCATAAATACACACTCTTCATTTGAGTGTGACAGTACCACGGTCATTAACCGGAGCCGACAGCTGTGTGTACTCTGACTGGTGTGGCTCTCGTGTACAGACAGATCTTTGACCGTAAACACACATCACACTTTATGCCACTCTACCGCTCTTATACACACTGACACCCTGTATATGAGCCCACTTAAAACACTGGTGTCCACTTAACCCCTGAACTGTTTTAGAGCACCGGAGAGAGTGACATGGCCTGATATCAGCCCACACGTGAATCTATATTTGGCTACGCTAACATTGTTATAGTGTATACCGTTTATACTCTAGTTTTTAAGTACAAGCAACACAGCTCAGGAAAAACATTGTGCTGATGTCAGGGTTCAAATATATGGAGCTTTTATGAGGGCAATAGGTCAAACTTGTAATCGCCCTGCTAATTTATAAAAAAGGCATATTTCTATTATATATATAAAATATATTATAGATATATATATAGATATCTATATTATAATATACTGTATAGATATATATATTAGGTGTGGTGGTTAACATATACATATGTATATATACAGTATATAATGTACATTATAAAATAAAAATAAATTTGCTGGCCATATATATATATTATATATATATATGTAGGCATATACGAATAGTTCATTGCAAAAAACAAGGTAACTATTTTTTTTCAATCGAACTGCAGTTGGGTTATTTTGATTAGGTTAAAAAATAACAAAAATACAGCTAATTAAAACAATAAAACACAATACAAACATGATAACATAATAAAACATTTTGAAAAAACAAAACGGGATTTATCTGTTTAATAAACATATATATATTACACATATTGGACAATATATAATATTACACAATAAACGTGTTAACAATGGATAAAAATATGGTATAAAATATTCCATAATAAGCTAGAATCAGTTTATATGACCTTTATTGAGTTGATAAAAGTTTAAAGTTTTGGGAATTTATAACTGACATCATTACTAAAAAATATATCGATATATATATATATATGTTAAGAATAAATGAAAGATACATGCTGATTTCCTCTTAACGGCAAAACTGTGAAACTAATCTACAACTGACCAAAATTTATATATATATATATATATATATTAGATATATATAGATATATATAGTATATATTATATCTATATATATAATCTATATATAATATAATAAACTCTTTTTTTGCTATTTTTTTTTTTTTTTTTTTTTTCTTATAAAGGACATATTGTTTAATTAAACAATTAAACTAAACTAAATAAAAACTGAAATAAAGCTACAAAAATGAAAACATCTAAATGAAAAATCTTAAAACTAAAACGGAAAATAAATAAAAAACAATTAGAAAATATTTTATAAAAATTACAAGCAAAAAAATTGCTAAATTGATAATACAATAGAATTCACTAAAAAAAAAAAGCTAATTAAAAATATTACTAAAACTATAATCGTATATAAATAATTCTGAAATAACACTGATATAAAATTTTAGTATACTCTATAAATTCATAACCTCTACTGTATATACTCTTTAAAATAAGAGCACATTTTTGTGAGTCACTGAATTAACATAAATCTGTCAAACCCCAAACAATCTTCTACTATTGCTCCAAAGCACTCTCATTACCATCAAACACACCCCCACCAAACAGCTCAGTTGCCATGAAACCACCTAAAACAATAACACCACAATCCCAGTCCAGTGTATAATGTGGAAAAAATAGACAATCTATCACACTGCTGCAAAGCTCAAGATGACTCAGGATCTGATACACCAACTTGAATAGAACTGAATTATAATTGATGAATGGCACGATTCACAGAGCCCACTCTAATGATCAGCGCAGGTGAATAAAGGGGGCGGAGCCTGCGGGTGCTGAGTGATGATGTAACAGCGGAGTCATTCTCCAGGGAGTGAACACTGAGGTGGGTGTACAGATGACTCACTGCGGGCACATGAAAGACAGTTTAACTCCAGCACTGAGTTACAGTAAAAAGTGCCCAGTTCATTTACAGTAACACAAATCGACATGGAGTATTAAGAGCCGATAGTCACGAGAGAATAAGGCTGTAAAATGTCTGGACTATCATAAAACCGAGGGATTGATGTTTTCCAGTAATGCAGTGCATCTTAAACCCATCCAGGTCAGTGTGGTCTAATGAATGAAGGCTAATCTGAGAGCGGCTGCCCAGAGGCTGTAGATGAAACATGTCTTTATAGAGATTTCCCATCACTCTAGAACTGGAGGCGTTTTAGGCATTTCAGTTGAGTACCGCCCATTTTTTATTTCTTTTTTGGCAGATTACTGGAACTGGATAGCGTAACCCACAGTGGAACAAAACAACAGCTTCATCTTCTTAAATATATGAACTTTCAGAACAAGATGAATCACATGCATGTGAGCCAAAACGCACTTTGAGTGATTATTCAAGCCTCTGCTGTTTTGACACACAGTCAGGAGAGAGATGTGATGAAGTCATGTGTGTTTATGTAAAGTCACGTTAAAAAGATCCACAACTATACACCAAAGCTATGTAGATCTTTGGCTTAATCATACCAGAGTTTAGAAGTGATTGGAAGACAGTTACATTTACAGGTTACATTTTTTCAGTGTTTTTGTGTGATATAATAGGTTTACATTGTCAGCTTGCCAATGAAAAAGATTGCCTACGACCAGGTCAAGTACAAAATAACCAGGCGTTAAAGACACTCGACACATTTTTTCATGGTTTTGAAAAAAAGTTTCTTAGCTCACAAGGGCAGTGTTCATTTAATCAAAAACACCATAAAACAATAATAAATCGTAAAACTAAATACAAATATTTTTAAAAATAAAATAACTTGTTCTCTATTTTAATATATACATGTGATGGCAAAGCTGAGTTTTCAGCATCATGACTCCAGTCTTCAGTGTCATGTGATCCTTCATAAATCTTTCAATATGCTAATTGATTCTCAATACTTATAAATTACTTTTATCAACTATTATTGGTGACAATATTAATAAGAGTTCCTTTCTTATAGTAGTGTTAAAAACATATAATATTTTGTTGAAACACATACATTTTCACAAGAAAGTTTCATATGTACTAGCATAAATTTAACACCAAAATCTTTTAATATTAAAATGGATTTTTAAGTATTTAACTGTCACTTTTGATCAATTAATGCAACATTGCTGAATAAAAGTATTATAGAAGTATTATTTCTTTTCTCTTACCTCAAACTTTTAAAAGGTAGTGTATTACGGTTTCCACAAAAATATTAAGTAGCAAAATGTTTCAAAAATCAAGATATTAGAATGATACCCATAGCTAAGAATTCATATTCGGCGTCACCCCCCACGACCTCCCACCCTAACTATCAAATATGAAATATGACATTTTATTTTGCATCTATGACAAATGTGATTTTTTGATACCACATGTGCGCTGCCCATGGCTTGTGCGGATTTTGTAATCCAGTCTCCTTTTATTCATAAGTCTACATCGTCCAGTCCCCCATCCCTCGAGGTTATCTTTCTCTTACGACTATCTGGCATCCACGTTTGTAATAACAGCATCGGGCAATGTAGTCCCTAGCTACCTTCTCTCTGTGCCTTCTCTCCCAACCTTAACATCGTTCTTTCGCCTCTCGCTTCTCTTTCTGCTTTCTACGTCCATTTCTGATTGTCGAATTTTTCTCTTTATCTTGTCGTATCTTTACGTGTGATCTTGCCCTAGCGCTCTGCTCTGTGTTATGAGTCCTGGTATACGTCGGGCACCTATCCTGTACGGCGGCGGCAGCTACCTACGTCGAACATTGCTGGTACGGTTCTGGTACCCTGGCCGATATGCGTCCCGTTGTTACCCAGTGGAAACACTTTGTGTGCTAACCCCGGCACCTGATCTTGGTACTACGCTCCTTATGATTGCTTTTATGGAACCTGAGATTCCCCCGCGTGGCACTCCTTTCCCCCGACGCAGAGTAATAACATTCAGATATCAATTACCCTTTGACGCATAAGCTCCAATTCCCCCCATGGACCCGCAAACGCCGCGCAATACAGGGTGCACTACGAACAACACCAATAAACACTAAGTAAGAGGTCCAAATCACTAACCCTCTCCCGCACCTTTCCAATTCCATAGCCCCCTATTGACTTCACTAACTGGCTTACTAAGTAAAAAATACAACTCAGCCTTACAACTCTACATCTTGGTTGGGATGTTTTGGGGAGTGAAAGGACGTATGAGGATACGCTGCGCATAATGGCCACTGGAGTACACCATATAATTTGCTTCTAGGATATAAATTCATTTGGGGGCGTTATACTGGGTATCACCTGGTATCATTTCGGGGCATCCGGGATATCCGTCTACCAAATCGACATGCCGACCCCATTTAAATCATAATGACCTTGTTCCTAGAATCGATAAGGTTTGGCCTGGAGATGTGATTTCGTTGTGATCACAGCTGATTACATGCGTGAGGTTATTCGTGCTACCTATTCGTAATCAAAGGAGGATCTCGATAAACACCGATGCACCTCAGGGTGCGCTTCTATAGTGTCTACCGTTCTCATACGCCACAGCAGAATAGCTTCTCCCTCACTCCACGTCAGGGGGATGCCAAGCCGATTGGATGCGGGACAGAGATTGCCTTGCCGATGATTTTCTTGAGGTTGTTATGTCTTGCAGGACTCGAGTAGAGAGAGATAAGAGACCCTGATAAGGAGAGAGATATCCATCTCATCAGCGCTCTTTGTTTTCTATTTCAACTGAGACACGACTGAAATTCATCCCCTACTGTTCAAATCTCTCTAGATTTTCCCACAATTAAATGGAAAATCTTCTAAACCGGACACCTTTTTCTCTCTGGGATGTGCATTTGAACGTGATTACCAGCCTTGTGCTGCTGGTTCTTTCTGTTCTGCCTCCCTGCTTGTGATTTCATTCTGCTTTGGCAGGTGGTAGGTGTAGAGTGTGTCACGATCCTGCAGCGAGTGGTAATCGCTCTCTATATACAGCACCGATGATACAGACGGTGACTGTCCCCTTTTCTCTGGCATCCCCCCCCCCCGTCCAGTAGATGTTGTTTCACTTCACCACTTCGCTGACAGATTGTGTCATGAGAGTAGCAAGGGAGAGAGAACCAGTGTGCCATAAGCCGTGGGGAGATTGCTTTAGTGACCCATTAGGCTATGTATGATAGCCCGTACCCCGCCCCAGCCTCCGTCCGGGAGGGCGCTGCCCCCTGTCGTGGTGCGTGGAGCTCACTAGCCTAAATATGGATAATACTACATACTTGAGTGCGGCTTTGCGGTCAGCTCCTTTCCGTCTTGCGTCCCCGCAGGCGGCCCCGTCAGTTGGCTGGGGGATTTTGTTCCTTCACACTTTTACAGTGGTCACTGCTTAAATTTATATTACAATTGTGCTGCCACTGGGGGCCTGACTGATCTTCTGAATTTCCAGCCTCTTGGACATCACCATGGGCATTTTGTGGCTTTCGTCGTGTGCTTGCTGTCCGCCATAGCTTTGTAGTATTAATATTTCCCTCACCGCTTTACTGCTCGCCAGTTGTTTCAAGTTTGTGTGGTCAATGAGGTTTTTTCTTTTACCGACGCGAGCACACGGACACAGTACATGATCCAAAGCCCCAGTAGTACCCCCCTAACAATTGTTCAACGATTTTATTTTTAACTGGGCTCACTGGGGTTATTTTCGAATTTCCTTATTTCATCGCCCCCCCAATCCTGAGCAAATTGTTCTAAACCATTCGGAACAGCCACTAATGGCTGCTGCAATATTCGTTTTTTTATTGTATAAGATTTTCATCTTATGTTTGTTTTGGTTTTTGTATATTTTGTATTTTTGTTCCATAAATGACCCTGGTAGTCATCGGTATTCTTCCCCAAACAACGTTCTTTAAACAACTTTTGGAGATGATTTGTAACATTGACAAATTTGTTTAAATGATTACAATTTCCCCACATTTTTGAAAAGTTAGTCGATGCAAAACCATGTTTGCATGCTTCACAGTGTAAAACATATATTCAACCTTAGGATCTTCTTTGCAGCACTCTAACTCTTGATTTTACCATCTGAATCTTCGAAAAAATTTGATAATTGTACTTTAAATTCATTACTCAAACTGGCTTTATTCCGCTCACGACCCACCAAATATTGCTTGGTGGATCCTCATAATATGGACGAGTGCACAACTCTTCATGCATACTATACAATAACATTTTTTTTATTGATTATGCACTAATTCCACTGCCAGTATTTTTTCTTATTATGTGTTCCACTATTCTTTATGCGGCTCTGTCATTATATTACTTCAACGACGTACCTAATAAGTTCTATTACTTCTTCGGAAATATGTTCATTCAACGACCACCGCAACTATAGCTGCACGCAGCACAGCTTCGTCCTGTTTGACTGTGGCATAACTACAAAGTTAGGACCAACACGCGATGCCTCCATCGCCCCCACCCCCGCGTGCTATAACCATTAGGACTGCCCCTCCTTTCCACCAGACACCTCCCCAGGACCATAGGGTGCCTAAGACACACTGCGGCCAATGGAGGAGCTGGAGCTCTAGTCCCCCTCGCTGGACCAGGTAAGGGGTGGAGTAGAACTACCAAACCCTAACCCGACCTATTACCCTATCGCTAAACATACCCACCCATTAGTTACACAGAGGTGGAGCTGGACATCCAGAGAGGGGGAGCTGGAGGCCATTTGGCTCTGCGTGAGCAGTACTTGACTTTTCAGACCCCTTAAGTGCCTTTTTCCCCCCAAAAAGCACCTAGCGACAATCTAGCGGCTTCTTGGACAAACCTTACTTACTTTCTGAGACTCGCCTGTACAGAAGAGATCCAAACTTGACTTTACAGGGCCTTCAACAGAAAATGTGTTTTTTTCTCAATTCTGATTTACAAATGCACAATAAGCTATTTTATCACCATCCGCAGTGATAAGGGGAGTTTGAGCCAACAGCAGGCTAATAGACCCACGGCGTGCCACTCAAGCACTCTGTGTTCACAACACCACTATCAGTTTGGCTGTCTGCCCCATGACTTCTCTGAGTTCAGGTCGCCTAGCAACCACTCCCCTGCTATTTGAATTTTCATGCATCACTATGTCTGCAGTGATGTCACAGTTGCCCTGGCAACCATATGCCCGACTTATTGTGACACTTGCACTGTAAACTATCAGTCGACAGGCTAATGACATTTCCAGAGGTTTAGGAACAAAGCATTTGTGATGCTTTCTGAAAAAACGTAGCATGATAATGAAACTCTAATTAGTTTTTTTTCTTCAGGGTATTAAACTATAAAATAGAAAAAAATAATAAGTAATGAACACTTAAACAGCACTGCAATAGAATAAAGCAGCTTCTCAGCATCGCCTTCTCCTTTGTCTGTTTCTCTCCAAATACACCCCACAAAATGGCTCCATTATAATTCCTCGTATACGCACGCTGCCAAAAAGTGAGGCATTGTTATAATCACGCAAATGACCAGTGCTGCCCAGTCAGTCAGAAAGCCACGGGATTGAACTAAATATAGAGCAGGTCAAAGAGAATGAAGCTCAAACCCACAGGCCTTTTTTTAGCTCTAAAGACACTAAGCCTCTCCGCTTGAGTTCCTCTTTTTATTTTCTTGCCTTGATTTAAAAGGATGTTTCTGAGTTTCGTTGACCTATGTCTTCCTTAATCATAGTCATTTCCTTAATCCCTATAAAAACACATATACGTAGGTCTCTGCCACAATACTGGCAAAATATTAATAGCACCCGCTAATAAGGTCAAAACCTGGGTAGAAGACACAAGGATTTTCTGTTATGCATTTTCTCACAAGATCATAACCTTTGAACACTTAATCTCGATTGATTTAGTGGCCTTTTGCTCTGAGTGAGAGTACAGGGTGTGTATGTTACAGACTCGGTCTTATCCTTCCAGCCCACTGACCTGAATATACAAGAACTAAACATATACGAACCCGAGCCGATGCTTTTGTTCACCTCCCTCGAGAGAGTAAATATTGATGACTGGGTTAGTCAGGAGTCGCGGTAGGTAAAAAAAGCCATAATCTGTCTAGATCACTGCCTTGCCAGAGATAATCTGTCTAGTTCAGAGTGTACAGTACAATGTGGCAGCGGTGCAACAGAGAAAAGCCGAGCATGGATATACAGGCACAGGAAGCTGGTGTCCTCTGCCAGCCTGCCAGCTCCCACAAGACAGCGAAGCCCTCTGGGTACATTGCAGTCCCAGAATGCAAGAGGAAGGAGGCTGGGGAAAAGAGAAAGAACAATATAGTGAACATGAAATCAGACTGGAAGGACATTTGTACAACAAAATGTTAACAAAATTCCCAACCAGGTGGTCTAAAAAAGTTTCCACGGGGCCTCAAGATGACTAAAAAGTAGTGCTGTCAAACGATTAATCGCGATTAATCACATACAAAATAAAAGTTCTTGTTTACATAAAATATGAATGTTAATGTGTATATTTATTATGTATATACAGTGGGGCAAAAAAGTATTTAGTCAGCCACCAATTGTGCAAGTTCTCCCACTTAAAAAGATGAGAGAGGCCTGTAATTTTCATCATAGGTATACCTCAACAATGAGAGACAAAATGAGAAAAAAAAATCCAGAAAATCACATTGTAGGATTTTTAAAGAATTAATTGGTAAAGTCCTCGGTAAAATAAGTATTTGGTCAAACAAGCAAGATTTCTGGCTCTCAAATACCTGTAACTTCTTCTTTAAGAGGCTACTCTGTCCTCCACTCGTTACCTGTATAAATAAAAAGACAACGGTCCACAAACCTCAAACCCGTCCATCGACACTTCACATGGCAAGACCAAAGAGCTGGCAAAGGAACCAGAAACAAAATTGTAGACCCTGCACAAGCTCGGAAGATGAATCTGCAATAGGTAAGCAGCTTGGTGTGAAGGAATCAACTGTGGGAGCAATTATTAGAAAATGGAAGACATCCAAGACCACTGATAATCTCCCTCGATCTGGGGCTCAACGCAAGATCTCACCCCATGGGGTCAAAATGATCACAAGAACTGTGAGCAAAAAACCCAGAACACACGGGGGGACTAGTGAATGACCTGCAGAGAGCTGGTACCAAAGTAACAAAGGCTACCATCAGGAACACACTGCGCCGCCAGGGACTCAAAACCTGCAGTGCCAGACGTGTCCCCCTGCTTAAGCCACAGGCCTTGGATGATCAGAAGAGGATTGGGAGAATGTCATATGGTCATATGAAACCAAAATAGAACTTTTTGGTTAAAAACTCAACTTGTCGTGTTTGGAGGAGAAAGAATGCTGAGTTGCATCCTAAGAACACCATACCTACTGTGAAGCAGGGGGGTGGAAACAGCATGCTTTGGGGCTGTTTTTCTGAAAAGGGACCAGGACGACTGATCCGTGAAAAAGAAAGAATGAATGGGGCCATGTATAGTGAGATTTTGAGTGAAAAAAGCAAGGGCATTGAAGATGAAACGTGCTGGGTCTTTCAGCATGACAATGATCCCAAACACACCGCCAGGGCAACGAAGGAGTGGCTTCGTAAGAAGCATTTCAAGGTCCTGGAGTGGCCTAGCCGGCCTCCAGATCTCAACCCCATAGAAAATCTTTGGAGGGAGGGAGTTGAAAATCCGTGTTGCCCGCGACAGCCCCAAAACATTACTGCTCTAGAGGAGATCTGCATGGAGGAATGGCCAAAATACCAGCAACAGTGTGTGAAAACCTTGTGAAGACTTACAGAAAACGTTTGACCTATGTCATTGCCAACAAAGGGTATATAAAAAAGTATTGAGATGAACTTTTGTTATTGACCAAATACTTATTTTCACCATAATTTGCAAATAAATTCTTAAAAATCCTACAAAGGATTTTCTGGATTTTTTTTTTATCATTTTGTCTCTCATAGTTGAGGTATACCTATGATGAAAATTACAGGCCTCCCTCATCTTTTTAAGTGGGAGAACTTGAACAATTTGTGGCTGACTAAATACTTTTTTCCCCACTGCATATATAGAATAATACAACATGCACTGAATATATCAGAAAAATACGATTATTTTATATTTAACAAAAAAATTGTTATTTATCATCGAAATTATATGAATATAAATATGACGGAAATATACATAAATAGATGTAATATTTTCAAAAATATATACTAGTATGTGTGTGTATTTAGTATATAATAAATATACACAGAACACACACATATATTATGCAAACAAAAACATTTATATTGGATGCGATTAATCATTTGACAGCACTACTAAAAAGTATTTAAGTTAATAAATTGGGTCATACTTTATTTTAAGGTCCAATTCTCACTATTAACAAACCAGTAACTATGACTTTTGCCTCAAACTCCTGATTTGCTGCTTATTATAGTTAGTAAGGTAGTTATTAAGTGTAATATTGGGTAGGATTAGGGATGTAGAATCTGGTCATGCAGAATATATGCTTTACAAGTATTAATAAACAGCTAATATGTTAATAATAGTCATGCTAATACGCATTTAGTTAATAGTAAGAATTGGTCATTGCCATTATTTTGCGGTCTTTATCCGTTCAGTCAGATTTTATGCTGCAAAACATTCATGACATATGTCCATGCTAGAAAATAATAATAGCACTCGACGTGAATATATTAAATAATTTAAAGCGATGGCCATCAAAACCAAGGTCTACATGTGCATAGAAAAGCGAACACAGCAGACAATCATTTTTGGCAGGAATTAATGTAAACATATCAGATGCCAGTCGTGTCTAAAGTGAATGTAAACAGGCAGGCCAAAAAAAATTGGATATGTGCATTAAGACTTGCAGTGTAAATGCAGCCTTAGCCACCTCAAAAAATATGTACGATTCAAGATCAAGTGTCTTATATCATGCCTCAGATTTGATTGTCACAATGTGGGATTTTGGATTTTTTTGAAAAAACTACTTTTGTGAACTAGTCCTAGGTTGTTCATCTGATTGAAACCAAACCAGTGCAGAAAGAATATCTGGAGATTGAATATACCGTTAACGGTAATTATCAAAAAAAAAAAAAAAGTTGAACTTTCGTCTCACCGTCACGATGGAAAAGCAGCCGTAAGGGGTGATGCCATTTTTACTAAAATGCCTATAACTCTTGAATGGAAAGAGATATTTTCACCAAACTTGGAACACGTACGTAAGAGCTCAAACTGAGGTCACAGTTAAAAAAAAAAAACGGCTTTAACTATCAAACGTTAGTCCGACTGACTTGAAATTTAATATGAATTTGAATTCCTATGAATTAGCCACCTCAAAAAATATGTACGATTTGCTCTGAGATTTTGGAGATTTTTAATATGCTTCCAAACGGACACTTTACTATACCATGAACCCAAGGGGAGAGGATTTGCGAATGGCAGTGACACAGCTGATGCTGGTAGGTCAAAAGACAATGACAACATGATGAGTGCAGTACATCTGGATTACATTCATACTATATAGAAAAAACTTTTTTAATGGTCACTAAGTAATTACTTATTCAAAAGAATACCTATTCAGAGCATATTCTATTTCAGCCTAACTGTGATCTATCTAAAGCCTACTGGGTTTTTTTTCTCTTTGATATGTCCCGCCCCAAGCTTTCTGTTTCAACAATAAATACATCAACAGAGTAAAGAAAACTTTCAGGATTTATATTGTTTTCCAGTGTCAAGAACAACACAATGAAATGGGACACCCCAGATAGTGTCCCGTCTGTCTTGCAAGCGCTGGTTTATCGCTGTTCGAGAGCATGTGATTGAACGCATGTGTGGAATCTAGAGCTCTGCGTAATGTGACAGGTGATTTGTATGGGGTCTGGAGATTGCTGACAGGAGAACAAACTCATTCATTGTCTTCTCGTGTGCTGCCGTTCGACACAGTGGCATGCTGCCAAGCTCAGGCACTGCCAATGACATACAACAACAACAACAATTCAAACATGCAAAACACATGATTACTACATGTCCTACAGATATATATATCGCAACAAACTAAAGTGCAACGTGTAAGATGGCTGTTTCATAGAGACGCTCTCTTAACTGGAGATGCAGCAGTAATACGTAAACAGCACTGTAATCATGCAAATGGATCTTAACATAAAATACTTGGCAGCATAGAAAACAGCCGTTTTTGTGGTTTTCACTTCTCTTTTCCTAGTTTAATGTGAAGAGATGACTATATGTTAGTCATTTTTAGTTTAAAGATTGTTTGTATGAAACTCCCAACCAGCAACCGTGATTCAACGCTCGGGAAACCTGTTTGAAAACAATTAGACACTAGAAATTAGACACTTCACCTTTAAAACTTATGTAAATAAGCTCTGCTATGATTGGCCAAGGGCTCTTTCTCATGCATCAAAGTACAACACATTGCACCTTGTAATCTTTGGCAAAAGTAAAAAGAAAATATTGTTTTCTGTGATAACTGATTTAAATACTAATGGCTTTATGTTCACAAGTTCAACATACACTACCATTCAAAAGGTATTTTGAGATTTTTTTTTTATTTGATCAAAAATACAGTAATATTGTAAAAAATAAAATATTACCATTTAAAACTTTTAAGTTAATTTGAATATATTTTCAAATGTAATTTATTCTCTTGTGATATTATTTCAGCATCATGACTCCAGTCTTCAGTGTCATATGATCCTTCAGAAATCATTCTAATATGCTGATCTGCTGCTTAAGAAACATTTCATTATTATCATCAATGTTGAAAACAGTTTCTTTGATGAATAGAAAGTTTAAAAGAACAGCATTTATTTAAAACAGAAATCTTTTGTAAAATCATAAATGTCTTTACTCTCACTTTTGATCAATTTACTGCATCCTACAAAATAAATTTGCTATTTAAAAAATCATATTAACCCCAAACTTTTGAACGGTACAGTATAAAGAGTGTTAGCTCCATGTTTAAGTCCCGCCTGGGTCACACACACCCAGTTCACATTTTCTCTCTCATCTACTTTTGTGTCTGCTCTTGTCTTATAAATAAAGGCAAAAAAGTCTAACATTTGCCGTTATGTCACAACAGACCTCACCCTTAAAAAACAAAGCACACAACCATTAAGCCTATTTTAATGTCACTTTGGATTGCATAAAATAAAAAAGTTACTCTGTGGGTGATTACAATTGACAGGCACTTTGCATAGGAATCGATTATCTTAACACTTTTCAACATCAGGAAAATGATTTCATTTAAGAAGTTCGAAAACACCAGAAAAGGGATTTCCATTGCAGCGCTGGCAGAATAATAGAGGCAGGAGGCATAACAGGGCTATCCCCACAGCGCACTCACAGCAAACCTCAGCAGACACACTCAGGGGAACAGTTAGCTAATCTTGGGCCCTTAAGCTCAAAATAGAAATCACACCTGGATTTCCCAAACCTGCAGAAACTTCAGTCAGCTAAAACTACTTACAGTTAAGTCAAAGTTTCAAGCCTGTTTTAAACTACAATGACAATCTTTGCATGTTTGCGGACAAGTGCTAAATGTGATTAGCATAGGCCTACTACATAAACAGTGTTGTTATCAGTGACTAAAACTGTTAAAAAGTTGCTCTGTATTTGAAATAAAGCTGAAATAAAATATAAAACAGATGAATCTACGTTGAACTAAACTGAGCTGAACAATGACACTATTGTCTTTTTAGAGCTGCATAATGCTTAAATTTGACTTGTTTCATAATTAAAGATTATGACATTTTTAATACTAGTATTATTAGAAGATTAATACTGTTACTTTCTTGTTTGATACCGTGAAGCTACTTTATCTTTACGCCATAAAGCACTTTGTTACAGTGTAATTATACATTCAAGTACTGAGAAATATTAATTAACTACATATACGTACAGTATTTTTAGGGTTAGGATGAGGGTTTGTAAGTACATGATTCTTCAACAAATTCCCTCTATAATCAGGTTATGAAAGGCCAGTTTAGGGTCAGGACGAAGGGAAAGGAGGTGTAGTGGTTCTGGTAGGCTGAACCATTAGATCAGCTGACAAAAAGAGAGATGGCAGAGACTGTGTCTTGATTCTATTGAAGAGAGAGAGAAAACAGCGAGCTCTCACATGTGACACCATGTGAGTCTGGCTCCAGCAGCGAGAGCGAGGGAGCGTGAGACAGCCGGGCTGAGACAGTGAAACACAGAGATCTGCTTTATGTAAGTGTATACTGTGAGAGGCTGGATGTTTGAAGGACTCACATTCTGATGTTGTGGTCTGGAGTGTGGGATGGCCCTCTCTCCTGCCCGTCCCCTCCTCTTCCTGCCTCTGCTCCCCGCTTCACCCCTGGCACTCTAGAATGCAGCTGGGACAGGGTGTGTGTGTGTGTGGGTGTGCATATTTGTGTGTGTATATCACTGTTGGGAAAGCTACAAAACTGTACCCATTTACTAAACACTTACCAACTTACTAAATAAAAGGAGCTACATATACATTGAAGCGATTTACGGCAACAAAACGATTTATATATAATTATCAGATAAAGTAACTTATTTTTATAACCACTGCACTATCAATCAGGCACAGGACTGATTATATTAATACATTTGAATAGATAAATGAACACCAAAAATGAGCAACCAGAAAACACCCGAATATCAAATCACAGTGATAAACAGCAACATTTGAAGGTGTGCCAAGTTGCTCATTAAAGGAGTAGTTAACCCAAAAATGAAAATGTTGCCATCATTTACTCAACCTCAAGTCATTCCAAACCTTTTTTTTTTCTTCTGTTGCTGAACACAAAAGAACCTATTTTGAAAAATGTGGATGTCCAAACGTTTTCATTTTTACTTTAAAAGTGTTATTTTTGGTATTATTGATATACTATTGTGTTTTTATTAATATTTTGAATTTGATTTACTTTTAGATTGACTTTTTTCAGTTTTAGTTTTATAAAGTATCTTAGTTTTTCAGAACTTAAAGGGATAGTTCACCCAAAAATTTAAATTCTGTCATTAATTATTCAGCCTCATGTCACTGAGCCTCAACTATCCCTTCCAGTACTTTAAGAACTTAAACTTATTTCAGTTATCTTAAACTTGTTTCACACGAATCCATGAAAACGACAAAAAATGCAGCATTATGTATGCCAGGCAACTAGTTGTTATCACTTTGAAATAAACACTATGTACCTATAGAATGAACATGTAATACATATGCACATGACATCACTGTTTTCATAAATTCATGTTTTTGTAGTTGGCATGAAGACGATAACAGTATTGTTTTGAAAAAATCGTTTTCAAAAGTTTGCATTTTCAGGCTCCCAAAACTCTGTAGTGTAAATGAACACAAAAAGCATAAAAAGTTAATTGAAATCAACAGTAAGAACAAACTTACTAGATAAATATGCATGAATATGCATATATATTGTTTAACTGTTAAAAAACAGTTAGCACATTAGTGTTTTGGCATGCTGCACTGATACTTATTGGAAAAGGTTTGATTTGTTACTGGAAAAGTGACACTGACTACTGAAACGAAATCATGTTAGCAATGGCACTACTTCTATTTATTTACTCGCCATTTACTTGATGTATTTGTGTGTGTGGGCGAGTAGCGGAAAGATCTAAGGCTCCGACTTTGCAATAAGAATGCTAAAAGAATAGGCATGTGTCCAGTTGGCCTCCACCCTCACAGCACATACAAACACACACTCCAACACACACACACACACACTTTCTGAACCCCAGCCTTCCCCCTCACCAGCGCAGGCAGCTGGCAAAACACAAAGGGAAGAAGTGTGCAACTGGTGCGATAAAGCCGGTAACATCTTGTCATGTCGTCGTCAGCAGAACACATTCTCCACACAATAAATCCTCACGCGCCGAGCTCTTCCCCTCCACCATCACTGAAAGATCACCACTGGAGACCCTCCCGACTCTTTCACTCTCACGAGATTCTCCACACTGCCTTTTAGAATCACAAAGAGACAAAAAAGTCCCATTCACTACCCCCCTCTGCATCTTTCTTAGTATCTCACACTACAGCCAAAGGGAAGGGAGTGAATTGTCCCACCCCAAATCATCTAGGCTTTTTTTTTTTCATTGTTATTTTTTAAAATCAACATTGAAAAGAATCTTTGAATCACTGAAAAAACACCTCATCATAAAAGCACGATAAAAAGTCACACAGCTAAAATTAAAGTCACCAATAAAATTTAAATTGACAATTACTTATTTTTTATGGAATATTGTTCCGCCCTAAATTTTTCTCATTTAAGAACCCATTTCACTTGCATATACTGTATGTTACAATATGGAATAAAAGGTCATCACAAACCTACTGTCATACTAATATGTGACCCTGGACCACAAAACCAGTCTTAAGTAGCACGGGTATATTTGTAGCAATAGCCAACAATACATTGTATGGGTCAAAATTATCGATTTTTCTTTTACACCAAAAAACATTAGGAAATTAAGTAAAGATCATGTTCCATGAAGATATTTTGTAAATTTCCTGCCATAAATATATCATGACGTAATTTTTGTGAGTGGATTCAGCAAAATCCCGAACAAAAATGGTCAGAAACACGCCTACAAACTTTGCTCGCTGCTGCCCGCTCTTTGGGAATTACCCACTCAAGTCTGGTATCTATATAAAGCTTAGAATTTCCGCTTTTGGGTTCATCTACTCTCCACAGCATCATAACAGCGGTAAGCCAATAGAGAGCATTTAAAACAAACCCTTCATTAGTAATATGTATTGCTAAGGACTTCATCTGGAAAACTTTAAAGGCAATTTTCTCAATATTTAGATTTTGTTTTTTTGCACCCTCAGATTCAAATATTGGTAGAGATACAACCACCCACCTACGGTACACATCCTATCCTAACAAACCGTACATCAATGGAAAGCTTATTTATATGATATATAAATCTCAATTTAAAAAAATTGACCCTTATGATTGGTTTTGTGGTGACGGGTCACATTTAGCTATTAGGTGAAAATCTTACTCTATTCAGCTTTTTACATCATTCACAAAGCTTGTCAAACCTTTTGCAGTGCATCTTTATGCAGCATATTTGAATATGAACATGAGTTTTGAGAGCTGCCAAGGACAGGGCAAGATTATCAGTAAATTACAAATTAAAGTTTGGTCTTTTCTGTACAAAAGGTGTCATATGACTTCTGTAGATATGAAATATTACTCAGATATCTGAACAAACCAGCTTTACAAAACTTTTGGTGCTTTTTTTTTGGAGTTTGGAGGTTTTAAAAGATCATCATTTTCATTGCATAAAATTAAAGCACAAGGAAATATTTCCTTTTGTATTTAATGAAGAAAATCAGGTTTGGAATGACAAGGGTAATGATGACAGAATATGGAGTTTTTTATTTCCAATATTGTCACAGATAAATAAATAAAAAAGTATAAATAACTTCTAATTATCGATAAATAAAATGTAGAAATGATTATCAGTTTTGTTATCAGTAAAACAAATTGGTCATTATTGACACATTTTAGTTTATAAAACTGGAACTGTCTTTTGTGTATTTTTATAATTTAATTTAAATGTAGTTTATCATTATATTTTTATGATCTGTATTATTATAGGATATTTAATTGGATGCCATGTACACTATTTTGACCATTAGATTACCTTTGCCCTTAACGCTTACTTAAAATTAATAAATTAAAAATGCAAATAATTTAATAATACACTCAAAAAACTTTTAAGCCTTTTTTTAAGATTTATGCTATTTAATTAATAGTAAAATTCCATCAAATTGAATTTAATAATTGATCAAGGATTGCCGTATTCAATTAAAATATGTAATGATTACTCAATTCGATTTGATGGAATTTTACTATTAACTATTTACAATCAGAGCCAATGAGACGATAAGACAGAGCGAGCACTGTCTGCTAGAGGGTAGCAGCGTGTTCCGGAGAGAGAGACCTGTTCTGTGTATCCTCTGAGCACATCGGTGCAAAGTCTGCCACTGTCTGACTGTTCCCATGGCAACGGCCAGGTGAGCAGACAGGCTGGAGAACACGGTGGGAACATGGTCACATCTCACATCTCTCCACATGCTCAGACACACAGACAGACACACATGCAGATCTGTCAGTTAAACGCCACGCTGCTTCACAAAACAAAAGCACACCTAGATAACAGTGGGAACGTGTTACTACTGACGCATGCATATGCAAATGTCTTGTTATTTAAAATCTGCACACACAGCATTTCTGTGACTGCTAACTAACATTCACAAAGACAAGGCAGCGTTTTCTGCTTTAGCCTGGATGGAAAGACAGTGAGAGAGAGGGAAAGAGGAGAGGCGGGGCTATCTGCCTGGGGACTGGAACTGTTTTCAAGAAACTAAACTGAAAATATAAATACGCATTATGCAACATAGATGTGTCTTGTTTAGCCTCCAATAAAACACATATATAATTTTATACATAACTAGTAGCTCAATATTTCAAAGTTTGGAAGGTTTTTGGCAGTGAATGTTTATACATACTATATATAAAGCATGACTATAGATTTTTATTTTAGATTGTTTAAACTTTCATAGATTATAAATATATATACATTTTAAAAATCTAAAATAAAAATCGATATATGGACACACAATAAAAATAAAGCAAAAATTTTGGATATTTATTTTAGAGTTTTTCATTTTAAAAATACATATAGCATTATCTGCATGCCATGCAAGAAATATATATATATTATAATAGATATATTCACAACACACACCACAATGAACCAAACTTATAATGCATACTTTTGTTTTTGCCCTCATTTTTGCATGAGCTGAACTCAAAGATCTAAGACTTTTTTCTATGTACAAAAGGCCTATTTCTCAAATATTGTTCACAAATCTGTCAAAATCTGTGTTAGTGAGCACTTCTCCTTTGCCGACATAATCCATCCACCTCACAGGTGTGGCATATCAAGATACTGATGAGAGAGGCATGGATTATCTCTATTGACAATCCACTGTGTTTTCTGAAGTCCACAGTAAACGCAGCCATCTACCAGGAAATTTTAGAGCACTTCAAGCTTCCTTCTGCTGACAAGCTTTATGGAGATGCTGATTTCATTTTCCAGCAGGACTTGGCACATGCCCACACTGCCAAAAGCACAAAAAGCTGGTTAAATGACCATGGTGTTACTACTGTGCTTGATTGGCCTGCAAACTAGCCTGACCTGAACCCCATAGAGAATCAATGGGGTATTGTAAAGAGGAAAATGAGAAACAAGAGACAAAAATGCAGATGAGCTGAAGGCCACAAAGAAACCTGGGCTTCCACACCACCTCAACAGTGCCACAGGTGATGGCTCCATGCCACGCCGCACTGATGCAGTAATTAAAGCAAAAGGAGCCCCTATTAAGTATTGAGTACATGTACAGTAAAATAACATACTTTCCAGAAGGCCAACAATACAAAAAAAATTTTTATTGGTCTTATGAAGTATTCTAATTGTTGAGATAGTGAATTGGTGGGTTATTGTTAAACGTGAGCCAAAATCATCAAAATTAAAAGAACCAAAGACTTAAAATACTTCAATCTGTGTGCATTGAATTTACTTAATACACGAATTTCACAATTTGAGTTAAATTACTGAAAAAAATGAACTATTCCACGACATTCTAATTTATGGGATGACTGTATATTTTCATATATTACTTATTATATATATTAACACCAAACAGTATGTACAAAATATTAGACACACTGACAGATATGAAACTCATAAGACCTTTTTGCCTCCAAACAGGAGTTCACTTCTAATGGCATGAAACATGCAGAGGTTGCTCCCTGAGCACACACAAATATCAGATGAAGTGACTCGTACTGTCTTTTAGCAATTAACTTAACGTATTGGTTATACAAAGACCCGAATTTTCCAAAAAAAAAAGTTGGGACACTGTACAAATTGTGAATAAAAACAGAATGCAATGATGTTGAAGTTTCAAATTTCAATATTTTATTCAGAATACAACATAGATGACATATCAAATGTTTAAACTGAGAAAATGTATCATTTTAAGGGAAAAATAAGTTGATTTTAAATTTCATGGCATCAACACATCTCAAAAAAGTTGGGACAAGGCCCTGTGTGGCATCCCCTCTTCTTTTTAATAACAGTCTGCAAACGTCTGTCCCATTATTGTCTAATACGCTTCTAGTTGCTCAACCGTCTTAGGTCTTCTTTGTCGCATCTTCCTCTTTTTGATGCGCCAAATGTTTTCTATGGGTGTAAGATCTGGACTGCAGGCTGGCCATTCAGTACCCGGATCCTTCTTCTACACAGCCATGATCTTGTAATTGATGCAGTATGTGGTCTGGCATTGTCATGTTGGAAAATGCAAGGTCTTCCCTGAAAGAGACGACGTCTGGATGGGAGCATATGTTGTTCTAGAACTTGGATATACCTTTCAGAATTTATGGTGCCTTTCCAGATGTGTAAGCTTTCCATGCCACACGCACTCATGCAACCCATACCATCAGAGATGCAGGCTTCAGAACTGAGCGCTGATAACAACTTGGGATGTCCTTGTACTCTTTAGTCCGGATGAAATGGTGTCCCAGTTTTCCAAAAAGAACATCAAATTTTGATTCGTCTGACCACAGAAAAGTTTTCCACAGTCCATTTTAAATGACCCTTGGCCCAGAGAAAACACCTGCGCCTCTGGATCATGTTTAGATATGGCTTCTTTTTTGACCTATAGAGTTTTAGCCGGCAACGGCGAATGGCACGATGGATTGTGTTCACACAATATTTTCTGGAAGTATTCCTGAGCCCATACTGTGATTTCCATTACAGTAGCATTCCATTATATGTGATGCAGTGCCGTCTAAGGGCACAAAGATCACGGGCATCCAGTATGGTTTCCGGCCTTGACCCTTACGCACAGAGATTGGTCCAGATTCTCTGAATCTTTGGATGATATAATGCACTGTAGATGATGATAACTTCAAACTCTTTACAATTTTCTCTGAGAAAGTTTCTGATATTGCTCCACTATTTTTCGTCGCAGCATTGGGGGAATGGTGATCCTCTGCCCATCTTGACTTCTGAGGGACACTGCCACTCTGAGAGGCTCTTTTTATACCCAATCATGTTGCCAATTGACATAATAAGTTGCAAATTGGTCCTCCAGCTGTTCCTTATATGTACATTTTAACTTTTCCGGCCTCTTATTGCTAGCTGTCCCAACTGTTTTGGAATGTGTAGCTCTCATGAAAACCAAAATGAGCCAATATTTGGCATGAAATTTCAAAATGTCTCACTTTCAACATTTGATATGGTATCTATATTCTATTGTGAATAAAATAAAAGTTTATGAGATTTGTAAATTATTCAATTCCTTTTTTACTCACAATTTGTACAATGTCCCAACTTTTTTGGAATTGGGTTTGAATATGTCCACTTTTGCAGCAATTACAGCAGTACATCTCTCTGGCATAGTGTCAATATATTTACAGAAAACTTCAACACTAATATATATATATGCACCTTGCTGCTCTTGTTTGTATTAATATAATAATTTATACAGTGGGGGAAAAAAAGTATTTAATCAGCCACCAATTGTGCAAGTTCTCCAACTTAAAAAGATGAGAGAGGCCTGTAATTTTTCATCATAGGTATACCTCAACTATGAGAGACAAAATGAGAAAAAAAAATCCAGAAAATCACATTGTAGGATTTTTAAAGAATTTATTTGCAAATTATGGTGGAAAATAAGTATTTGGTCAATAACAATTTCCTCTCAATACTTTGTTATATACCCTTTGTTGGCAATGACAGGGGTCAAAGGTTTTCTGTAAGTCTTCACAAGGTTTTCCACACACTGTTGCTGGTATTTTGGCCAATTCCTCCATGCAGATCTACTCTAGAGCAGCAATGTTTTGGGGCTGTCGCTGGGCAACACGGATTTTCAACTCCCTCCAAGATTTTCTATGGGGTTGAGATCTGAAGACTGGCTAGGCCACTCCAGGACCTTGAAATGCTTCTTACGAAGCCACTCCTTCGTTGCCCGGGCGGTGTGTTTGGGATCATTGTCATGCTGAAAGACCCAGCCACGTTTCATCTTCAATGCCCTTGCTGATGGAAGGAGGTTTTCACTCAAAATCACACGATACATGGCCCCATTCATTCTTCGTTTACACGGATCAGTCGTCCTGGTCCATTTGCAGAAAAACAGCCCCAAAGCATGATGTTTCCACCCCTATGCTTCACAGTAGGTATGGTGTTCTTTGGATGAAACTCAGTATTCTTTCTCCTCCAAACACGACAAGTTGAGTTTTTTACCAAAAAGTTCTATTTTGGTTTCATCTGACCATATGACATTCTCCCAATCCTCTTCTGGATCATCCAAATGCTCTCTAGCAAACTTCAGACGGGCCTGGACATGTACTGGCTTAAGCAGGGGGACACGTCTGGCATTGCAGGATTTGAGTCCCTGGCGGAGCAGTGTGTTACTGATGGTAGCCTTTGTTACTTTTTGGTCCCAGCTCTCTGCAGGTCATTAACTAGGTCCCCCGTGTGGTTCTGGGATTTTCGCTCACAGATCTTGTGATCATTTTGACCCCACAGGGTGAGATCTTGCGTGGAGCGCCAGATCGAGGGAGATTATCAGTGGTCGTGTATGTCTTCCATTTTCTAATAATTGCTCCCACAGTTGATTTCTTCACACCAAGCTGCTTACCTATTGCAGATTCAGTCTTCCCAGCCTGGTGCAGGTCTACAATTTTGTGTCTGGTGTCCTTTGACAGCTCTTTGGTATTGGCCATGGTGGAGTTTGGAGTGTGACTGTTGAGGTTGTGGACAGGTGTCTTTTAAACTGATCACGAGTTCAAACAGATGCCATTAATACAGGTAACAGTGGAGGGACAGAAGAGCATCTTAAAGAAGAAGTTACAGGTCTGTGAGGTCCAGAAATCTTGCTTGTTTGTAAGTGACCAAAAACTTATTTTACCGAGGAATTTACCAAATAATTCTTTAAAAATCCTACAATGTGATTTTCTGGATTTTTTTTTCTCATTTTGTCTCTCATAGTTGAGGTATACCCTATGATGAAAATTACAGGCCTCTCTCATCTTTTTAAGTGGGAGAACTTGCACAAATTGGTGGCTGACTAAATACTTTTTCCCCCACTGTATATACAGTATATATATATATATATATATTTAATATATATATATATATGATATATATATATATATATATGTGTGTACATACACACACAATAAAAATAAAAAAGAAAATAAAAAGCTCTATATAGATTCCTTTCTTTTTTTTTTAAATATATATATGCATTATCTGCCATGGATGTAAAAAACTATATACTAGTTTCTTAATTCAATTTCTTGATCTGCATCTAGTTCATGTTGCTAATTCATAAATGCAGCATAAATGCAGAGTAATGGCAGTTACAATTTATTGCTAAACGCACATTCATATTACATTTCATCACCAGCAAGTAGGCCTACTACTGTAGGCGGTGTTGTTATAAGAAGTTTAAGCATGTCAAATGACACGTCACTGCTCAAATGAATGATGAATGAAAATGCGCAATTCTGGATGTAAGGTTTCATAAGACTTAAAAGCGAGACAAGCAGTGAATGTGATGGAGTTCAAAATCATCCATAATCATTCGAGCTTGTCAGCAAGTGTCAGATTTTTGTAAGCAAGTGGCTCACACGTGGCTGTTTAATTCATAATGAATGACGTGCTGAATGTGTATCTCCGCTCCGCATTACTTATTGATAGAATTCTCTTAGCGTCTGCTACCATAACTGGTGTAAGAGGCCGCTAGTGCCCCAGCTGAGGGGAAATGCACTTGCAGTAGCTCCGGCATCAGGGAACAGTGCAGCGCTCGCACTCGGCTTAGGTTTCAAAGACACATGTGGCTCAGGAAATCCCATCGGATCTTCTGTACAGCTACTTGAGAGTCCAGTAGGGTGACTGTGGCTATTTCAAAGCCCGGGGGCACTTATTGGCCCACGATGTAGAGACGAATTTCACCCAAGGCCACTGGAAGCACGGGGCCGTCCACTTTTAGAGCTGTAGGCCGTGGTATATAAGGACATGTTTGCAAATACAGTCACCAGGGTACACTGAAGGGGTATTTTTAGAAGATCTTTAATAAGCATCCCGAATTAGCATGTGGCAAAATATAACTCATAATATGATTCACTCCAGATATGAGCATGAGCCTTAGTTTGTTATGACATCATCCAGTGGTCGAAGAAAGACCCTGCCTTATAGAGAACAGGGAATCAATTTGAAGCACCTGTGAGGTTGACCTTATCATGAACTCAGGGTTGGTAAGAAAATAAAGGGATTGATTGACAAGGTGTTCTGGGTGATAAAAGTTCACTACATCCTTAAAAATAAAGGTGCTTCAAAAGGTTCATCAAGCGATGCCATAGAAGAACCATTTTTGGTTCCACAAAGAACCATTCAGTCAAAGGTTCTTTAAAGAACCATCTCTTTCTTACCTTTTTATAATCTGAAGAACCTTATTTCGCCACAAAGAACCTTTTGTGAAACAAAACGTTTCTTCAGATGTTAAAGGTTCTTTATGGAACCATTTAGACAAAAAGGTTCTTCTATGGCATCGTGAAGCACCTTTATTTTTAAGAGTGTAGTTCAACCAAAAATGAAATTCTGACTCATTTAGTGATCAAAGATCATGCATTTACAATTACTCAAGAGCTTTCAAGCTTCAAAAATGGTGCTAAAGTACCATAAATGTATTTCAAATAGTCCATACGACTTGTGCTATATTTCATGTCTTTTAATCCCATTCAATAGATTTGTTTAAGGAACAGACAGATTTGCTGATAGTTTTCCACTGCAATTAGTTGTTAACAGCTGCAACCTAATCACTGAACTGATTTGAACTTGAGTCAGTGAGACCAAATCATTGAGTCGGTAAGTTAAACCCAAATCAGTGAGACTGATTCCTGGAGACAGTGAGTTGAATTCTAGTCAATGTGAACAAATCAGAGTCAGTGATCTGAATTAGAGTCAACAAGTGTGAGTGAAGCAGTGAGTTACCAGTCAGACGGAATCCTTGAGTCAGTGAGATAAACTCAAATCAGTGTTTTGATTAGTGTGACCAATTCATTATTTGAACTCAAGCCAAAGGGACCAAGTTTCTGAGCCAGTGAGTTAAGTCCAAATTGGTTGCACTGAATCATTGAGTCAGTGAGGTGTTAAGTGCGTTCGACTTGAACCACGGCTACAGACGGCAGTCAACGAGAGTAGCCGCTTCAGTCGGGAGCGGAGTTGAAAACGGAGCCGTCAAGCCGGACACTTTCTGCTCCCGTTAGTGACGCTCGCGCAGTGTTTGCATACTCTATCACAGATTAAGTGAATTAAATGCAATTATTTGTCAAATATACAGACGTTTCAGAAACGTTTTCATGAGCAACAGATATATACTGATTATATACTGCTTAATACAGCGCCATCTGTTCAAGAATAAAGTCCAACATAAATATATACTATTTAAATACCAATAAAGTAGAGGTAAATATGCTTTTATCAGTGTTTTATGATAAACATGACTCAATATAACATTGCAACTACAGTAAAAAAAGCTTTTACTGTTCTAAAAACACAAATTTGTGGCTATTATTGGAATTTAAAATGTTAGAATAAACCCGAAACACACGTGATTAGTTGTCATGCGGTGAATCTGGCCAATCATGAAAGGGATGTGTCGTCATCAATGCTCCTGCAGCCTCTCTGGAGAAACTGCGCCGGCTGAGTCAGTAAAATAATTATGAGTAAAATAATCCATGTGACATAAGGGGTTCAACCGTAATTTTACGAAGCTACAAGAATACTTTTTGTCTGCAAAGAAAACTAAAATAAACAGCACCTTTTTCAACACGTGGTCTCCTACGCGTCACCTGGTTGCCATTTGGAGAATATCATGACGTAACGGCGTATGCTAATTCTGTGTGAGCTGTGTCGACGCTGGATAAGTTGTTTTCGTTCAATCAAAGAGTAAACAACGAGAAAAAGGTTGAAACCCCGATGACTATGGATCATTTTACCGATCTCCTTGCTACGTTTCTGGAACTTGATCGGGGTAATTACATTGCTGTATATGGGAGGATCAGAGAGCTCTCAGAACTCATCAAAAATATATTAATTTGTGTTACAAAAAATGAATGAATGTCTTATGGGTTTGGAACAACACAAGGGTGAGTAATTAATGACAGAATTTTCATTTTTGGGTGAACTAACCCTTTAAACTTGAGTCACTGGGACTGAATCACTGAGTTAACAAACTGAACCAAAGAACTGGCTGGGGAAAAAAAAACTGTGGGATTGTGAACAATAATTTTTGAGAACTGGACCAACCAATTAATTGAAACATTCAGACTCAAACTGACTCATGATTTGTTCATGATTCGGACACTACTCATAAATGTGACAAGGAGAGCTTGATGATATTGATAATGATGAACAATAATGACAGAATTTAAATATTGGGGTGAACTATCCCTTTAAAGGTGTGGATGCAACAGGGAGTTCTTAATACAGGTTAACCCGGCTCACCTTCAGTCTACTCCAGTCATGTCTCATAAACTCAAAGGACGAACATGACTCATCTGCTTTGCTGTCAGTCCGGACTGATCTTCACATGTTGTTTAGATGCCGGAGGACATGCGCACCTTTCACTTCTGATTCCAGAGGACAGGAGTGACTGACCTTGTCAATGGACACAGAACTGCTGTGTTTGTCAGTATTGAGGAACCTGTCACATCCATCTTCAGCTAATTGTCGCATTAGATTATTGATGGCAGGTATGAATGTGCCTTAACGACACAGGGGCTGCCAAAACAGCTCTCCATAAAGAAATCTATAGGCACTGTCAATTCTGCATGCTGAGCGATTAAGCTAGCCTCACTCCCAGTCTAACTCCCCTTTGCTGTCCTGAAGCATATGAAGGGGAAAATTGCATTCACAAGGTAGCAGTGAGTTTGGATCCCATCACAGGGACCTCTTATTGGAATGTCAGCTTTGATGAATGGATCCAAATTAACATTCCCCACATCGGAGGCCTTTCGCTGAAGAAGAGGATCACTGCTGCTCTTGCTCTTCAGTGGCTGTGTCTGCTGATCCCTCACACGGCGGGGGGAGGTGAAATGGGACGGCATAAAAAAGCTCAGCTTGAGGTAATTCATACCACTTTGAATCATTAGAAACACCGAGACAAAGTGGGCACCTAAACCCAAGCTCAAGGTCGACCTTTACACTTCCTGTTTGCTTGCTGATGTGGTTCAGATTCCAGACTCCAAAGACATCTCAAAATGGACATTACTGGACAAGCATACTTAGTTATTTAATTAGTTATTTTGAAACATACGAGTATTCAAGGTTCAAAAGGAACACTAGACTAGCAACCAAATGCAATATTTTGGGGTTAGTAAGTTTTTTGGCGGTGTTTTTTTTTTTTTTTAAAGAAATAAATACTTGTATTTAGCAAGGTTCGACAGGGATAGCAAGACCTATTCAAAGTTACAAAATATTTTTATTTCAAATACATGCTGTTCAGTTGAACTTTCTGTTCATCAAAAATGGCACAACTGTTTTTAACATGGATGATAATAAAAATCATATTGCACTGAAGACTGGAGTAATGGCTGCTGACAATTCAGCTTTGTCATGATGGGAATAAATGACATCTTACAATATATTAAAATGATAATATTTCAACATATTACAGTTTTTACTGTATATTTGATCAGTAAAGCGGTGAGAATAAGACCATTTTCAAAAACATAAAAAAAAATCTTAGACCCCAAACATTTGAACTTCAGCGTAAAACACAATTTAATTCAAATTAATAAAATATAAACGGTCTACTAAAACAGCAGTTTAAAGTAAAGATTCAAAATCAAAGTTTTATCTTTTCTTCCAGAACCTCATGTGGTGACACAAATATTCATATCAGTAAGTCACCAAAATGAAAATATGAGTAACAAAACCACAAAGCGCCTTCATATTTTTGCAGAAGGTACAGTTAAACAGAGAAACTGATCATATCTTGGGTATCATGCTCCTAGTGGTCTGTTTGTCACAAATAGCTAATCTAGGCAAATTCCACTCTATTAAAGATGAATAATAGTTTAAATGCAAAATAAGGCTGAGTTTTTAGGCCAGTAAGAAATGGTAGGCAATTTCTAAATTCATCTGCCAAACCCAAAATGAAAATTCTGTCATATTTATCGTCCCTTTGTTACAAATCTGTAACGCTATAACTTAGTCTGTGAGACACAAAAAGATGCATTTGTAATAATGTACTGTAATTTTTATGTGCAGTTACAGTGAATGGGGACTGGACACTCATGAACATGTGTCAAAGACTGACACGGAAGAGAAGGATTGTTGTATGAAGTCTATTTTATACATGTCCTTACTACCTTTCATTGCCTGAACATCTCAGTTGCACTGCTGTCGATGCAGGGTCAGAAAGCTCTCAGATTTCATCACAAATATCTTAATTTGTGTTACGAAGATAAACGAAGATCTTACAGGTTTGGAACGACATGAGGGTGAGTAATTAATGACAGAACTTTCATTTTTGGGTGAACTATGCCTTTAACTGTTCAGAACTGACCAGTTCGGTGAGTTGAACTTGAAAGCTGGATCAGTTTGATCAGAGAACAAACCATTCGGGCTGGTTTTGTGAACTAAATGAACCAAATCACTGAAAAGATCCAAATCAAAAGCACAACTCGTTCAGACAACTAGAATGGATACCAAGTTTTTCAGTGAATAACAGCTATATTTCGGTCTGTTTCTAACACAAAGCAATGACAACACTTCAGAAGACTCTGAATACAACACACAACTTACGTGGATTTTTATGGTGCCTTTTAGAGTTTGACAGCCCCACTTCTCATTAACTTTCATTATACACAAGAGAGTGGCCAGGGTATTCCTTAGAAATTCTCTTCTAGAGTTCCACAGAAGCAAGTCAGTTGCATGGGTGTGGTACAACTTAAGAGTGAGTAAATCATGACAGAATTAAAACATTTTGGCAAACTATCCCTTTAAAGACATTTTTGGATTGTGGCTAAGACTTGAGAGCTGCAGTTTATAAAACTATTCAATCAAGAAAGTTCTTTGTCCTACGCTTGTTTTGGACACAGGCTGATGAAGACAGCTGATCCCAAATCAGATACCACAAGCAGACCGTGTCTTACGCCAGAGTAGGATAAACATAAGCGCCTGAGTGTCTGCAGTATTTGTGGTTTGTACTCTCATGTTCTCTGCAGCGTTAATTGCTGCCGTTGCGCTATAAATAGAGCGCGCACATCTTTGGCCAGGTTTCTTTGTCCCTCTCCTCTGGATTTAATATGCCGTTGCTATTTCTGTGAGTGCTGCACTCCAAAATAGCCGGTATTGAGCTCTAGTGGATCCCTGTGTGCTTGCCTGCAGATCTAAAAATAGCACCTGTCAGATATTTTCTCCAGCATGCCGGCTGCATTCAGATGAGCTAAAGGGGTATTAATATCCACCGGCAGCATTGTCATATCCTGCAACTGATCACGCATAACGTGGGTGGAGTGTGCGTGACTTCATGATTGTGTGTGTGTGTGAGGATGAGTGTAAGCTGACATCATCTGGCTCAGACGTCTCCTCTAGTTCGCTCTCAGTGACCTCCTGTTTGCAGCCCAGGAAACCACACTGTGATCCTGTGCACTGGCATTTGATTATAATATATAATCATATATAATATATCATATTTAATTCATCCAAGAACTCAAGGTTTCACTTCTGTTCCTGTGCATGCATAAAACACAGGGCTGAAAAATGTAGTGCTGATGGTTAAAGCCACTCACACGTAGTGCTGTATTGTGGTGCTGTGTGCAGGATGCTGTTGTGTGCAACTCCCTCTGAGCTCCTGTGTCTGTCCCCTCTGACTCCAGCCATTAATCAAACTCCCTGCAGTCAGACCTGCATAATGCAAACCAGAGCTGACGACATGTGCAGCCCCCCGGCTCCTAGCCACAGGATAGAAGAAGAGAGGAGAAAAGTGGAAAAACAAACACATCAATAATTATAATTTCAGCGACATGAATCTGTCACAGTGGGGTTTAATTCGTTATTTGTTGTCTGATATTATGCAAACTTTTAACTACACTATTCCTCTTAAAGGCAACATGAAATGGTGTTCGCAATCCATTTTATGTGTATAATGTGACGTATTTCTGACTGAAACAGGATATTTAATAAGAAAAAAAAAACATACAGGATGGGATACGTGACGGGAGGGGATGAAAAATAAGAGGGCTTGGTGACTGAAAAAATGAAAGTCATTTCAAAAGCAGAACAAGTTACATTTCAATCACAAAGATGAAATGTACACATTAACAGCAATAAATATGGGGGGGGGGAAACCAAAATTTAGTCATGAAAGCTTTTTTAAACAATTTCCAAGTCATTTAAACCATTTGTGACCGAGTCAAAAAAGAAATCACAAAGACAATTTTTGGATGAAATGTACACAATAGGAGCAGTAAATATGGTAAAAAGAAAACAATTTTTTTTTATTATATATATATATTAGTGCTGTCAAAAAAAACAAAAACATGTTTAATCGCGAATCATCGCATTCCAAAAAAGTTCTTTTTTACATAATATATATGTGTGTATGTGTGGTACTGTGGTATATTTATATGATATACAGCCACACCTGTATTATATTTAAGAAAATTTATAATTTATACTAAGATAATTACATAATTAATATAACTGTAAATACGTAATATTTTCTCTAAATATATATGTGTGTGTCTTTAATATATACAAATAATATACACAGTATCCACACATATTGTGCAAACAAAAATCTCTGGGGTTAGTTTGGATCGATTAATCCGCAATTATCCTTTTACAGCACTATATATATTATATATATATATATATATCTATATTATATATATAACACTAGTAATGGATATACTATATATTAATATCATTGTCATGAAGCCTTTTTTTACAATTTCAAAGCTATTTAAACCATTTGAAATCACAGACTTTTTGGATAAAATGTACAGAATAAGATCAGTAAATATGTTCAATTTTGACTTTTAAATGGCTAAAAAAAAAATTTATGTAGATATGTAAGCCTTTTTTACCATTTCCAAGCCATTTAAACCATTTATGATTGAGTAAAAAAAAAAAACACAAAGACATTTTTTGGATAAAATGTACACAATAGGAGCCGTAAATATGGTCAATTTTTTACTTTTTGAAGAAAAAAAACTGAATTTAGTTATGAAAGCCAATTTTTGTAACCATTTTCAACCCAATTAAACCATTTGTGATTAAGTAAAGACATACAATTTGAATATGATCATTTTAACAATACATACCACAATACAACAACAGATTTTTTTTAACTAACTTTTATTATTATTTATGATGATTACCATGTGGAAACACTAAAAACATAAAGGCAGCAATCTATATATATAAAACTATGTCAAATATGGTCAATTTTACTTTCTATCTATCTATCTATCTATCTATCTATCTACTTGTAATGATTTCTACAGTATTATCTTTGATAATGATATGTGTTTGCAAACAGAAGCACAAAAATAACCATAAATATCAAATGACTATTTAGGTCTTGAATGTATGTTAGTATAACACCACATCCTGACCGCAGCTACCATTTGGCCAACTGACTCTCTCTCTCTCTCTCGTACACTCTCTACTGTATTGGCGCCTGCCAATCTATTCTACTTCTTTCCTTCTCCATGAATGGAACAACCTTGCAAACACAGACTGCATGGCATATTCACTGGCTATATTTGGCACGAAATGGAAAAAAAGAGCAACTAACACTCAAATCTAACACCCACTGACTAAATATGACTAAATATGACTTTATATAGTGACTCATCAATCCCTCTGACTTTCAAACCAGTCTAGTAATACATAATGCATTTCTGACACGATTATGGAAAATATGAAACTGTATGTTTTTAGTAGCGTAACACAGTCATAGATGCTCTTAGAAGGGGCAGGGGGGACACTGCCCCCTACAGGAAGGCACTGGGAACAGGAGCTGTTTATATGAGGAACATTCCATAGACTAGAGCAGGGGTGGTGAACTCCGGTCCTGGAGAGCCGAAGCCTTGCAGAGCTCAGCTCCAACCCTAATTAAAACTCACCTGCCTGTAGCTTCCTAGTAACCGTTCAGTCCTTGATTAGCTTGTTCAGGTGTGTTTGATTAGGGTTGAAGCAAAACTCTGCAGGGCTGCGGCTCTCCAGGACCGGAGTTCACCACCCCTGGACTAGAGGGAAGGTAATCTCAGCACTGCATCACACACCTGATAACATCATGAAAACCTCAGCCTGTATGGCAAGCCGTTTTGACTTTTGAATTCTTGATATCAACAATACAATTTTTCCTAGTTAAAATGTTAATTCTTGATATAAGGAATTGGATTTCTACTAGTAACAATGGCTATTTTTGATATCAGCAATTACATTTCCACTAGTAACAATGTTAATTCTTGATATCAACAATGACGTCATCACTCCCAGACATCGAATTCTTCATATCAACAATTACATTTCAACTAGTAAAACACATTATTCTTGATATCAAGAATTTATATCCTGGGAATGGCAATAGGCAAGCCGTTTCGACTTTTATTCATTCGCAGGATATAAATTCTTGATATCAACAACTAGTTAAAATGCTAATTCTTGATATCAGGAATTATTTCAACTAGTAAATGGTAATTTTTTGATATCAGGAATTGGATTTCTACTAGTAACAATTGCTATTTTTGATATCAACAATTCAATTTTCACTAGTTAAAATGCTAATTCTTTCTATCAGGAATTAAATTTAAACTAGTAAAAATTATAATTCTTGATATATGCAATTGTATTTTCACTAGTTAAATGTCACTATAGGCTGCCATTCAATTGTTGATATCAAGAATTTATTTCTTACTAGTTGAAATCTCAATTTCACATATCAGAAATACAATTCTTACTAGTAAAAACCCTTATTTTTGATATCAGTAATCACGTGGTTACTAGTGCATATGTCTATTCTTGATATCAACAATTCAATTGCTACTAGTAAAAATGTAAATTTTTGATATCAATAATTCAGTTGCCACTAGTGACAATGTTAATTTCTGATATCATAAATGTGATTGTTACCAGTAAGAAAGCCATTTTAGATATCAGAAATTATATTAATATCACAAATGCATTTTCAGATATCAGAAATAACAAATGTAACATGTTGAAATATATTTACAGATATCAATAATTAACATTTCAACTAGTAACAACTGAATTATTGATATCAACAAAGGCAGTTGATATCTGAAATTGCCCTTGCAACTAGTGAAAACAGAATTACTGATATCTTAAATAACATTTTAACTAGTAAAAATACTTTTACAGATATCTAGAAATGCCATTTTTACAGGTAACAATAGCTATGGTAATGAGTTCATGAATATTAATGAGATCTGATTTTCCCATAATCCTCTTTTTAGCGTCAGCATTGGCCAAAGATGGCGGAAGAACATCCACTCACAGAAACGGCTCCTCCTTTATTTATTAGTTTAGTCAATGAAACATAAAAATAACATATGTTATGATTTATTTTTAAAAAGTAGTTTCAACCTATTTATTTTTTATTGGCCACCAGGTCCTTCGGATAATTAAAGGGAAAAATGAACAAGACATTAATTTAGCTATCAATTATTTTATCATTGTCATGAACATAAAAATCTAACCTAATGTCGCTATTTCATATGTTTATTTTTGGTTTCATTACACTTTCTTCTAATGCTTCAAATAAAAAAATACAACCAAAATGAAAAATAAAACCTTTTTGTAAGTATTAGCTTTTGTGTACAGTTACTACAAAATTAGGTAAAAACAGATAATAATGCGTCAAACAAAGTTTGAAAGTTTTGCTGGACTTTTTTTTTTTTATCGTTCCATTTACATGGCTATAATGCAGAATGAGTCGTTATGCTGTGTGCCCAAATTTGTGCTGGCGTTTCTCCTTGATTACATTTTTTATTAAAATAATTAAATGGATATTGCTTTGGGACAGTAAAGCCCTCCCTACACCTAACCTTAACCTTAACCAATAGCTAAACCGTGAGGCATGTTATTTTCCATTTTTCGATTATTTCCTTAATTTTTATAGAAAATAAGTGCTTTTCCAATGTGAAATGTGATGTGAAAAGGGAGAAGAACCAGTTCGGCAGAAATTAAATTGTTGATATCAAGAATTTAATTGTTGATATCAACAGTTCATATGTTTAAATGTTAAAAGGGCGACAAAACTATTACAGATATCAAAAATGCATTTCTTACTAATTACAATTCTAAATGCACATATCAGCTTAGTATTTCTTACTAGTAGAAATATAATTTTTGATATCAATAATTACATTTTTGGACTAGTATCAAATGTAATTCTTGATATCAGAATTCATTGTCACTAGTTGAAATGCTCATTTTTGATATCAAAAATTATATTTCAACCAGTTCCATTTGTTATTTCTATATCTGAACATGTATTTCTGATATCAAACAATTGAGAGCTAATGTTCCATTCTAAAATTGACTTTTATACAATACAATCAGTTCATATAATCGAAGTAACATTGTCACTAGTGGACAAATTTAATTATATGATATCAAATAAAATGTTACTACAGTAGCATTGAAATTGAATTGTTGATAGCAAAAATAGCCATTGTATCCTAGTGAATCAAATTCTTTGATATCGATTTAACATTTTTAACTAGTGAAAATGAATTTGTTGATATTCAAAATTTGTCTTGCTGTGATGGAATAAGGGTCAAAACGGTTTTGCCAACCGCCTTTCTCCAAAGAAGTGCGTGTTTTTAAGATGAGCGCAATACGCCGCAGCTCTGAAAACAAATTAACAACACTCCCAGAGAGAAAGACATACGAACTGATCCATGAAATTTGTATAACAACTGTTTTAAAGGTGTCATATGGGTCTAAAGAAAGTATTTTGTGTATTTGGTGTAATGTGTGTTTGTGGTTTAAGGTTAAAAAACATTATTTTCAACATATTGTACATTATTTTTTCTCCTCTATGCCTTGCCTTTCTGAAACGTGTCGATTTTTTTACAAAGCTCATCGATCTGAAAAGCAGTGTGCTCTGATTGGCAGCTATCCAGTGCATTGTGATTGGCATAATACCTCAAGCGTGTGACGGAAATCACACATTACGCCCCTTACCATACTGTGATGAACTGTCCGGTCCAGAGCGCGTACAAACAATGGCTCGTCCAAAAGCTCTAAAATGCTGCCTTCGGAGGAAGCATTCCAAGGCAGGAAGGCATCAAGGCACATCCGAGTCCAAATTCTGCTTTACTTCCTGTCTTCAGTGGTACCTTCTTCTGATCTAATTTTGAGGGCAGCATAGATGTATCCTTCGCTAAATTTGATATCCCACAATCTTGTGCGTTCCCTTCCGTGACGGTTGAGCTAAAAAATAAAGATGGCATCTGAAAGTAGCGTTTGATGATTAGTTTGTGTGTAAATGTATGTTTCTGACCAACTTTTTCCACTTTTGATATTACTTCTAGCGAGAACTCAGTATTATAGTAATTAAATATTCATTTAATTATCACCAAAACTCATTCTATTTTGTTATAAATCATTAAACCTTTAAGCTGCCTCAGAATTCCTGTCCGAAATATTTCATGAGGGTGCCTTCGTGCAAAAAGCTGCCTGCAAGGTCTTTGCCTCATAAGCGCGAGGCGCATCAGCTGATGGCTTTCGTACGAGCCATAAAACCCAGTATAACGAGGCATTTGTTTGCATCCATGTGGACCAATAATTACGGTTATAATGACCGTATACTGTCCTTTTTACTGTGTTGTCTTTTGCATCGTGCCGCGTAAACATAAAACCTATGTCTCCATTTGTGATCGGAGAAATTACAAACAGCAAGTGCTACTCTACACTGCCCGAAACTCGCGTTTAAATCGTCAGTGGCAAATTCTTTAAATAGAAAAAAAGTACTTACAGGCTGTGAGTCAGAACAGCCAGCATTGTGGTCTACTCTACCAGGATTAGGAAACAGTCCTCCATAAAATGCATGACACACATCTAATATTTGGGTTGAACTGTTCTGGAACCATGTTGTAAATACAACTTAACCACTGATTTCTAGTCCTGTCCTCTTTTGGAAGGCCAAAAAAAAAGTAGTTTCACTTTCACAACGAAACACACGACTGGCTTGCGTGCGCGGCGACGGCCTAGAGTGGCCGGGCGCGGGCTAGCTAGCGCGGCGGGCGGCGGGCTGCGGCACCACTGGAGACCCCAGGGCTGACTCCGCTTGTCCACGTGCAAGCCATCCGCGTCCACAGCCGAAGTGGACTTTTTTCTCAGCGACCAGCACGGATCGCCTAGCATGACGAACGGATACATCCTCTTTGGAAGGCCAAACACAGTAGTTTCACTTTCACAAAGAAACACACAGCTCTTCACGACATGGCTGCGCGGCGCACAAATCCGACAATACCGCTAGACATAAAAGGTACCGCCTTTATTGCGTTGAACTTTGGGTGCCTTTATGCAATCTTCCCACTTGTGACTCGTACATTTGGGCGTGTTAGAACGACGTTTTGGTTAGGCGTGGTTGTCTCTTCAATTTTAACTTTTCTCTTTGGGTTTGAGACTTTAGTCTTGCAACTTTACAGATCTTCTTTATGTACCAAGAGCTTGTAACAATCCAAAGAGAAAGTAAAAATTTTAATCGCATCATATGACCACTTTAAAGGAATGCTCATTCATGTAATGACAAATACAACCACATGGGATCTTTGTTAAAGGGTCATGATGATCTTTTTTAAAGATCATTATTTTGTGTGTTTGGTGTAACAGAATATGTTGACATGCATTAATGTTAAAAAATATTTTTACATTATTGCATTATTGTAGGTCCTCTATGCCCCCTCTCTCAAACGCTTCGTTTTCAACAAAACCCCCTCCTTTGACAAGCACAGTCTGATCTGATTGGCCAGCTGACACAGTGCATTGTTATTGGCCGAACACCGCAAGCACTCGTAGGAAACGTAACGCCCCTTACCATAATCGCGAGCTCAATCTTTCAAAATAAATGACAGAGCCTGAAAGGGGAACAGAGTTTCGTGACAGACACAGTGATGAAGCTGATATGTGTTTGCAGTACACAAGCCACTAAGACAACTGACTCCACTGTGATGTGACCCACTCTCTCTCTCCTCGCGCACCTTCGCTCTCTCTCTCTCTCACCACAACCCTTCGCGCACCACACACCCAGGCGCAAAACTTCCGCATTTGAACAGTCCTAGACTACTTCAACTAATAACAAACAGTAGCTGATTCAGAAGCACCAGATTGTCATTCAAGGTCAGATAACCTCCTCTCCTAGGTTCAAGAACGGTCGTCCATAATGCTTGCAGTCACCTATATTGAGGTAGATATGTGGGGGCTTGTTAGAAGGAGCTGTTTTAGGTGGGCGTGGCAGAGTCTTAACTTTGATAAAGAATATTTCTTTGGATTTGAGACTTTAGTCTTTTTGCAACTTCAGGATCTTATCTATGCACAATCAGCTTATAACACTCCAAATAGAAAGGAAAACTTGAAATCGCATCTATGACCCCTTTAAAGGAATATTCTGGGTTCAATAAATGTTACGCTCAACAAACAACATTTGTGGACAGTGTTATTTTAGTATTTTTATACATTATTATAAAATGTATTCATATTTCAAACTAACTTTTATTTTTAGATTTTCAGTTTTAACAATAATTTTGTTATGTGTATTTGTCATTTTTCCTAGTTTTTGTTGTTGTTCTGTTGTAAAAATATTTCTATTTAACTTTTTATTTTGGTTTTAGTCATTTTAGTACTTCAACTTTAACTAAAAATGTTTTCTTTGCCATTAACTGGAAATAAATATACAATTCATCGATACATTTATAATAATTTGTAAAATAATGTTTTAATTTCATATTTATTCCAGATTAATTAAAATGTAATGAACTTTAATTTTTTATTTAATTAAAATAAAAATTTAAACTTAGAAAAATTTAAACCTAGTGTTTGTAGCATTATATTGATTACCACAAAAATTATTTTGACAATTAGATTATTACAAAAACAACAAACAAACAAACAAACTACAGAGGCGCTAAACATCCAAGTGAAGTCCATTCTTAGATTTAAAAGCAGAACCATAGTACATTTAATGTTCTAAAAAAACATGTCCATTTTATTCTGTTCACACATATATTCTTTGAAGCGGGAAAAGCCTTTAGGCATTGTCATGGGAATTACATTATTTCACACAGAAAACCCAACCACCCTTATTTTCACACTAAAAGTATTTAAAAGCTCAAAGGTAGAGCATTTTAAATGTTTAAAACTCCTTCCCTTTTCATCCATGTGTTGTCATTTGTATTATTTTTGTATTTTTAAATTTTTCTATTTAATTTATTTGGGTTTAAAGTACGTCAACTTAAGAAAATGGAAAATTTTCCTTTGCAATTTAACTGAATAAATAAGACAAATCCATCTATATTTATATAATTTATTTTATCAATTACATATTACTTTCATATTTTCATATTTAATTCAAATTTAATGAAAAAAAACTTGGGGCCAAGATTTAAAAGCAGAACTATAGTGCATTTAATGTTCTAAAAGTACATTAATTCTTCTGTTAAAACATTATTTGAGCTGTAAAGCCATTTTAGGTGTTATGTTGTCATGGCAACAAAGTTGTAAAATTTTGTAAATTTACATAAAATTTGGTCAAATTGGAATTTACATTATTTCACACAGAAAACCCTATCACACTTTTTTTTCCCACACTAAAAGTAGTTAAAGGCTCAATAGTAGAGTTTTGTTTAAAACTCTACTTCCTACAAGTCATTGTTTAAAACATTGCTTCCATTTTCAGCTCCATTGTAAGTCACTAGTTTTACTTTTCTTTTCTTTTTTTTAAACCAAGGGACACATTTTTATGGTAATCAGTGTTATGTCACAAGTGTCTAATATACTCCTTTATACATACAAAAACCAACATTTATTGTCAATGATAAGAGCTCAAGTGTTATCATTTGGCCATAGACTACAGTATACACTGTAGCATTGTGCTGTAATGCTATAGAATCGTCCCTGCTGTGGTTCACATACTCAAGATTTACAATAGATCTGAGGTTGTAAACTAGGGTAGACACCTACTTAAATAATGGAGTGAAAGACCATCATCCATCTATTACTGCTACTCATTGGCTTTCCATACAATCACAAACCATAAAGAATGGTAAAAACAAACAACCACATATGCACACACACTCACGCACACACATACACAGACACACACACACACACACACACACACCCACACACACACACACCCACACAACACATCCCGGAAGCATCAGGCTCTCTTGTCCAAGACTGTAATCATTGCTCCAAGCCATGTGATTACGTCCTTCCTTATCTGGGTTAGTCTGCCTAATCCCATCACAAGACAAATCCCCTTTAGCCAAACACACACACAAATGCACCAAAGTCCATTAACACAGATAACAGGTTTGCACAACTCAAACCACCTCAGTCAGACAGTTGTGGCTGCGCCCAAATAGTGTACATCACGTGTGATCCTTGTTTTTTTTTATGTCTGTTGGAGAAGGGGAGAAGATGGATAGAACGAGGGTGAGTGGGGGAGGAGGATGAAGTTGAATGGGGGGCTTTCCAGGATCAGAGGCCAGAGGGGCCTCTTCGTCTCCTCCTCCTCCACTGACAGGACGCCGCAGGTGTCACCAGGGCTTCTTCTGGGAGCTGAGTGTACCACAAAAACAATCCCTGTTTCACCCTCACCAACCAGAGAGGACACGGATGATACAAATCCAATATCACAAACCAACTAATTACCTACTAACATTTTTACTGCTCAGAAATCTCAGTAAGTTAAATATCAGCTGTCTCATGCGAGTAAAATGGACATCAATTTTGATAATTGTTCACATACACAGTAAAAGTATTGAGATACTAATTTAATGTAGCATAACTCAGATACTTTGGTGTTAAAAGAAACTGATTTTTGAAACTTGTGGCTTTTGATTAAAGAATTTGGTATCTTGGCAAATCTGACCAGAGTTTCAGTTTCTAAAATTCTAGAAGAAACAACGTGAGTTTCTTTTAAAACCTCTGAAAAGCAATTATGCCGTAGTTCCCTTTTAGAAACCATTGTAAAGGGTTCCCCCCCCCCCCCCCCTGAGAAACATCAGCGGTTTTGTGTAAATTAATAAATAATACAAAAATAACAAATTAAACACTAGAAAATGTTAAATATTTTACTTACCCTACAGTTTAAAGGTTTGAGTTGGTAAGATTTTTTATAGCCTATATGTTATATATATATCCTTGGCTTTTCCCTATTAAATATATATCTACAACACACACACAACACACAGAATAAGTTATCTACACATATATACTCTTACCTGGTCTAATGAGAATAAGAACTGGGACTGTTTGCCCCGTTTGTCCAAAGTCCTCTTTTCAGCTGAGAGCAAGTTTTGTATTTCATTTGGAAACCAAGTTCCTAGAGTCTGGAGGAAGGGTGGAGAAGCTCATATCCCAAGTTGCTTGAAGTCCAGTGTTAATTTTCCACAGTCTGTGATGATTTGTGGTGCAATGTCATCTGTTGGTGTTGGTCCATTGTTTTTTTTGAAAACCAAAGTCACTGCACCCGTTTTTCAAGAAATTTTGGAGCACTTCATGCGTCCTTCTGCTTACCAGCTTTTTGAAGATGACAATTTCATTTTCCAGCAGGATTTGGCAACCTGCCCACACTGCCAAAAGCACCAAAAAGTTGGTTAAATGACCATGGTATGGTGTTGGTGTGCTTGACTGGCCAGCAAACTGGCCTGACCTGAACCCCATAGAGAATATATGGGTTATTGTCAAGAGGAAAATGAGAAAAAATAGATCAAAAAATGCAGATGAGCTGAATGCCACTGTCAAAGAAACCTGGGCTTCCATACCACCTCGGCAGTGCCACAGGCTGATCACCTCCATGCCACGCCGAATTGAGGCAGTAATTTAAGCAAAAGGAGCCCCTACCAAGTATACATGTACAGTAAATGTCCAATCTTTTCCCCAAAGGGAAAGGTGCCAACAATCACTAAAAAGAAAAATGTTTTTTTTATTGGTCTTTTGAAGTATTCTAATTTGTTGAGAATTTTTTGTGAATTGGTGGGTTTTTGTTAATTGTGAGCTAAAATCATCACAATTAAAAAACCAAAGACTTAAACTACTTCAGTTTGTGTGCATTTAATTTATTTAATACACTAGTTTCACAATGTGAGTTGAATTACTGAAATAAATGAACTTTCCATGACATTCTAAGTTTTATTGAGATGCACCTGTATAATCATATATTAGATATCCCCACACAGTATATAAAAATGTCACCTCTGATCATTTTAATGCTCTTTGCTCATTAAAATATTCATCGTTCCAAGAAAACTTACTGATACCCAAACTTTTGAACGGTATCATATTTATCTGTATGTCATACATGCAAATACACTGTTAAAGTATTGAAATATTAACTTAAAAATTTCAGGAGGTACAACATTTTAAATCAAAGGGGTTTGGATAAAAAGTTTGGGAATTCATTTTAAGATATAACATACTGAAGAGAGTTAATTTTTGAGAATATGTTCCTGATTCAGTTCCTTTAGTCTCACTGCTGCTCTGAGTCTCAAATCCTGACAGTTTAACAGCTCAATCCATCTGCATATTCCTGAGGTGTTAATGTATTACCAGAGAGAATCAACAGATGCCCAGCAGTCAAATTAAAACCTGTCCAATAAAATCTGCACACTGTGTGTGGCCGGTAACACTCGCGCACACACACTCGGACGGAAGGAGCAGTGAGGCATGTTGCTTTGTGCTTAGCACTGCTTTGTGCTGACAGCAGGAGAACACAGAGGAAACACTGAGTACACATTGTGCACACAGAGGAAACCTGATATTCCTGTTCCTGTTCGGGGGCCCAGCCATGGTATCCCCTCCCAAGCAAGCACACAGGCCAGAACCACAACTACAAACACACTCACATATTCACTCACCACCGCATTGCCCCGCCTTCAACAGACTGCTGCTCCGTTGCTACGAGTGAACTATCACTTCACTTGTCAAAGCTTCATCAACAAGAGGACGTTTCACCACAAGCGGTCCATAGGTCAACCTAACTTCACTCACTGATACTCCCATCACTCCGTTCGCCTTCACACGTGCTTCACCCTCCTCTCCAGACGGTCACTGCTTTCCTGGATCCCTCACATCCCACCACAGGAACTCTTCAACATCCACGGCCCCAACGTACATAAGCACTCTATATCACCTCAAACGGCACCACCTCCCGACTCACGGGGGGATCCCTTAACTCCCCAAGTATCAGGGACCACTCATCACTCACGTTCATCCCTACATCACTCACATCACAATCACTTCACTCCAAGTCACTCCCACGGTGATAATTCACACCGCTTCACTTCACATCAAGAAGACATTCATACTCACTCCCCTTGCCACAGCAGAAACAAATAAACACCAATAACATCAAAGACAGACAAAAAAACAGCGAACATGGACGCCCTTTTTTTTTTTTTTTTTTTTGTTTTTTTTTTTTTCTTTTTTTTTTTTTTTTTTTTTTGAAACCGGCCTTTGAAAACAAAACACAAAAACACCAGACAACCAAAGTCAAAAACACATACGGAAAAACACCACAGCATACCAAGCAAACACAAAAACAACGAACTACAACCACAAATCACAAAAAAAAAACGAAGTGCAACACAACAAAGCGCTAACCCTTTTTTTTTTTTTTTTTTTTTTTTTTTACCGCCACCTACAAACACAACAACCAAACAACCCCTTTTTATTTTTGTTCCTGTTGTTACTTACTTCTTTTGCCTTGGCGTTTCTTTTTTCTGATTGAATTGCTCAAAATCAAATATTTACAGCATACAATAATGGCGTAAACCCGCACCACCCACCTCTACCGACCCCCCAATGATAAATGTTACCCTTACTCCACTGTAATGGTAAAATGTAAAGTAAGAAGGACCACCGTCCAACTAAAAACTGTAACTTCTACTGCATTTTCTTTCTCCCTACTGATGGGCAAAAAATGACGAGGCATAGAAACAGAATGTTCCCTAGTTTACTTATCTGGCTATCCGGATTTACGGTTTAGGACTGGTTTATTATTAATATTCCCTCTTTTCGACTGGGACAACACACATATATTTTATACATTATCTCTATAGCAACACTCACATTTTGCATTGAAGTCATAGAGAGATAATAGATAGATAATAATAGATAGATATAGATATCTCGATGATAGATATAACCCTCCCAAAGTTTGCTTTATGTGTAATGTAAAACGAGTAACTTAAAACATGCACAAATAAATGGTTAAGATAAATGTTTTTAATGGACAACTCTTTTTAATTACCTTTATTTATCTATCTACAAGATGGATCTCTCTCTCGTCGATCGACTATAAATATATATATATATATATATAATATATATATAAATCTTATGTATGTTGTATAACAATTGATATTTTTAATTATAATAATTCATTTTATAAATTCTACAATTTAAATTTTTTTTTAAATACATTTTAAATTATAATACTTAACTAATTATAATATTACTAAGACATTTTAAATATTTTTTTTTACGTTAAATGAAGTTTAAGTTTAATTTAAATTTAATTTATATACAGACATATATATATATATAATATATACCATTCATTCATACAGATTTTACATAAGAAAAAATCACACACACATTTATAAACACTTATTAGAATATACCAATTCCATATATAAATTTTTATTTATTTATTGATAATTTTAGTAAAAATGTATAGTCCTCCAGTCAAAAAAAATAACTCTCTCAAAAAATGTGATCACTAACACCACGGTCTCAACTTTGAAAGCCAGTCCTTTGAAAAGACAAAGTTGTTTTCTCTTTTCTGAACGTCACGTGTAATACATCATTGCTGCATAAAGATAACCCTTTAATTTATTACTTTAAAATCCGGCACTCACTATAGCAAATAGCTGTCAGTCAGTGCTAGAAAACCTCCACAAAAGTGTCTGATATTTGAGGACGCAACAACTTTATAACCCAGGACCCCCCCCCCAAATGTGGTTAATTTCATAACCAGCAAACCCAATGGACCAAGATGTCTGCATGCTTATAGAATCATGTTGATTTTTTCTCATAAGCAAAGTCAAGACTACAAGAAAACAACTTATGTTAAATTGAGATCGCAAAAAAATAAGGCAAGCATGCACATCCTCTTTTCCATAATATCTATATATCTATTATACTCATAGTTACACCATTAGTTGTAGCACAGTAAGCTTGCAGAGAAAACTGTGACAGAGCAGTTTAACAGGTATCACTCAAAACAATGCAGGTCTGAAACTCATTCAGACAGACACATTGTGTTCCTTGCCGACATTTTGACAGTCAGCAGCCCATGTGCAAACCGCTTCGCATCTTCCCAACAATCCCAGTGTGTGTCTAGGAAACGGTCACTCTACTGAGCCTTTTCAAAGCAGCTTACAGCCGCGGCCCGGGATGCAGCCGGCACTCGCAGGCCTGGCCCAGACACACTCTCTCAGAGTCTCAGCCAGAGTGCATTGGTTCCCATACGCAGAGGGGGGCATGTGTGTGTGCGCAGCGACCCTCCCAGTCAGCTGGACTTCAGCATGTTTACTGGAGCAGCACACCTGCGTCCTAACAGCTGAGAGACACATTGTTCTACCTGTCTCCTTTCAGGATTGTCACTGCACTAAATTATAAAGCTTATGTACAGTCTGTCCTACACAGTCATTACTATAAAACAGCATATATTATATAAAATGTGGGGAACAGAAAAAAATCTTCCTTCTTTAAAAACTGTATGACCAGTAAGACAATTAACCTAACAATATTTAGATATTTTTTACATGCCAGCTTGTTGCAAATTTTGCTTTTGGAAAGAAAAAACATATTTTTGTGAAGACATAAATCTAAAATTTACCAAAAATTACAAAATATTATGTACAGGTGCATCTCAATAAATTAATGTTGTGGAAAAGTTCATTTATTTTTAGTAATTCAACTCAAATTGTGAAATTGTGTATTAAATAAATTCAGTGCAGACAGATTGAAGTAGTTTAAGTCTTTGATTCTTTAATTGTGATGATTTTGGCTCACAAATTAACAAAAACCCACCAGTTCACTATCTCAACAAATTAGAATATGGCATGCCAATCAGCTAATCAACTCAAACACCTGCAAAGGTTTCCTGAGCCTTCAAATGGTTTCTCAGTTTGGTTCACTAGGTTACACAATCATGGGGAAGACTTCTGATCTGACAGTTGTCCAGAAGACAATCATTGACAACCTTCACAAGGAGGGTAAGTCACAAACATTAATTTCCAAAGAAGCTGGCTGTTCACATAGTGCTGTATCCAAGCATGTTAACAGAAAGTTGAGTGGAAGGAAATAGTGTGGAAGTAAAAGATGCACAACCAACCGAGAGAAGCCTTATGGGGATTGTCAAGCAAAATTGATTCAAGGATTTGAGTGAACTTCACAAGGAATGTACTGAGGCTGGGGTCAAGGCATCAAGAGCCACCACACACAGACGTGTCAAGGATTTGGCTACAGTTGTCGTATTCCTCATTAAGCCACTCCTGAACCACAGACAACTTCAGAGGCGTCTTACCTGGGCTAAGGAGAAAAAGAACTGGACTTTTGCTCAGTGGTCCAAAGTCCTCTTTCAGATGAGAGCAAGTTTTGTATTTCATTTGGAAACCAAGGTCCCTAGAGTCTGGAGGAAGGGTGGAGAAAATCATAGCCCAAGTTGCTTGAAGTCCAAAGTTAAGTTTCCACAGTCTGTGATGATATGGGGTACAATGTCATCTGCTGGTGTTGATCCATTGGGTTTTTTGAAAACCAAAGTCACTGCACATGCAATGGCAAGCAGCAAAAACCCTTACCAAGAAATTTTGGAGCACTGTCATGCTTCCTTCTGCTGACCAGCTTTTTGAAGATTTCTGATTTCATTTTCCAGCAGGATTTTTTGGCACCTGCCCACACTGCCAAAAGCCCAAAAGTTGGTTAAATGAGCATGGTATTGGTGTGCTTGACTGGCCAGCAAACTCACCAGGCCTGAACCCCATAGAGAATCTATGGGGTATTTTCAAGAGGAAAATGATAAACAAGAGACCAAAAAAATGCAGATGATCTGAAGGCCACTGTCAAAGAAACCTGGGCTTCCATTACCACCTCAGCAGTGCCACAAACTGATCGCCTCCATGCCACGCTGAATTGAGGCAATAATTAAAGCAAAATGAGCCCCTACCAAGTAAGTACATGTACAGTAAATGAACATACTTCCAGAAGGCCAACAATTCCCTAAAAATGTTTTTTTTATTGGTCTTGTGAAGTATTCTATTTTGTTGAGATAGTGAATTGGTGGTTTTTGGTTAAATGTGAGCCAAAATCATCACAACAATTAAAACAAAACAAAGACTTACACTACTTCAGTCTGTGTGCTTGAATTTAATGGTAATACACGGTTTCACAATTTGAGTTGAATTACTAAAAATAAATGAACTTTTCCATGACATTATAAATTTATTGAGATCACCTGTAGTGTTATATATATATATATATATATATAATATAATATAAATGAAAACTATAAAAACAAATATCAAATATTATTTTTAATATGAAATGTATACATATTTTTTTAAAAAAAACACACTTTTTTTTTCAGTGGAGCCAGTGAAAATGCCTAGCAAATAACAAAGTCCAAACATCCAATTTAAAAAAGCAAAACTCTAATAATAAATTCGTAAGTCCAAGCCCTTTGTTTAAATTTAAAAGGTTTTTAAATATCAATATTAACATTAAAATTATAGATTATATTACACTACTATAAATTCAGCAATGTTTGAGAATTTAATTAGCATATTATGTTTATATCATCTATTGGCCACCCTGCTACGTACTTGCTGCATTAAACATTCTTTTTTTACTGAATTAAGCTGAAATAAGAATACAATTAACATATAATATTATACCTAAAAGTTACTTTAATTCCCTCTTTTATTTAAAGTTTAAGTTTAAATAAAAAGTACAAACTGGAAATAAATAAATAAACTTATTACTTTCATGTTTAACATATTTAATTATATTTTACTTATTATATTTTATTACTTTGTTCTTTTTTTGATGCAACGTCAGACTTGTAATTACTTAAATATTACATATATATATGCAAACATGATCCCCCTCCGCAATCACAAAATATAATCAATCTACAAAAAAAATATCATACACGTTTCATAAGGCTAATTTTTGTGAGTGTGGAATGGATCATGGTTTCATATTTTGAAAATAAAAATAAAAGCTAATTCTAAATGTCAATAAAAACTGCAATAGTATATAATTAATATTAAGCACGGAAAAACCCATATTGACTAAAAGGTTAAAGGAATTTATCATATATCTTACAATTGATATCAATAAATAAAGCAATTCCAATAATAGATAAAATAACATATATTGTAGAACTATTAAATGAATGCTTATTTACTGTAGGCTGAGAGGTTCATAACTATGTGTGTGGGTTTAATAATGAATGCCTGGTGTTACGTGCGTTCTTCAGCATCAGTTCACATTGTTCAACAAGTGATCTCAGCCTCACGCTACACTTATTATCATCATCGCACTGAATCAGCGTTATGTCTCCTCTGAGGAATATTCTTGTCACATGAGCACATAATTTAATGATGTAATGCTGAAGTCATATCTATTGTAGTTACGGGCATCATCACCCATATGATCTGCACCACCTGAATGTGAAAAGAAATATCATATTGCTTCATCATCGCTCTAAGCCCACACCGCTGACCTCACTCAAATATAACGATGATTGCAGCCCGTGTCATTATCTTAATCATCTTCATCATTATCACCATCACCAGAATAGAAGCACACAGCATGTACTCAGTCACTCTGTTTGCACCACTGGGAGAAATTCACAGCTGTCATCATCAAGCTCTGCGTTTTCTCTGAATATCTTGACTATAGCAGGGGCCAAACAACACGGCATAATGTCCCCACGCTGATCCCAGTTATTTATTTTCATCAGGTGCTCAGCTTGTTCTGTGCCAGAACTTGTGCAAGTCCGTCCCCGTCGCAGCTGAGGGCAAAAGCTGCGAGATCAGTGGAGAAAAGAACCCACAGGAGCGGTGAGTCAGATCTGAGTCAAGCCCTGCTCCCCGCACACTCAGTCACGATGCTGCTGATCATATCAGACTTGCCAGCTGACCTTCTGAGGGTGTCATACGAGGAGACTTGGTTGTTTCTTATATGGGCACTTTTGGTCCTGAGGACATTGGAAAGGAAGAAATTATTCTCCCTTAAAATGCTTTTCGTTTTTCTCATTTTTTTTAAATAGTCACCTTACAAGTGAAATTCAAGCATTTTTGTTGCCCCCCCAAACCATCATGAATATATTACAAATCACTATTCATTCAGTGGTGGAAATTATGGTCGTTTTTAGGAAATAAAATGGCACATTTTTTATACATAAAATTATATAATTTACACAAAAATAAAATGATATTTTCAGGCTTTTTTGCATAATTTGATATGCACAATTAAAACAATATTACACAGACACACACTTGTATTACATTATATATTACACACACACATATACATTTAGTTATTTTTATAATGGTTATCTTCATTATTTAATTAAATATTTACTTTAAAAAAAATTTTACCAATATGTCAACATCATTATTAGAAATATATATATTAGTTTGAAAAATATTTAATTATTTTTTATTTTTTTACCATAGTTTAATAGGTAAATAATTCATATGAATTTTTGTTTTTACTACCATTTTTTTCCATATGTTAAGATTTAAAAGTCTTGGACACGATATAAAAAAAACAAAAACAAAAAAGACCACATAAAAAAAAAAAAAAAACAATAAAAAAAAAAAAAAAAAAAAAAAAAAAAACAAAAAAAAAAAAAAAAAAACAAAAAAAACACAAAAAAAAAAAAAACAAAACAAAAAAAAAAAAAAAAAAAAAAACAAAAAAAAAAACAAACACTTAAATGTGAATTTATACCTTTTTTTTAATTTAATATCAGTTTAAAAATAAATTAATTCTTTAATTAAGTAATGCAATCAATTCAAATACTAAACACATAATAACCAATTTTCCCATAGGTTCAGATTAAAGTCTTGGACAAAAGATCACGAAAACAAATCACTGCCATGTGAATTTTTCATTCCATATCAATTAAAAATAAAATTATTCATTTATAAAGAGTACATTCCTTCAAATCAAATAATAACCCGAAATAAATAAATTTCCCTGGGTTAAGATTAAAATCTTGGAAAATATAAATTAAAACACAAATCATGCAATGTAAATTATTACATTTATTATTTATATCCATTAATATCAAATTAATTAAATATTAAAGTAAGGTTAATTAAAATCAAATATACACACATATAATTTCTTTAATAGGTTAAGAGTAAAAGTCTTGGACAAAGTATAAATAGAAAAAAAGATTGCATGTGAATGTATTCATTTTTTATTAATTTTAATACAAATTAAAAATAAATTAATTCTTTCTTGAAGTAAAATCATTAAAATAAAACAACATTTAAACATTATTAAAAAAAAGATTCCAAGTGCCAATAAAACTATAATCAAAATAAAAAGGGCTTTTGAAAATTATTAGAATCAACTGATAACATTGTGTAAAAAAAATTGTGTGACATAGCAAAAAGAATAATGTCCTTTAAAGGCTCACAAAAGTGCCGTTAGTTTTTGGAGAAACCCCCCATTACACTCACGCTGGAACTTCTACTGACTTTTGTCACAAAAACACTACGGACCACATGACAGTTTTAGAGAAAGAGTGGGAGGGCAGCAATGAAGAAGGAGAGTAACACAGGAATTTAAAGAATCTGACTTGTTCGTGTCATAAATACGCATCCGCGCCAAGAATTCAGGGAATCAGGCAAAAGGCAGCGGGAATGGAGACTGGGACCTGCCCACAAAGCTGAGATCAGTTGTGTTGTGAGCAGCTGCCCTGTGCTTGACCCCAGAGGTTCACATGCTGTAAACTGGGCAGGACAATGGGAGGACTTCATTAGCGCAATTGTTATCATGGCGTCAAGACACACTTTTTTCTGAGAAGAATGACCGTAAAAAAAGACTCTGCATGTGTGCATGAAGAAATAGTGATATACAGTGAGATATGGAGGAAGAGTTGACTAAGAGTGCAAGTTTAGGTCAGTACATATGTGTGTGTATAAAGATTGACAGCATTACTCACTGTGCTCTGGGCTGCAGCTGGGACTGCTCCACTTCACTGCTTTGGTTGTCTCAGCAACTCAGTGCACGGCACGGGCACGCAGATGGCACAATGCCAGGTAAAGGGGGGGGATGTTGGCATCGGCCTGTGGTTCTTCCAGCTGGCACTGCCAGGAACTCAGATACCCTGCACAGAATAGCCAACTTTAATCAAACACCATCTTACACTTGTGCTAAATCTGCATAGATGTCATTACCGGACTTACAGTACTAAATATATTCCTCAAACATTTCTTTGAAGTTTCTTTTAAACCCTATATTTAATAACTTTATGCTTTTTTAAGGTTAAAATGTGAACACCTCCCATATACTTACATGCAGTAAGCCTATATACACTATAACATTTCCTTGCTTAACAAAAACATCTTAAACTAGCAAAGACTGGTTTGCTGGTCTTATCTGGTCTCCCAGTCTGGCCAGATTGCCATTATTGTTGGTATTAGAAGGGGTTTTGTCACTTTTCAGTAGGTCAGACTGGTCTGTTGGATGGTTTTTAAAGGTTATTTTTTGCACATTTCAGCTCGTCAAACTGAGAGACCAGATGGCTGCCAACTAAACTAGCTGAAGTCAGGATGGGAGAACGGTTTAAACCAGCTAAAACCAGCTTGGCAAGGTTGAAACCCCATCTTAAACCAGCTTAGACCAACAACAAACCATCAGTCTGGGTTAAACACATTAAGTTAGAAATGGTATTTCCTACAGTAAACAGAAGTCTAGTTTAGGGTGGAATTTATAATAGACTTAACCTATATTAATGCATTTTAGTAATATATTCAGCTATTTAACAGAGTATGTAGCAAATCAGCAATATGTTCAAAAGAAAAACAAGCAAAAATTAGCAATGATTCGATAAAGAAGCAATTTCAGCTAGTCAGGCTGAAAATCCAGCTGGCTAACCAACTAAACTAGGATGGAAGAACAACTTAAACCAGCTAAGACCAGCTTTGCAAGGCTGAGAGACCATCTTAAACCAGATTAGACCAACAAATCATCTTAGTCTGGGTTAAACTGCTTAAATAGGGTAAATTAGAACCAGCATTTCCTACAGAAAACACAAGTCCAGTTTAGGGAGATATTTAAAAAAGCAAAAACCATCAAAAACGGTAGTCTGCTTATCATGTTACCATAGTAGTCTTGATTTATGGCGCAATCTGCTTGACTGAACAACAGCTCTTTGTCCTGTGCTCTCTAATGTTCAATCTGATGTGTCTTGACAGCGACTCTCTCCTGCCCTCTATTGGTCGATTTGAAGTATTACAACGATAAACAAAGCAGTTCTGTGGCCCAGTTTTCATGACCTTGTATTTGATTAAGTATTGTTTTCCAAAAGGTTGACTTTATCAGGAAACACGCGGAAAGATTCGTCACATTAGTCTGGCCAAATGAATGACAGAAACTTAATCACAACATGACAGAAAATATACTAAAAATCGACGCATGCTTCATTTGTTTGTGTTGCTAACTCTGCGTATCAAGTAAACAAAATCGAGCACATAAGAATGAATTGTAAGGTCCTACCTATTTAGGCCTATATTAAACCTGAAGTGAAATATGGCCACGTGGTTATAGAGTTGAACTTGCATCGACCTTATAAATTCGGGGCACCTTGCAGTCCAGATGGGATGAGAAATCCAGTCACATGAAAACTGTTCATAACAGCTTATGAAACAGCAGTCTTCATAACAGATTATGGAAAGCAGCCAGTTTGACCTCGCCAAATAGTCACTAGTCAACCTAATTTAAGGTTGACTTGACTAGTTAGCAGTCGCGGTCCACTAGGTGGCCTCAGTTAACTTCAACATATGTACAACAAAAACACAACCTTTTGGTAACCTTTATTCAACTTGTCAGGTAACAAAAAGGCATTATCGTATCACAAATATAGGATAATATATAAAATATATTTTTTTTTAATTACCACAAATATGTAAAAATCACAAATATATAAAAATCTATTCGTTTTAATGCACTACTGATTTTTTTTACCAAACTTGGAGCAACTTTAGCAAATCTGCATTTGTGTAAATAAAACTAATAATAATTCATAATTATTATAAAAACTAATAATCAATACCTATAATCAAATTATTATTACACAAAAAAGGCAGCCTTGTTGATGGTGAAAGCAACATTGGACTTCTGACCAGGACAAAGAAAACATACATTTATGACGTATATGTGTATATTGAATTTGAGTTAATTTAGTTTGTAAACCGTTAATGCCATTTTACTGGTACAGGCACATAAGAGTATAACTCCCTTGTCATTAGATCAGCTGTTTGTTATCACATTATGTACCCACTGAAAAAGAAGAAGAGGTCACTAAAGTGTACTCCAGGGCAATGCATCCATATTTAGCACCAGTCACAGTTTGAACTGCATTATGATGACCCAACAGAAGCAATAGAATAGGCTCCTTGTGGTGGTCGATCTTCATTTTTAATAGGAGTATCAGAACAGGAGAAACCACACATATCCTGAAGCTGCCACAATCGTGCTGCACTGAAAGCATATCAGTGTGAATGGCAACGGGACTGCAGCCAAAGAGCAATGTGAGAGGGAAAACAAACAGCTCAGACGACTGATCTGATGAAGAATTGGCTAATCTGGCAGTTTCAATAGTTTAATGACAGTAAAACTGCATATTCTGATAGAACATCTTGACTTGATGTTTAGTTTTACGACTTTTGGTGATCCTGCAGTTTAACTGGCAGCAATACCAAGGTCATGGGTTTGAAGGGTTATTATAGGTTTTTTCCATTTTCAATATTACTTTAATTTTAGTTAGCTTTAATGGTGCTTAAAAAGATTTTTTTTTTCTGTGCAGTGTTGTTTTAGGTTTATCAGAAACTGCTCATTTTAATTTTCAAACCACCTCAATACTTGCTGACAATGAAATGTAATATCACCATGCATTTATTGTGCAGGTATGGAATCAGTAAACTAAACATATACCTTACATTTGAGAACCAATTCCTAACATTTCGGAGCATTTTTCTTGGGGTTTTATTTTTCTAACCATAAACTAAAGTTTCTGCTTTGAATAAATGAATGCATATAAATGTAGTACAACAGTATTAGCAGCTCAGAATATAATAAATACATTTTAAATTGAAGTGCAAAACTACACTGAAAAAGTTGTTGAAGGATTTACTTAGAAACCATTTTTACTCAGAAATGCTTGTAAATTTCACAATTACAAAGTACCAGCAAGTGATTTAAACAGGCTCCTGCATCAGCAGCACCACACACATGCTTTGTGTTAAGGTTCTTGCACAATGAGTCCGAAATTTTCATATGCGTTTATTTATTTTTTCGTATTCGTCATCCTTTCCTAAATGCTTGCTACAGATGCGAAAACGCAGAAAATCGAACCTGGTCCAAATTTTTTATGATGGACGAAAGTTTCGGAGGCAGTGTGTAAACGTGATTGGCACAACGTGAGGTCGTACTTATTTTTTAACATGCGAAAATTTCATACAAGAATTCCAGACTCAGTGTGCAAAGACTTTTACTCTCATGAACACTCGGCGAAGACTGACATGGAAGAGAAGAAATTGTTGAATCATTATTTTTGTTTTCTTTGCACACAAAAAGTATTCTCATAGCTTCATAACATTACGGTTGCACCACTAATGTCACATGGACTATTTTAATGATGCCTTTACTACCTTTCTGGGCCTTGAACGTGTCAGTTGTGTTGTTGTCTATGCAGGGTCAGAAAGCTCTCGGATTTCATCAAAAATATCTTAATTTGTGTTCCGAAGATGAACACAGATCTTACGGGTTTGGAACGACATGAGGGTGAGTAATTAATGACAGAATTTTCATTTTTGGGTGAACTGTCCCTTTAAGGTGATGATCACAGGTTATTTTGTGAACCTTAATCAACAAGGCACAGGGTCTTCTGTGTACTCTTGATGAACCATGAAAACCATCCATGCCTGTCCTGAGGCCTGGGTGTTAAACATGTCCTGTAAAGCTTTAAAATCTGTCAAAGGAAGGCAAACATTATAAATCCAGTGTATGCCTGGGGAAATGTCAGCAAACGCATATAAATCTGCTGAGAAAGTTAAGCTTTTCCATCTTTTCCTTCCTCTCAACCACTCAACAATATTTAAATAAAGCAAGTATGTTAACTTTCCTACAAATGCTAAGATCTCCTGTTGCTGTTCTACAAACTGGTAACAGGTCTTCTCCTCAGACGGCCCTCCGTGGATACATTAAAGATGAAATGTTTACATATTTTACATATTCACTAAATCATAAAAAATCTCATGCTTCAGCAAAAAAATGAGTTTCTTAAATAAAACTATTTACAAAGTAAACAACATATGAAGAGCTGTCATGCAGTAAACATATCTACACCCAGTCCTTTCATTCAATACTTAACTTAAACACACCGCTGATCTTGGATCAGAGATATAGGGGTAAATGATATACTGGGGACTCAGGAAAGACAAAACAAATACCTTTCTTTGCCCCACTGACCATGGCATTTTAGAGTCTTAGATGGAGACAAACTGTCAGATCAAGGCAGAAACTCAAATCCAGTCATTTCCTGGACTGTCAAGAACCACTGAAGTTCATTCAAGTGAGCTGTTCATGTACTAAATACATATGACAGCCCCACACACAAACATGAGCATTACAGTCAGAGCACCTAAAGTCAAGTTCCCCTATTTGTAGGTGCTCTCATGTGAGGGAAGGATATTCCACATTACTGTTTGTAAGAGTCAACAACCATGTCCTATAAAAAGTCCTATAAAAACATAGTAATGTAATAATATAAAATAAGTGTAATATATTTTAGTTATATATTTTCATTTGTTAATGTGTTTTTAGATGAATCTGTAATTATATGACCTGCGTTAACAATGCATTTCTTCGATTCTAGAATTTTTTTTAAAAAAACACACAGTTTGCGGAATTGTGCAGTAAAATCCAAAACTTTTTATCAGTACCTAAGGAAATTGCCAATATTTACATAAGAACAAAACCAGACAAATATGATTTCAACACTACTTAAAAAGGAATAGTTAATCCAAAATTAACATTTGCAGAAAATGTTCCTTCAGGACATCCATGTAGATGAATTTGATTGGAACACATTGTAGAAATTTAGGTTTAATCACTTGCTCACCAGCGGATCCTCTGCAGTGAATGGGTGCCGTCTGAATGAGAGTCCAAACAGCTGATAAAACCATCATAATAATCCACAAGTAATCCACAGGACTACAGTGAAGTGAATGCTGTGTCAATAAGAATAAAATCCATTTTAACTTTAAACCATTGCAGTCCTTACTTTCTCCAGTGAATTATGTTTTTATCAGCTCTTTGGACTCTCATTCTAACGGCACCCATTCACTGCAGAGGATTCATTGGTGAGCATGTGCTAAATTTCTACAAATCTGTTCTGATGAAAAAAAACTAATTCATCTACATCTTGGATGGCCTGAGGTTTTTGAAATTTCAGCAAATTTAAATTTTTGGGTGAACTATTCTTTTAATTCATAAATGATGACTCATAATGATAAATGACCACACAATGACAACACAGTTTGTTTGAGCATGTTTCATGTGATGAAATAATGAAATTAAGAGTCAAATAAAAAGCTTTCTTTCTGTGCTTAAAGTCTGTCTGCAAAGTAATCATTTATCAGTCTCTCTTTGGGCATCATGGATGACTCAAGGGAGTTACAGAGTTCTTCAGTGCCACTTACAGGTTGTAAAAATAGCTTGCACCTGCAATTCAACTGAGACCTTTAGCTTAAAATAGGAAACAGAACTAAAGGAAATAATTTGACAGCAAAGTGCAAGCACAGAGAGTCGACAGACTAGTGTTAGTTCAAAGATATATGGCTTTAAAAATTAACTAAGCAGTTCAGGATTAATGATGAGCAGTTCCTCAGGTATTACCTTAAACTATCTTACAGTAATTTAAGAGTGTAAAATCTGACTAAGGAAGATGTTAATGCAATGAACTGCTAAATGAAAATAATTCAAACTTTGCCTCTAATTCAAAGGCTTGAAATAATCTGTTTATTCACATTCCTTTCAGAACGCTTTCTCAATATAAATCTTTTGATATAAAGTATGAACTGCTAAAAATAGAAACTACAAAGGTTTTTATCCCAATGTATTTATGACACAAGACACACCACTCTCCTAAAACAATGCAACCATTCACTGGTGAACAGGTCTTTGCAGTATCCATTCTTAACCTGTTTCCAGAGTGCTTGAAACCATCAAGCTTTCAAAGCACTGAAGCACAAGAAACACAAAGAAGTGATTATATCAAATAACATGCAAAAATCTGTCACACTCATTAACAGTACAAAGTGTGCAGATTATGACCACCATGTAACTTTGGACTCATAGGTTAATCCATGCATTTCACGATTGGTTTCCCGGTTCCTAACCAAACAACAAAATGCCTCGTAGCTGTTTTTGGCTGGTCTTTTTAGGAATGAGATGCCGCGCCGGCTCTCAGACTCGGAACTGACCCCTGAACATAAGTGTCTACAGCAGTCTCTTGTACATCAACCCTGCAGGGGCAAAAGTCAAAAGGCAGCTTGAGCCTAATAAAAGAAGGCATCAGGGTTTCCAGAGACATGACCTGGGTCATGGTTAAGTAATAAAATCTAACCATCTGTCTAACACCTATCACAGCAAATAATGTAATGATAAATTGCAGAGAATGCATTTAAAATGAGTTTAGATTGAGATAAGATTAAACATTTAAATCATTAAATCACGGCATTACTGGATTAGAAGATTATGTGTGCTAAATAAAGCTGGTCATTCAGACAGATAAAATGAGATCCCAGGAAAAAAGTTTACCAGGAAAATAATCTTCTATTATTATTTATGCATTTTTATTTAAGGCAAGGTACATTAATTAAATGTGCAATGTATGCATTTGCTTACATTGCCAGAAAAGAAATAATTTTAGAGTTAAAGATTTTTGGATATCTCTTTTTTACCACCCCATGAAAGAATGAATGAATGAATGAATGAATGAATGAATGAATGAATGAAATACTGCCAATAGCCAGAAAAAAAATCACCATGTTTTTAGGAATACAATTTACAAAATCAAGCGAATGCCATATGAACAAACCTTCTGAATACAGATGTTTGGCATATGTACTGTAAGCAGTGTTGGGGGTAATATATTACAAGTAACGCAAGTTACGTAATCAGATTACGTAATCTTTTTTCAAGTAACTAGTAAAGTAACGCATTACTTTTTAATTTACAAGAGAATATCTGAGTTACTTTTTCAAATAAGTAACGCAAGTTACTTTTTTTTTCAATTTATTGATTGACAGCTCTCCTGTCCCCATGTTGAGAGAAATCAGAAGATGTTACTGTAGTTCTAAAATAAATATGAATATGCATTAATTCATCTCACTCACACAAAAATAAAAACAGATTCAGTATTCCTCAAAAATGAATAAAAAATAATGCAAACTCAGAATATGACTGCAAACCTGCAATAATTAAATATGTAAAACAACACAAATATCCTTTATGTATTTAATTCCATTCTATTAAGCAATGTCTTTGCTTCTGAGTTTCGATGATCCAGTTCAACCGTACTACTAAGCACAAATTACTCTAGACAAATATTTTGTGTCTTTTTTTATTGCTGAAGTATATTGAAATTTCTTCTTCTGCATTCTACTGTACGGACGTAAATTTACTTTCCCTTCAGCCTGAGGCTTATTCATTTCACTTTTGGTGAGACAAGGCTTTTCTATTTGCCAAAAATAACTTAAAATCAAACAAGCAAGCCCTGTTCAGATTTCAAAAGTAGCGCAAAAGTAACGTAACGAATTACTTTCCATAAAAAGTAACTAAAAAAGTAACTTTTTAGGGAGTAATGCAATATTGCAATGCATTACTTTTAAAAATAACTTTCCCCAACACTGACTGTTATGCTAATGAGTGAAGCTTTTAAAAGATAGGTATTGTTTGTTTAAAATCTGACAGATGGAAAAATAACAAACTGTAATAAAAATAAACACTTAAAGTGTTTATTTGGATTGTTTTTTCTTGTCAATATCTAAAACAAACCAAATAGCCCAAAATCACAAAATGATTATTAAATATAATAATAACTATATCATAAGATATATATATTATACTATTTATATATAAAATATACACTTTATTTTTTTTCCTGTACGCACTAAAAAACAGGTACAAAAGCTTTCACTGGGGTGGTACTTTTGTACTGTACTTTATTTACTGTACATAAGGTGCATATTAGCAGGCTACCTTAAGTGTAAATAATATTGAAAAAGAAAAATATTGAAAGGGTACTGACCAAGTGACAGCTTTTGTACTATTGTTTTCTGAGTGTTATGTTGTGCTTTGCCCTGAATGTAAGAGAATCTCCTGTGGTGACAGACAGCCAGGCCTAATAAACCCTACTTTCATTTTGCACATATTACACAACATATGGGCAGAGATGACATGTAACTTATAACTTTCAATAGTAGCAGCCATGTGTTTTATTGACTGCAATCAGAATTTTTCTATCCTGCCCTTTTACAGTGTACGAACCTTCACATGAGGCAGTTTTCCCAGCGTCAGGTGTAATAAACCACCCGGACTTTGGCCACAGTTTTTGCACAGCGAGCTCCCCGCGTGATGCGCAGAGAACTATCTCTAGGCATCCGTGAATGGAGTGAGCAACACACTTTTCAGAGGTAAAATATTTACTTATTTTAACCATTCCATGTCAATATATCAAAAACTTAAATTGAATTGTTAAATTTGTAACAGGAGCTTTAAAATGGAATCATGATTATGTCTATTTAAAAATATATTTTGTTTTTTAAAGTGCATAACAATGGCTTACTAGTGTTCGGTAGATGAGAGATGGTTAATAATCAGTTAGCATGACAACTGACATATTATCAACACTGGTAATAATTAATATGAGTTGCGTGCCATGGGTCAATTAATCAAAGATGTCATTTTCTGTATAATTTATAAACAAAATATGCATCCTTCTTACTGTGCATGCTTATTTTAAAGTTAAATATGAAAACAGTAAAAAAATATATATATCTAATTTAAAAAATTCACGGTTTACCCAGCGTTTCTCATTACTGCTTCTCGCAACGTGTACCTCATTAAAGCTCTTTTAAAATGTAAGACCACACCATGTGACTGAATGCCACAAGTGTGCTCTCTGTCAAACGCCACGTGATTTGTGTTAACACTGTGTAGGTTGGGCTGTGATGAAGGACAGAGTATTAGGTGAAGAAGAAGAAATGGAAGTGAAAAGCATCTTGCGGAGGTCCCAGTCTCTCAGAAGTGTTTCCAGCGATCATGTCCTGTCCTGGACTGAAGCTGGACTTAGAGACAGGAGGAAATCTGTCTCTCAGCTTGTGGCACAGTGAGGGAGATTTTCCTCTTTCCTTCAAAGCATATTTCACCAATAAATAAATGCTAGGCCATCATTTACTTATCCTTACGATGGCCAAAACCTGTATGACCTGTAAATACAAAATGTGATGTTTAGCAAGAATGTCAGAGCTGTTCATATATCATAAAAGTGGATTGGCACCAAGTTCCAACAAAGGGGGAAAATGCAATATTTTTAGTACAATAAAAGTTGTCTGTAAGATTATTCGAAAGCCATACAATAACGCTGAGGAACAGATTACATTTTAAGTCATTCACTGAAACTCTTACTTGAAATTTGGTTACCATTCACTTCCTCTGTATGAAAACGAGCAGCTTAGATATTCAGCTAGAGATCTCCTATTGTGCTCCGCAGAAGAAAAGAAATGAAAGAGGTTTTGAAAGACATCAAGGTGAATAAATTATGACAGAATGTTCAATTTGAGTAATCCATACTGAGAGTGTACATTGTTTGGTAATAAACTCCTAAAGGGATAGTTCACCCAAAAATGAAAATTATTTCATCATTTACCCTCAACTTGTATGAGTTTCTTTCTTCTGTTGAACACAAAAGAAGATATTTTGAAGAATGTTGTTTGTTTTTTCCATACAATGGAAGTCTCGTCTCTCTTAATGGACTCGATGTTAATGTGTAACTCTATTGTAAAACTGTAAATTATGCCTTTAAACAGAACGTGAAACTAACAATTCTATTTACTGAAATCAATTAAATTAAATTAAATTAAATATATGACTTTATCAGACCTTCTGTACATCATGTGTTCACCACCAGGTACCAAAACTCTCCCGGAAGAAAGGCCAAAGAAGTGGATTCAGGAGATGTAAAGCATGAGGTAAAACACTGAACTAACTTCACATGCTGCATTAGAATATTCAATAATATTACACGGCTTTCTGAAATGCTTGATTCTGACTGGTCAGTCACGACATTCTGAGGTCAGTTATTCCCTAATAATGACTGTCGTTATTAGCAATGCTGTTTAATAACCACTCATCCGGGTATCTGAGACATGATGCTTCTTTTATGTCTCTCTGTGGATGCGTAGTTTAGTTTAAACACAGCTGGTGCACCGAATGACTTCAGTATTAATAGTAGGCCTACGGTAATATTGTTTAAGTGTTGCTAGAATGAATGTTTTTTACAATGTAATGGATTATAAGATTATACACAGGTAAGATTTTAAAACAGTTTCTCCTCAAATCGGTATTTGTCCCATCATGTATTAAACATAAAAGTACATTACATGTACATTATCCCTTGAATGTCCATCTTTTTGTTTTTTTTGTTTGTCAATTGGCTAAGCTGCTTGTGTTTAATGAGCTAATAAATTATTTCAACTCAAATCATCATTTTTTGGTCTAATTATTTACTTACGTGGGCAAGTAGCCATGCATGGAACAAGATTATAATATTGTGTAATAAGAATATTTTGTGACAACAACCAGCTGCGTGTACATCATCTCTTACTAACCTATTTGATACCATTGTTTACCTATGATTGAAGGAAGCATCCATTTTTACCTGCATAAAAACTGTGAATGTGTTTTCAAATTTATCTCCTCCAGCTGAACATGCAGGTCACTCCAATTGCTGTCAGTGAGAATGAGAGCGAGACAATAGTTAGGAAGACTGAGGTCAAAGAGCGGTCCAGGGTCTCTCCTCTCTCCCGCAGTAAGTCTATGGAGAGTCTTCCTCGGCACAGACCTACAGGCACCACAGCACTCAGGGCACTCTTTGAGTCAAAGATCACCAGTCAGCCTGAGTCCAAGAAGAGCAAGACGGCACTTGAATCAGCGAGTGCTGAGAAAGCCATTAACACTACTCTTCCCAATAACAAGGATGCGGAGGACAGAAAGTTACAAGTAGAGGCAGAGGTTAATAACAGCCATAATGAACTAGAGCAAGTGACTGAAGAGTTTCAAGTGATTACAAAGGTAAATAGTTGGACCTTACAGAGATGTACGTTTGAGCCAGAGTCATTTGTATTTACTGATGAAATAATTACTCTTTCAGAATGCAAGAACAAAGCAGATAATAAACCGATCTGATAGAAGAAAGTCAATTTCTGGCATTTATAGTGAAAAAATATCCTCTCCAGAGGGTGAGTAAATACAAAACTTCATTTTTACATTTTATAAAAATAAAATGCTTGTACAGTATATGTAAAACTCAGTGCCATGGTGCTAGGGTGTTCTGGGTAATTGCTAGGGTGCTTTGGATGGTCTCCATTTGGGCTCAGGTAGCCCATGTGGAGGAAAAATATATTAGATATATATATATATAGATATATATATCTATATATATATGTGTGTGTGTGTGTGTGTGTGTGTGTGTAAATTTATTTATGCTGTATTTAAATTAAAAAGTATATTATTTATTTAAATGCATTTTCAGATATATTGTAGAAAATGTTATGCTAATGCTATAGATTATTTTATATATTGTATTATGTTACATTTTTATATATATGACATTTTCTCATATATTTGGAGACATTTTAGTAATTTTTTGCCTTACGGGAGTTTCAAGAGCATTTCTAAGTAATTTCTAGGCTGTTGTGGGTTTTTCTTTTTGCATTCTTTATTGTTCGTCAGTGTAAGTCTGATCAAAACATCTAGCCGCAAGATTTGAGTTATCATGTCCATACCCCAAACAATACAGGACAATTCAAGTGCCCAGTTTAGGGTTTGTTCAAAATGATAAGCAATAGTAATAGCAATCCTTACCTCTGAAAACACCACCAGTAAGGATTTCAGTTCAAGGTTAAATTTCATATGTTGACAGACTAACATGTGACCTAAATGTCAAGGGCAAACTATATACAAGATCATGCAAGACGCAAAGCACATAATATTGCAAACACAGTCAAATCAAACTACCAGTGTAATATAGAAAATTCATTTTATTTTCTAATATGTTGCTCATGATATAACTTGGGCCACATGTGAGAGGTATCCAAATTGTAATTGAGGAAACGCCAGATGACATCACAGCAGGAGCAACAACTGTTCCCAATGATGTGAGATGAAAATAACATGCATATTTTAGTCATTTCTGATTGCTGGGTTGGGGCAGACTGGAAAAGAAGGTATGTATCTCAACAAGTGATTGACGCAGCCTGGTGTAGCAATAGCAGAATAGCTCCTAAAATAGCTGGCTGGCACTTATCCTTCCATGGGAGCCAGACAGGGTCAGCTGTTACCAGCACAGAAATGGCCACAGGCTTGCTGACACACTCAGAGGACACAAAAACCAGTAGACCAGTCAAATTATCATTATTGAACTAAGTAATAAAGTAATTCAGAGGGATTTGAGTTAAGCTTATGAGCAAAGAGAAAGAGCGCTGAATGGTGAGTTTGTTTATACATTTTTAAACCGTTATATTGCTTCAAATAATGCATGTGCTAAAGAGGATTTCCCACAACATATCTATTATAGACAACCACTGTTGTGTGACCAGGGACATGGGATTTCCAGAATTTGATTATTCATTTGTGTGTTAAAAACAGGCTGGAAAACAAGCTTAACCTTACTGTGGTTGGAACATCGGTAACCAGCAAATACATAATCATATGTTAATTTTCAACTCACTAACATGCTGAAATTAGTTAAAGAGTATGTCTGTTTGGACACTTTGCTTCACTTTTCCTCATTACATTTTGTTTTTAGACCATTTTAAAGAAAATCTACAATGTGTTGTTAATGAATAGCTTTTGGAGAATGCTTTTGTGGTAAACTGGACAACAAAACATGGTAATTTAACCAATGATTATGGAACCGAGAAAAATAATCCCATAATCATTGTGATACTTAGATCAGATGATTAGCAAGTGTGATTTAATGCAGGTGCATTCTGTAAATGTTTTACTATACGATAAAAAATAGATTTAAAGGGTTAGTTCACCCAAAGATGAAAATTATATATTCTTCTTTCAGACGAATCCAGTTGGAGTTATATTAAAAATTGTCCTAGCTATTCCAAGCTCTATCATTGCAGTCAGCGGGTGTTGCAGTTGAATAGTCCACAAGTCGTCAAATAAAGTGCGCACATCCATAATAAAATGTGCCGCAGACGGCTCCGGGGGGGTGAATAAAGGCCTCCTGTAGCAAATCCATGTGTTTTTGTAAGAAAAATATCCATATTTCAAACGTAATAAACACTTTTCTCCCACTTTCGTTATCTGTCATTCACTGAAGCCGTTCCGGCAGACGTCGTAGCACGTCGGTGTTGCGTGATTAGTGAAGAATGCAGAGAGAGAACAAAACAAAACAACTGTCAAGAATTAGAAGTACAAACCGAGGATTTGCGAAGAAAATTTTTGGAGGATTTCGATATAAACCAAGCGGAGACTGGTTTTCCTTTGCTAAAGTAAGGAAACTTTGCTTCCTTTGCTCCTATAAACAAACTCGCGAGACGAGCATATCTCAGAGGCGCGCGCTGCGCATACGTCATACGCCTTCTGCCGGAACGGCATCCGCGTATAACAGACAGCAGAAGTGAGAGAAAAGTGTTTAAAACTCATGGATTTGCTACAGGGGGTCTTTATTCATCCACCGGAGCCGTTTGTAGCACATTTTATTATGAATGCGCGCGCTTTATTTGATGACTTATGGACTGTTCAACTGCAACACCTGCTGACTGCAATGATAGAGCTTGGAATAGCCAGGACAATTTTTTATATAACTGGATTCGTCTGAAAAAAGAAAGTCATATACACCTAGGATGCTTCGAGGGTGAGTAAATCATAGTCTAGTTTTTCATTTTTGGTTGAACTAACCCTTTAAGTCTATCAGATAGTGAGTTTGAGTTCCTACATATTCAGATACTAAAATACAGCCACAGTTGATCATAATTTTATTTCACAGGCTAGAGGCAAGGCAATATTATGCCCTTGAAACTGATTATTAGTCTGTACCCTTCTGCTCATTCAAGCAAGCTGTGTGCTGCTTCTTGGTCCACGACTGGAAATCCCATTGGTATCTGTGTCACGGAGTCAGATGTTTTCCAGCCTAGTTTCTGAGTGCACTTTGCACACTACACTGATGACTTGCATTCATAGCAGCTGTCCACATTACTATAATGAGAGCTGACAGAGCAGTAACTATCATAACCATCACCATTCCAAAAAAATAAACACCTACAAAATGGATTTAACATAAACAAGCATTAATGGATGCATGTTTGGTGTAAAAATCAATATATCAACCGCACAGTTTTCAAAAAGCAGAGGTCCATGAAGGTCCTTTGGAGATCTGTGGATATATGATTTTATTTGCAAATGTGATCTGTTGTGCAATAAAAAAGGGTAATGATGTTTGTTAGTGTAATAAAAATTAAAACCATAAATTGTTAAAACACAGTTTTTTATGTTTGGGGGTCCTTGTGTCTGCTGAAAGTAAGGGGGTCTCTGTAATTATGTTAGTCTATTTAATGTAGTAGTACTAAGCACATATATTACTTGAAGCAGATTGTAAAATTATAATCATTTTGGAAGGCTTTAGTATGAAGATAGTATGCAAGGTTATGAATGGAGATGGCTTGATTTGACACAAATAGACTTTTCACCATCATGCACTCTTAAAAATAAAGGTGCTTCACGAGCCATAGAAGAACCTTTTTGTCTCTGGTTCGATAAAGAACCTTTAACATTTGAAGAATCTTTCTGTTCCTTTCTGTTCTTCAGATTATAAAAAGGTAAGAAAGAGATGGTTCGAATGGTTCTTTGTGGAACCAAAAATGGTTCTTCTATGGCATTGCTGTGAAGAACCTTTTAAGCACCTTTATTTTTAAGAGTGTAATTTAGACTTAAATCTAAAAACCCTGCTGAAAGCTTGCTGGGCCACAGATAAAGTATCTTGCAAAACTAACAAACAATATCCCTGACAAATCACATGACTGCTCACCTCCCACTGAAAGAAAAACTGTTCTTTTTAAATGAAACTCACATCTGACAGTTCAGAAAGTCTTTGGTTCCCCTGATGTGTGCGTCTGTGGGTCTCGGTTGTAAAAGCACAGACGTTGACCTTGATTTCATTCCTTTATTCAGGAAATTAGGAGTCAAAGTTTGAGTCACAATAACCATATCATGATTCTGATCTTTCTGCTGTATTACAGAGGATAAAAGAAGGTCAGTCGCAGACTTCAGAGACAACTCGGCTCTCAACGGATTGGAGAAACCCTCTATTTCCGTCAAAGCTTTGTCTGCACTGTATCTGTCAAAAGTGGCAGCTGCAGAACCTGCGGGAAACCTCTTGAAACCAGTTAGTACTTGTATTCTTCATGATACATGTGGTGACCTTTGGGGCCAAGGGGATGAGAGTAAAGCAGGCTACAGGAAGAAAATGCTGCTAAATAAAATGCATGTAACAGCTGCTGAAAAATATTTTCGGTTTACAGTATGTCATGGTTCTAGCTACAAGTTCAAGGAGCATGGGTATATATAAATTATGTTTTATATGAAATTAAGTTAGTAAAATCAGTTCCTGGTTACGTTTTGATCATATAAGCACCTCAGACTTACTTGTAATGTCCTTGATTTTTATTTGTTCTAGGACCAGTATATCACTTCTCCAACTGGAAAAAGGCAGAACACAATCAAGGTAAAGAAAATTAGTTTCAAATACAGTATATATTTTAATCCAGTGGTAAACCTTATTTTGGCTTCTTTATTTGATTTAGAGTTCAAATTAACCACTAGCAAACTTCACCCCTGTAGTGAATGTAATTTGTAATAGTGTGTGTAAATATTGTGTTTTATTAAAAATGCACATTATTCTTAAAAAATAAACTAGGCCTTTTTTGTGTGACTGTTTAGTGCTCTAAAATATTAGCAGCTTGTCTTTCTGTAATTGCATACTTAAATAAATTCTGATGGTGAACCCTTAGCTCTCAGGTGTGAAATAAAATAATAACAGGAAACTACATTTACTGTGTTTGATTAACTACTCATTTGCAGGACAGAACATATAATCATTGTGGGTGTTTTCACTGGTCTTTTGCGCTCATAATAACATTACTAACATAAGTTATAACATTCTCAACTGCCTGTATTCAGATTGCTGAAACGATTAACTATTAGAAATGTTTTGGCTCAAAACGCTGGTTTTCTTTGGCATGCGGTTTGGCTTCCTTACTGTTCAACAGGTATGTTTAACTTCTTAACCATTTATGTTTGCTAAAAGTTTATCACAACCATTTGAAATAATAGGCTAATATATTAGCTACTGTAATCTTTGTTTTTTAGATGGCTGAAGGTGCACAAAACAGCATTGCATATGCACCTGAATCAAATCCTCCAATACACCATCTGGAAACCAGCCCTGATGAACATGAAAGACCCTTTACATCACCACACCCTACAAGAGAAGCAATATCAATTCTGCATCAATGGCGACAGAAATGCGAGCTTAGACGACTGCTAAAGCACACTTACCCTGAGCTGAAAAATGTAGACAGTTTGGTAGAAGAGGAGCTGGCTGATATTCTTAACATGGACCCAGACACAGACACTGGACACCAGAGTGAGTTCCAGTCCAGGTGCTGGCTGTTTGAGAACCATGAAATCAATTCAGTGGATATCCATGATCAAAAACTACAGATGAAAAAGGAGTTTCAAGAGGGGGACATCAAGAGAAGCGTCTGCATGTTTGAACAACCTACATCTAACTCCCACAATGAAGACAACAAACCTCAACTCAACAAATCAGAGGAAGTGACATCAGAGCAGAGCATAAAGGTGGATGTGAAAGCCACGTGCAGAATGTTCGAAACTCAATCGATGGATAGTCAAAACCCCTGTCCAAGGAAAAACATCGATTGTGAGGAAGAAAGTCGATCACACCAAAAACCAAAGAGTGAATTTGAGACTGATGGAAAAGAAACATCAGACCTTCACAATAACAGTCTAACCAATGAACTCATGGACACAAATGAGGTGTTTGTAAGTATATCTAAAGCCAAACAGGTCTTCGAAACAGTATCACATGACAAGGAGAACATCTCACCAACAAATGACAACTTCGGCCAAGAACAAGAACTGCTGAAGGCAAATGTAAGAAACAGAGCTCAGATGTTTGAATCAACTCCACTTGATAAGATCAATCAGCAAACCAAGGAAGAATCAGAAACCATCTTGGAGAACACACAAGAAACTCTATTTTCTTTATGCAATTTCAGTATCATGCATTCTGATGGAACCATCCTCGAAGCTAATGAAAATGGCAATGTCAAAAAAGCAAGATATAACTTCATACAAGAAGATACAAGACCAGAAATTCAGGATGAAGAGATAGTGACTGGAAGCATAAAGAACATCATGCTTCAGATGCTACCAGGAACAAACTTGAACCCAATTGTGACCTTCCTAAAAGAGGACAGTCAGGGCAATGTGGAGATTCAGAAAGTAGATGTCCCCATTGTCCACCAACTTCCATTCACTCGAGATAAAGAGTGCAGAACTGCCAATGTGGTGCAGATTACTGAAGATCTACTCAGTCAAGAGAAGTCCATCAGAAAAGGAGTCTTAATACAAGATGGAGCCACAGGAACGAGAGAGATAACTGTTTATGCTCTATTCATCCACAGTGAAGACAGTACAGGGGTAATGGAGTTTGGTCAAATTGATTTTAGATCCATTCCCTCACGTCTAAGGAACGTTCCAGAGTCTGAAAATTGTGATCTGAAGACAGATATTAGTTCATCAGAAAGTTCTTCAGTAGTAGATACAAACAAAACTAGTAATGTGCAGCTATTCCAGAGCTGCATTGAGAAAGGAGACCTTGATCATCTAAAATGCCTGCAGGAAACATCATCAGATGTAGATATAGGTGCATCTACTGGGGAATCAGAGAAAACAAGTTATATTATACCAGGTGAAGTTAACAATATACCAGGTGAAGTTAACAATATCAAAGCCTTTTTTACTACCAATATAGATGACACAAGCATGCAGTCGGATAAAAACAAGTCAAAAGTGTCACCTGAAGAAAGTTTGGTAAATAATGAAAACGATTATGCAGAAGCAACAAACCAATCTGAACATTGTTCTGACACAGATGACCATCTAAAAAAAGAAAGAAGTCTCCAAAATCAAGAGTTCATGGATGATGGAGTCGTTCTTCAAGCAGAACTAGTTGATGTTGTTGAAGACGATGAGTTGGTGAATTTACAAACAGCCATTATGAATCTTCATCAGGCGACAATAGAGGCAAAAGCTCTTCAGAAGAGTGTACAAGCAAAACATGCTTCCCAAACAAACCAAACCCAACAAATCTGTGATTCTGGTTCAATGACCCATGAGTTTACACATGTGAAAAACAATGATAATGTAAGTGAAAATGAAGAGCTCTCACAGTTTTCCAAAACTGAACTGGAAGAAGAAAGTAAGGAGGATGTTATGAGAGGTAGCATACAGGCAGCTCTTGATTCCTTGGGAAAGTCGAATTTTAATGTCACAAAGGGTGATTTTAAAGCTGCAATGATTTATAGGAATTCTGCTAAAGGATATGCAGGACACAAAAAGACAGATGAAGTGATGATGAACCAGACAAGTGATAGGACTAAAGAAAATAAGTCAGCAACATCGTCTCCTGTGCCTCAAGCTGAAAAGGAAGCTTTAAAATCACCTAAGGGAACTGACACAACCCCTTGTGAAAGGTCAATTGAAAACAAACCAAAGACATGTTCTCCTTTGCCTGTCTCTGTAGAAACATCTGCTAAAAATCGTAGAACTCCTGTTGGACCCAAACCAGCTATCCCACCTAAACCAGATCCTTTAAAGCTTAAGCCAAACCCTCTTGGTTCTGAAACTGACGCAGAACATCTCAACAAATGCCAAGTCCCTCCTACTTCTTCAAAACCACCAACTGAGCAGATTAATGAATCTTCAACTTACAAACAATGCCCGTCTCATGAAAATGCACTCTGCAAAAGAGCACAGCATACTGATGCTAATGAACACGAGCCCAGTGATACATCAGTGAGCAACACTGAAAGTCCTAAAGATAAAATGCTAAATGGTGTAGAGGTTGTTGAAGAAACTCCAAAGTGCTCCCCAGAAAGCATTGTCAATGAATCTCCCACAGGATTTCATGCTACTCTTCAAAACTTTGGGGTAAAGCCGAGTGGTTCAGTGCCTCCTGTAAAACCAAAAAGAATCAAAATGGCAAAAGAAAACGTGAAGAACTCCATTAGCAACTCTACCACTTTGGAAACTGAAACAGCACAGGGAATTCCTCCTCCTCACAACAATGACCCCTCAGGCGAGACTTGTAAGACAGATACCAACAACCGTGAAAAGAGAAATGATAAAAGCGATGATCAACAAGTTAGTGGAGTGGTGAGACGGGAAAAGAAAATTAGAGGAGAGACTGAGGACGAGCAAAGGCAGAGGCTCTCGGTGCACTTGGATGAAATCATGAAAGGAAACGTGCCAGCTGTCATGGAGATCTTTGACAAGCTGAAAAAGCAAGAAGAACTCAAAAACATACTCTCCAAAGTGGAGGGGGGGGGGGAAATCGAAGGAAGAGAAGGCACGGAAGCAGACACCAACAAAGTGGACGTGAGCTCACTTAAAAACATTTTTGAGAGCATACCTGATTGGGTCGTGCCTCGGGAGAAGAAAATCAAACCAAAAATAGTTCCACCAGAACATACTGGTTCTAGCACCAACGGTGGAAACCTGTGAGAGATGCAGACAGTCATCAAATGGACGGGTTAGCTTTTGTCAGGCGGATGCTGGAGAGCGGAAGCTGGTGTGCTGACGCATCATCCGTCACACCCCACAGACCCCAAACACACGCTGCCCCCACACCGCCACATATGGATATAGAGGAGGCCATTAAAAAGGCTCTTTACTCAGTATCGACTCTAAAATCTGACTCTGACATTGTAGGACTTTCTGGTCTCTTCAGGGAGTCAATGGTGGCTGTACAAGGTTCACCTCCTGCAGGTAATATCAGGAAAATCAGCATTGGGTCAAGCAAATCACCAACAGCTCAACACCAGATTGGAAAGAGAGTTTCTGAACAGTCAACAACACAGAAAAAGCCAGAGCTTTTTATTCCCACAACGAAACAGAGATCAGCCTCACCAGCATCTCCTTCATTTATTTCCATTCAGTCTGCAGCGAGGAAGCCTACGGAGTCACCATCACCTCAGATCAGTACCCTGAAGGAAGAACCCAAAGAAGAGACCAAGCTGCAGTGCTGCTGTAGTGTGCCTTCAGACCGCAGGCAATGTTCAGTCACAAAAGGAGCATCCTCGAGCCCTGCGAATCCACGGCGGCAGGTCAGTGTGCTGGAAGTGCAAACCAGGCCTGAAGGAGAGAGAGTCACCGGAACAAAAACCATCAGCGAGAACTTTGAGAGGATGGACTGCTTTGGCAACAAATTCTACTCCTCGAAAACCTCCACAGTCGTGACAACCCAACCTGAAACCAGGACAACTTCTAAAAAGCTCATCATGAGCAGCCCAGCCACAACGGAAATTGTCACGTACCCAAGAATCAACACACCTTTTATTAGAGAAGACCGTCCCCCACTGTAAATTTATTTCGAAATTTATGTTGGTTTTGGTTGCAATATAAATGAAAGATCTAATCATGTGACAGCCAATGCATTTTTTTGGACTTTTTTGCTTGGTTATATTTTGAATAATACTTCACTATTCCTGTTTCTGTTTGTTAGTATTTCAGTTTCAGTTTTTGTGTGAATCCATATTTTTTAAAACTATATGATTTCCTCAGTGTGTTGCAGTCATGCAATAAACATGTTCTGATATTTCTGTGAATACAATATAATTTGAATTTCTGCCATATTTGTCAATAAAAATGATAGAAACGTGTCATGTCACATTATGAATTTCAGTAAGCATCTTTTCTTTTATTACAAGAAAAGAAATCCAAGGCACTTCTTCCGGTCCAAAAAAGTTAAAAAGCCCTTTCTCCCAATGTCACAGATTAATTATACCTACACCTGTCATTCATTTGATACCTGACACACTCTGAGGAAGGCTGAAGGCCGAAATGCTTCAGTGTGCAGAGTTTTAGTAATTTTTAATGTTTCTATTCAAATGGCCATAAGTGTGAATAAAGGCTTTTTAACTTTTTTGGACCAGAAGAAGTGCCATTTCTTTTCTTGTAATAGTTATTTCAAACCCAACCAAAGAGCACCTTCTGGGATTACTTCACAAGGTCCTTTCAGCAAGTGGCGCTTCATGATGTCTCCTATGATCTGTCGAGTGTGAGGTTTTCTCTTATGTTATCACAGGAAAACTGAAAGTAACAGAGTTAATTCATAACTTTTTCATTTTGTTGCAAATTTGTGTTAATTTGTATGGCTGCGTTTGTACGTTTTCGTATTTGCTTGCGCTCCACTGAGGGGGTAGGTTTAGGGAAGGACCTTCATACTTCTTTCATACAAATCACGCTATATGAATTTTCCCAAATAGCTGTTTCTTATGAAATTGGATGGACTGAAACAGTGATCAACCAAAATATTTCCCGAAAATATTCTGGTAAAATTATTTCTTAAAAAGTCAAACATTTTAAAATGCCTAGCAGTTCAGTATTTTATGTACATTCAAAGATCAAAGTATATAATCCTGTGTTTTTAATAATCAACATTTCGATTTAAATGCTTTACATTTTCTTTTTTAAATATATTTAACTATTTAAATTGACATTAAATGTACATTCCATTAAGTAATTATGTTTGTTAATGTAAAATGTATTAATTATAAAATGTTTTCAGAATTTAATCATTTAGAAATTGTTTGAACTTAGAGGAGTACTACGGAGCCCCGCACATGACATGCAAGAAAAAATAGGTGGATGGAAACGCAGCTAATGATAAAAGATTTCATATCTTTAAGAAAAAAATATAATTCAACCGATGGATAGACATTGTGAAGCCAAAATACAGCTTTTTCAATGCATACAGTGTGAATCCCATGATTAACACCAGTGTTTTCCAAAAGCCAATGCTGCATAAAAAAAACCCTAATAGCTTAAGTGAATTAAAAGCTAACTTCTGACCCAAAGTCTTATGGTATGGAGGTTTGTTAACCCTTTCATGTGACTGTAGTTTCAGCCAGCAGCTCAGGAAACATGCTCAGCCTGTCTGAAACCAGTTTACCCAATGGAAAGAATGGCAGCGGATAAACTTGTTTTTCACAAAACTTGTTTCTGCTGCAAGCACTGCAAAAAGAAACTGAGGTAAGAATGTTTTTGATAATGATAAAAGCCGATAATGAACATCACTGAAATGTAAACATTTTAAACACATTACATTTACGATTCTAAATCAGTGAAAACACTTTGGCACCATAATGCAAATAAATAACAGCAAATCATTAAATAGGAAGTGCTGAAGTTGCAGTTTTGCACCAGCTTTCAGACTTTGCCTCTTAAGCTGTTAACCAACTTTGCTGACATTGCAGCTGTTGCTTAAAACTGTTAGATCTACAAATATGCTCCATATTAATGTAATTTTTATAGCCTACAGATCATAAGAAATAAACATACTAAAAAGATGTTTTGCTTGGTTTTAGCCTTCAAGGCTACGCGCCTCTCTATGGGGAATTCTACTGTGTTTTCCACTATCAGCAGCTTTTCAAAAGGAAGGGTAACTATGACGAGGGCTTCGGCCATCAACAGCATAAAGACCGTTGGCTACAGAGGAATGACACAAACATCATTTAGAGCTACTGAACAAGTATATGGGCCGTAACTTTGAATAACAGATGGTCTGATGTAGGCAAAATATAAGGATTTAACATACACATAACATGATTTCATAATCAAGCAGTTCATATATATAAATCAATATCATGCCAAATATTCTTAAATGTTTATGATGTTATGTTTGAGACCTTGATGAAAATGTGGTTTTACAGCTGTAGTACAAAATATTTTACATAACTGGTTGATGTTGATGATCTTCATTTTTAAAAATGTGCTGAAAATTGCATGGATGTCAGGGAGAAATAATCAAATATGAAGATGTGTACATAGATATGAGATGCCGTTTGTTTCAATTACTAAACTTAATAAATAAATTCTGCCTCCATTAAAGGCTTTCTAGTTGATCCACGTTTTCTGTAGCATTTAAAAAGCACTGAAGAAAAACACTACTGCACGTCATAAATAAAACACTGAATTTTACTATTTTTCAAACTGAAATAATAAAAAAGTACAAATTCATTTTAAATCAATAAATCTTTACAAACACGACACTTGCCAATTGAAAAGTAAACAGTCATACCTCTGTTTGCCTTATTTTCCTCATTCACACAAAATCAATAAAAAATAGCATAAACTTCAACTACATTTTTAAATAGCAGTATAAATCTCATAATTTTGTGCTCCTGCGAGACATTTCCTGCTCCTGATTCAGTCCGCTTTCAGTACTGGCTTTCTCTGATCCCCTGTAAATGGAAAATTAAGAAAAGTGAGATTTATTTCTGTAATAAATTTGGTGCATCAAAAGTTGCAAGAGTTTCATGCATAGTGTCACTAATATAATGAGGTCTAAACGCACATGTTGTCATCCACGGGGACATCAGTGTGGTCCTGTAGGTCAGTGTTTAGTGTCTCTGGGAGCAGGAAAGTCAGCGGTCCTCCCACAAAAGGAAGAGAGCCGTATATGACCATTGGAATAGCAGGATGATACACGTCTAACAAGCCAATCAGAGGAGCCAGAATACCAGCTACACGCGCACACATGGAGTTCAGTCCCACTCCGTTTTGTCTATAATTGAGTTATAAGAACAAGAGCTTATTTAGAATCCATAACTGAAGATAGTGGGTGTTGATGCAGGTTCAGTACATATATACAGTACCTCACAACCGTTGGGTAGAGCTCAGCAGTGTACACATACACTATGGTGAAAGAGGCGGCAAGGGAGAACTTCCCAATCACTGCGATCACAGTCACAATCACAGGATACCCTTGAAAAAAAGCAGGTGAACGTTTAAAGTTGTTTTTGTCATTTGAATGTTTTTCAAAGACAATTCCTAAAAATGTTCTGATTTGGTGAATTTGCTGCAAATTGTAAATTACACGCACCTGATTATTGGCTACGGTAATTTGCGCTGCTCTTGGGAGATTGTGTTGGTCACTATGGAAATGATGGCTGCGTTTGTGTTCTTTAATTCGTGCAATGTCAGCAGATCAGAACTTTCCACTCCCATCTGTGTTCTCACGCTTGCCCTTTTTAGTAAATCTGGCCCAAAGTGTATGATTCATACAGATTGTACTAATTCATATGTGACCCTGGACCACAAAACCGGTCTTAAGTTTCACGGGGATATTTGTAGCAATAGCCAAAAATACATTGACCGGGTCAAAATTTATAGATTTTTCTTTTATGCCAAAAATCATGAGGATATTAAGTAAAGATCATGTTCCATGAAGATATTTTGTAAATTTCCTACCGTAAATATATCAAAACTTAATTTTCGATTAGTAATATGCATTGCTAAGGACTTCATTTGGACAACTTTAAAGGCGATTTCCTCGATATTTAGATTATTTTGCACCCTCAGTTTCCAGATTTTTCAAATAGTTGTATGTCAGCCAAATATTGTCCAATCATAACAAACCATACATCAATGGAAAGCTTATTTATTCAGCTTTTACATGATGTATGAATCTCAATTTTGAAAAATTTACACTTAAGACTGGTTTTGTGGTCCAGGGTCACATATGAAATTTGGTCATACAGTATGAAACAAGTCATACTTAAAAAGTCTTATGAGATCAGCTTGGTTTTTCTATTCCATTGACATTTCACCATCTGAAAATGTTCAAATACTGTTTGTCTTCTATTGTTTTTAACTGCATAATATAAAACCTCACAAACGTATTTTGTGAAATGTTTTGGTTAAAAAGTTGCGTTATACCATACGGTCAGCACATGGTAAACATATTCTATACAGTTTTAGGTGTGGTTTAAGTGTGCAAATATTTTTATGGCTGTTGTATGTAAAATACTAATTCGAAATAAATAATAATTAGACGTAGCAAAACAAATTGTAAACATTTTTCTCTATTGATTATTTTCACACATTTTGAAAGCAATTTTTTTGTGAATGGGACAAAAACCTTCCTTCTTCTGTAATTCTAAAATAAGACTCTGAAGGTTCTCACCTGCTGGTATGAGAGGAATAATCAGGCAGGCGGTTCCTCCAAGGAGCAGCACTGCACTCTGGCAAATCCTCCTTCCAAAGCGCTGAATGAGAGGAAAGCAGGACAGCCGGGCGGGAAACTCTGCAATGCCAAAGATGAGTTGAGTCAGGTAAATGTCCAGGCCGAAGTTCCCCACGTTCAAGCTGACACCATAGTAAACCAGGCTCGTCACAAACCTACGATGAAATAAATAAACATATGATAAGACCCTCAGCTGCTTTTTTAATCAGATTAGAAAAGTTTTCACAGCTTGATTTGGTTCCAAAATCAATGATAATGCTTTATTATTAACATTTTATGCTGTTGTATTTCACATATTATATTGTATTTAATATCAAAAACTGGGGGACTTTACAGAGGTTTAGCCACATACAAGCTCCTGAATGGTAAACTTGGATAAAGCATCAAAGGTATGGCATCTTATCACATTTTGGATAATAGATATGGGAAATGCTAGGATAACTCACCACATATAACACATGATGAGAGCTCTCTTTCTTAGGTAAGCCACTCGAAACAGGTCTAGCATGGTGCCTGTTTTAGCTGTGTTCTCCGCTTCCATCTGATAAGGCATCCTTTCATGTTAACTGATCTTTTTTTTTTAATTACTTTTGATTCAACTATATGTTTTAGAATGAATTTGATCATTTACAGTTTTTCACCCAAAAAGGAACATTTTGCACCAAAAAAATAAAATAAATTATCACTCTCAGGCCATCCAAGATTTAGATAAGTTTAGTTCTTCCTTGGAACAGATTTGGAGCAAGTTAGCATTACATCACTTGCTCACCAATCGATCCTCTGCAGTGAATGGGTGCCATCAGAATGAGAGTCCAAACAGCTGATAAAGACATCACAATAATCCACACCACTCCAGTCCATCAATGAATGTCTTGAAAATCAAAAAAGATGCGTTTTGTTTGTAAGACAAAATCCATCATTAAGAAGTTTTTAACTTCAAATTGTTGCTTTCAGCTAAAATATGAGATTCTGATGGCACCCATTCACTGCAGAGGATCAATTGGTGAGTAAGTGATGCTTAAGAGCCTGAGGCTAAGTAAGTTTTCAGCAAATTTTCATTTCTGGGTAAGCTATGCCTTTAATTCTTCTCTTAGACCAAATAAAGCTTGGCAAAGAGAAAAAGATCACCTTGTTGAGCAGAGTTTCGGGCACCTTTCTGCCATTAATTCGGGCAGCGTTCAATATCTCTTTCTTGGCCCTGTCTTGCTTGCCCTGAGTCAGAAGCCATCGGGCAGATTCAGGGAGAATCCTGCCAAATACATAGACAATTATTAGAAAAGAAAACACCTCATAAAAATTTCAAAAACAATAATAATAAAAATAAAAGCAATAAAATAAAAGGACAAATGTATGCATGTATGTCATGTGACCATTAACCGACATCAGAAAACCATGAACATGCAAATCAAAGGTTTGGGAATCACTGGTACAGAATAACTCTCACCAGTAATAGACGCAGAAAAGCCCAACTGGTGCTGACAGAACCAGCTGTAAAATCCTCCAGTTTCGGATCCCAAAGGACACACCAGACAGCAACATCAGACCAATGGCATAAAAGCAGTGTGACAATATGGTAAAAAGGGCCCGTTTGGCTGAACCACACCACTCAGTACCTAAAACACGTTTGAGATACCATGAAATTCATCTGCTGAGATCCAAAACAGGTGTGTTACAGGGAATTTGTTTAAAGCATAAATTCTCTTTCTACATGCAGTCTAAATATCTAAGCAAAATGTCAGACTTTTAAATGTACTGGCATTAGGAGGAGTCACGTGCTACCCAAAACAAATGTGTTGATAGAAATCCCTGATATTGTGGTGCCGACCACAAAGCGGAGAGCTATGTAGACAAAGATGTTGGGAGAAAATGCTACTGCCACCCCAAACAGAAACTGCAGGAACAAGGAAAGCAGCGTGACAAACCGCCGGCCATACCTGTGGCAAGAAAACATGTTAACCAGTACAGTTATTAAAACACTAACATAAAAAAAATAGCCCTTGATGGGTTTTAAAAACAAAAGGAATAATCTGAACGTTTTGTTTTTGGAAAAACGCCAAAATAATCATAGTATGTAAAATATCATTCTTATGTTGATCAGGGATTGTACTCTACACATACTTGTCTGCCATTGGCCCAAACAATAGGGCTCCAATAAGAAGACCAGCCATGTAGACGGACTGAGATGCCTCATTATATATCTTATTTTCACACACCAGGTCAAACTATGATAAGATAGGAAAAGAAAGCATGATAAAAACAACAACAAATGATGTAAATTAAAATGATATGTAGGGAGATGTAAAGTTCATATTAACTTTCATAACTTACAATATTAAGTTATGACTTTTCAAAGTCAATTTCTGTAAAAACGTACACAGTAAAGTCCTAGACCTTGAACTTTTTAAAATGTCAATTTCAATCATTATTGTCAAGGGGAAAAAGCACACAGTGACAAACCACTATTATCATGATAAACGTTATGCATTAGGCCTATATAGCGTTTGGTGTCATGCGAACAATGTGATGGCCATAGATGAAAACATAAAAATAAACTTATTTGCGTTACGAGAAGTCAAAACTCGGTTCACAGGTAAATTAGGTAGCCTATTTGAGCAGGTATTGCAAAAATAGTGTTTATGTCAAAAGCTCTTTCAAACGTGGTCTTAATCACAAAAGTTAGATTACAAGTTCGCAAAATACACTCGCGAACAAAAATGGTCTTTGCCTGAGGAGGTAACCATGGCAACAGCTACTTGATCGCTGTCTAGCTATTCTAAATAAAACAAGTGCACTTTTACAGGTGTGAACATAACACATATTTGAAGTCTTTGTAATGTAAGTTAGCTGATATTCAGCAAACTGCACACGAGCTAGAGGCGCCAAAAGACTACTGAAATAGCTAGAAATTGTTACTTAGCTAATGTTAATTTAAAGGTTGACTCCTTTGAAAGTCAAATATTGTTTTACTTTTAATAATATAAAATCAACATTTTAGATCACGTGTAGGGTATCATAAAAACACAGTGAAAGTGTAACAATTAGTATTTACCTGATTTATATGAAAAGGCATAGCTTTATACATTTAAGAAAAACTAAACTAAAACTCTTATAACCATGTAGTGATAGGCTGCTTTATTTTAAAAAGTTGACCTAACTTACCTCAGTTATAAGAGTGCTGCTGCCTTCTGGTGCCTTATAAACCCATCCATCAGAACATGATGTCGTTGTGTTTATTCCATAAGCTTCAATAGCATCAAGCTCAAGATCAACAGGTGAGAACATCTTACAGCTGTCGTACTGTCCTTCAGTGTCCAGAGGGATGGTGAGGTTCAGCTGCTTCTCCTCTGTCAGGTTGGGAGCCCGCTGTAAAATCCAGCTGCTGTTGCAGTTGTGAGGGAAGCTGATGGCGGTGAAGACCTGACCGAACATGTGGAAAGCTGTGAAGATGTTGGGGAGACATACCGCCACCAGCAAGCGCTTCTGAAACGCCCCAAACTCGCCGACAGACGACAGGATCTGCGCGAAGTCTATCATGATGACCACTGGGCGACCGTCAGCGGCGGCTCGCGCTTAAAACACCTGCGCCGCGAAATTAATTTTTAAACGTGTCACAAGTTCAGCATATCTACAGCGCTCTTATCTGCTACGACAAAGATAAAGCACCGTTTTTTTTCACAGCGATAAGGATAGCCAGAAGATTTTAAATTAATAGCAATAAAATATGATCCTATAAGAAGGTATTTAATAGTAGATTAACAGGCTGATTCTAGTGGTTGAAATGTACTGAGAGGAATTCCAGCAGTGTGTTGAATGTGTGTTTGCGTGAGGGACTTTGGATCATGAGGCTTAATATTGTGGTAATATGTAAACTGTTGTGATATGCTTGTGGGTTCGAGCACAATATTTAGACAACGCTGTATATATGTCACAAAGTGGCCACACTATCAAGTGAAAAAGTAAGATTGTGACAAGAGGAAAGGCTAAATAAAGGCAAAACTTTTTTTTTAAACAAATATGAATTTAAAGGGATAGTTCACACATTATTTACGCACCCTCATGTCGTTCCAAACCTTTATACATTTCTTTCTTTTGCTGAACACAAAAGACGACATTTTGAAGAATGCTTGCAACCACACAGATGCTGGTAGCCTAACCATCGACTTCCATGGTATTTTCCTTAGGGTTACTCCAGTTAACCTGATGAAAATGTGCCTTTTAAAATCATTTCCTAAAAATGATTCCAAACCTGTATACGTTTGGAAGAACAAAAAAGAAGATATTTTGAAGAACCAAACAGTTGTTGGTCTCCATTGACTTCCATGGTAGGCGGTGGTGGGGGGTAATTATGGAAGTCAATGGGGACCATCAACTGATTGATTACCAGCATTCTTCAAAATATTTTCTTTTATGTTCAACATAAGAAACAAACTCACATAGGTTTGGAACGACATGAGGGTGAATAAATGATGACAAAACCTGGCTGAACTATCCCTTTAAGTTGTTTTTCTATGCTGTAAATCAAAATGAACATGATTTTTATGTAAAAGTCATATTCAATAATATTCAAATACAGTAATATATACTGTAACCAGTAAGGAGGCATATTAGGCACCTTTTAAATGAACGCTTTATTGATTTTAAAGCATTTAAAAACATGCCTTAAAATTCAACACAAGCTAAAGAAAATTAAGTGAAAACAAAGAAAAATATACTGATGTTGATTCTGTTTTTGCTTTTAATTTTTATTTATTTCTTACAGTAAACTGACTGTGAAGGCGTCTGTCCTTGTACAACACTGCTCCACATTAAGGACTTATAAAATGCATTATTATTAAGACTGGATATTATTTAATTATATACTATATAATAATGTTGACCTTTGATCTACATAGAATAAATTCCTTATTCAAAGCAAAACTCGCCTTTCAATGCAAGCAATTTTGTCTTATTTAGTGTAGACAGCTTTGTTGTGGTTGCAAGAGGGTGAAAAGAAACCACTGTGTATCAAGCTTTTGAAATCTTCAATAAAACTGGAAAATAAAGCTTGGAAAAAGGTTTTTTTTAAATTATTATTTTTATATATTATATATATGTTATGGTTAATATATATATAAAATATCAAAAAAGGGCAAAGGGGATTAATATAATAATAATAACAATAATAATACAAAAAATTAGGTGAAACACTGCTTTAAAATAATTAAGTTGCTTAAGATTATTCCAGGCTGTTTTTGCACAAAGGTAGTGATATGTTTAAATGAGATTTCTAGGGTGAAGTAAACAACCTCTCATAAATTCAATGAGAACTTGAAATGAAAACACCAGGCAGATTTATGCTACATAAGACCCCACTGTGATTATAGGCACCCTCATAGACAAAAAGAAAAACCAACACTCACAATGTGTCTTTTGTAACTGACACCACCTCCCATCACCTTATTTATGAAGAACACAAAGGCCATGAGTGAAACATCCCATATAAAATCAAACCAATGGAAAATTACATTATTTACATGCTCAATTGAGTTGATCCACAACAGAAATACACATGAATACTTAAGAGTTCAATTCCAGAGCAGGAAAAAGCCAAACACCAGACTTTCATCAGGTACCTCAGGTACTTCTACCTTTTCACATACAGAGAGACTTATAAAAATGAAAAGTCACAGATAATGTCAAAAAAATTAAAACCAAAATTCACAAATGAATGCAAAATCTAAAAAAGGAGAGATATGTGTGATGCAGAAATGTGTAGAAACATTAAGGCAATAACTTTTAGAGCAGCATGGGATAGTGACATTAGCGAATGTGCCAAGTTGAGACCGCAAAAAAGGTTGGGAAAGCAGTAAAACCAGCCTTCAGGAGTGTTCATTAGGGCTCAATGACACTGAATGAATAAATCATTTCATCTTATTCGGCTAATATGCAGAATTGGAAATATTTGAGAATTGTTCTGTTTGTATTGATACTAGTCAGTGTACAATGAAGAAATCAAGCTCCGAGTATAACAGCAGAGAAAGCAAACGAGTGCAACAACCAGAAGTAGAAATTTTAAAACCAGATGCTGTAAATGTTCAACAAGCTGGTTTAAACTGAAGTAAATAATGCAAGCTGTGGGATAAAACATGCTTAGCTGCTTCTCTTCAAAAGCATAGAAAAAATATAGGTTAAAAAATATAAAGCTATAACTATAGCTAAACCCATTTACTTCCTCTATAAACTCCATGTTTCTTTGAGTTTCGCTCCTCTTTTATGCACTCAGTAGTTATATTGGAGGCACTTTTGCATTGTTCATTTTTAGGTTGTCAGTTCAGATTGTGCAAAACAAGGGCAAAAAGAAAAAAGAAAAAAGAAAGAAAGAAACATTAAAAGAATATTAAGGTTATATCTGGTTATGATAATTGCATCCTTATACAAATAAATCCTAAACTTAATTTTAATCGACTCCTACAAATTCTGATCATTCGCATGTTTGTGCAACTCTTCCGTTGGGCTGTTTGAAATCCTATGGGCTGGCGCTATGGTATCTTTCTCTTTGGCAACAGTGGTTTCTTTAGGGCAATTGAAAGAAGAAAAAAATACATCAATGTGTCATTCGGTTGGTAGTGTTGGTTTGCTTTCACATTTGTAGGCAAGTCACGGTCCTGCACAGAGCCAAAGTTTAGCTAATGCTGAGCTGAGCAAATCCCAAGAGTTTGACATCGTCAGGAATCTCAGAGCCCTCAACGCCAGAGGCCTGAAAAACACCACGCATGACGTGTTACTGCAAAACACCAGTGAGGACTAGCACACAGTGGCTTTAACCACTCACCAGTTTAAATGTGACATTTTTATTGGCATGGGGCTCTTCGACTATCTTCTGCAAATTAGCGGCCACTGAAATGACACAAAACAGAGGTTTAGGAACATGATATATTAAAGTTAAGAATTATTTCATCTTGACATTGCAATTTATTATCTTTACATATTGCACATCAATTTAACTTTCAGTAGAAATCCTTATAGGCTAACATTTCCTGTTATATATAATTACTGTAATTCTGTAAATATGGAGTAAAATCAGTAATATTGTGAAATATTACAATTTAAAATAACTATATATAAATAAATGTAACTATTTTCTATTGTAATCTATCTTAAAATGCCATTTATTTTTGTGATGCAAAGCTAATTTTTCAGCAGCCATTATTCCAGTCTTCAGTGTCACATGATCCTTCAGAAATCTAATATGCTGATTTGGTGTTTAAGAAACATTTGATCATTATCTATGCTGAAAATGGTTGTGCTGCTTAATATTTTGGTGTAAACTGTGATGCATGTATTTTAGGATCAATATTCTTCGATGAACAGAAATTTAAAAAAAGCATTTATTTGAAATAGAATCTTTTGTAACATTATAATTCTCTTTAGTGTCACTTTTGATCAATTTAATGCATTCTTGCTCAATAAAAGTATTACATTTCTTAAATAAAAAAAACAATCTTACCTATAACTAAATCTCTCCCATCTACCAAGCCAGCCGATACCAGCTCCTGAGAAACCCCATCTGATGTGTCTACAGAAAAAGAAAATGTGATGCATTAACCCCACTTTTTAAAAAAAAGACTCACTTAGACCAACAAACTTTAAGTCTGGCAAATTACAACCTGCATATTGAACTGACAAGCTTGTAGATCTTCCAGAATTAGGCTGACAACATAATAACGGATCAGCTGCACACAACATGCTAACATACTATAGTGAGTACAGAGAGCAGAATGAAGGAGACGTGTTCGGGCAGAAAAGCATTCTCACGCACTACATCAGGCCATCAGAAATTGACATCTCCCCTGGAGCCAGCGAAATGCGCATTACACTAAATGTTTTATTTTGGGAGTCTTGAAAATTCACAACACGGCACTGACAAAATGCAGATGCAGAGAACTGGTGCTCTTTGACATCTGATGGTAGAAAAACAATGTACTCTAGCTTTGCTTTAGCCTCTGCTGGAGGGCAGAGAGAGCTGAGATATAGAGAAACTGATGATAAATTGATTTGTTAAAGGAAAACACGTTGGACAAAAGAACTGCCCAAGTGTGTAAATCGAACTGATTGAGATGTTCACCGCCTTTGACAAATGTGACAACTCTCAACCACAATATTGAGTGGTTTTCTAAAGAGTCATGAACACTTTGGGAAAACATCTGCATTAAAAGGGATACTCCACCCAAAAAAGCGACACTGATTCATCAACTGGATTACACCAGCGTTCGTTTCGCATGTTCTTTCAAGCGTCATCTTTGAGGGACCCATTCACTGCCAGAAAATAATTATTTCTCAAAAAATCGCAGTTTGTGTTTCACAGAAGAAAAAAGTACACCTGGGACTGCGTACTGGGACTGAGAGTGAGTAACTGATGACAAGAGTGTATTGTGTGGGCTTTTTATTGCTTGATTTATTGTTGACTATTAGCCACGTCTTTACGCTCTTACCTCTGCCAGGCATGAACTCAAATCGTATGTCATTCAGTTCCTTTTTCAAATTTCTACAGGACAGAAGGAGAAATGTAAGTCATCTACTGCTCCTGTCAACACTGGATCAATGTCAATTAATGAATCAAAACAAAAAACCAAACACATCTTACCTTAACCTTAATACTAAACTGATGGGGGATAGTGAGGCATCGCCAGGAACTGGGGCCTATGGATGGAAGCAGAGGATCAGACTCCCTATACAGACTGAGTTGACATAATAACTTCATGCTTGATACAACAGCTTTGATTGGGATAGAGACGTCAAAACGTGTGAAGTACGATTTGTTGCTGGTGCTCTACCTGTGCAGGATTCGCAGCCGGGGTTGTACTTGGGGCAGTGTGTTGAGGGTTGGCCGGGCCCTGGCCAGCAGCTTGAGGTAGTTCAGGCTGGAGGTGACTGCTGAAAGGCTGGAATATCTACAAATACATGCACAGATTTATATATAAATCAGACATATTACGGTACATTAGTAAATGTTCAAAGAATATAGTATACATACTATACATGCATTTGAATCACATTTAGTTATTGTTTAGTAATAAAATGTTATTTTGTCTTTTTAAGACTACAAATAATTGTAGTCTTAAGACTTAACAGTGTAATTCATTACTTTTTACAATGGACACTGCATTGCAGGATACAGTATTCTACAGAGTGCCCTGTTTATTTTGCCAAATACAGGTCTATGTATTTCATGCATAATGCATTCAAAATGCATTATATAATACATAGTACATACAGCGGGAATCATAAGAATAGTTCATTAGTATGGTATTTGGAAAGGTTCCTCATGGTTTACAAACCTCTGTGTCCTGGAGTCCTTCTTTTACTCTTGGTGACTGTGTGTGAGAGATAAAAGGTCAAAGGTCAAACTCAAGTCTCTTGTAATAATATAGAATGGTGTGGGTTACTGTAATTCAGCTTTGGATGGAACACACTGTTAGTAAGGAATGTTAAGCAGGGAGTTAAGGTCCTTAATGAGTATTTAATTTTACCACTTGTGCTATGATGTGACGTATTTATAGTTTTAGTAAAATATCCTTCAAGAACTGAAGGACTACTGGCACTGTTTTAAAGAGATAGTTCACCCAAAAATGAAAAGTCCTCATCCCTTTTTCTGCATTTACTCAGGCCTAAGCATCCTAGGTGTATATGACTTTCTTCTTTTAGACGAATACAATCGGAGTTATATTAAAAATGTCCTGGCTCTTCCAAGCTTTATAATGGCAGTGAATAGCTGTTGAGATTTTGAAGCGAAATAAAATGTATCCATCCATCATAAAAAGTGCTCCACAGGCTCCGGGGGGTAATAGAGGCATTTCTGAAGCGAATTGATGTGTTTGTGTAAGAAAAATATCCATATTTAAAACTTTATAAACCCTAATCTCCAGCTTCCGCTAACTGTCGTACGTGACAGGATTTGTAAAGAAAAATGTTGTGAATGTGCGCATGACAGTTAGCGAAAGCTAGAGATTATGGTTTATAAAGTTTTAAATATGGATACTTTTGCTAATAAACAAAATTGATGCACTTAAGGAGGCTTTACTAACCCCCCCCCCCCCCCCCGGAGCGTCTGTGGAACACTTTTTTATGGTATGGATGCCCACTTTTATTGGACTTCAAAATCTCAACAGCCATTCATTGCCATTATAAAGCTTGGAGGAGCCAGGACATTTTTTAATATAACTCCTATTGTATTTGTCTGAAAGAAGAATGTCATATACACCAAGAATGGCTTGAGGTTATCATGGGGTAATTTTCATTTTTGGGTGAACTATCCCTTTAAGTAGGCCTGTCACAATAACAACCTTTTGTTGTGTGATATATTGCCCCAGAAATAATTGCGATAAGCGATATTATTGTCATTTTAAAGACCATTTTATGCCACTGAATATATAATCATAATGTAACAGCATAATAATGCAAGAAGGCCTACTACACACTTCCAAATGACAACAAACTTTTAATTTTTAAGAATATTTAGATCATGGAAATTAAGTATCAAAATAGTAGATACCTTTTAAAAAACCTGAATAAATAGTAAATAAACATTTTCTAACAAAAAGTGCAAAGTAACAAGTAGAAAAAAAGAAAAAATACACAAAGAACTTGTATGGCCATTTTTCTACAGATTTTTCCCTGACCTTCTTTTCTCTGAAAAATACAATCACCACTCAGCAGTCAGATGTCCATATGCACAAAGGCACAGATCCCTAAACAAGACCATATCTGCAGATGAAACTTTGTTTGTAGAAGCATTTTTTAAATTTGAACTAGCACCTCATGACTACACCACGTTATGTACGAGAAGCTGCAAAAGACACAGGTGCAAGTGGAATGTAGAAAACATGGTGACACTAATTTAAGTAAATATAATGGGCGATATATTGCGCCACCAAAAATTATTGAGGTCATGTACATATATTGCGCGATAAGTCGATATATTGATTATTGCGACAGGCCTACCTTTAAGATATGCAACCAAATTACACAATATCTGCCTAGAACATATTCTACTCAATAGTATGAACTACATACATCCAATGGTGTTCCACAACCCTTAACCAAACAGACACAATTAAACACTGCCATCTAACCTGAGGTGTGTTCAGACTTACACTACTACTTCAAATGTTTAAAGGTCAGTACGATTTTTTTTAATCCGCAAGGATGGAAGAGATATAAAGTGATTTTTATACCGGAATACAAAGATCATAGTGACCAGAAGTGACCATATTGCGTGTTAGTGCCTAAACTAACAGAAGTCTCATTATGAGGCTGTTAAACAGAATCTGGATGGTTATCAGAGAGCATTGATTTGGTCAGTATGTCAAAGTTAAAAATAAAAACACAATACAGATGGCATCCAGGAAGCACACATTCTGTCTCTCTGTTCTTCCTAGCAAGAATAGTTTAGTTACACTATTTTTGCTCTACCACAGTTTAGTCATTGAGATTAGAAGTATGTGGTCAAGCTTAAAAAGCCAGGTAAGTAGGTAATTCTGTAGCATGTATAAGCTATGGGTTCATAATAAGCAGAGGATATTGAGCAAAGGTTATCATATTAAGCGATCTAAATGATTTTATACTGTACATGATTATTTCTTGCATAGACCTGCAGAGAAACAGATTATCACAGACAGGAGAAGGTTCAACGTTCATCCTTAACCAACCTGAACTCTATTATCTTTATTGTTTTAGTCTTTGAAGCTGAATAACAATATACTCTCTAAACAAATTTTCTTTCTGATTATCTAGCACTTCCAGTTCCTGCATGCCCTAATGTTGTGTTTGACTGAGTGTGCTTCCTTGTTAAGGTGAGCCATCTGTATCAGCGGGAAAACTGAACAACCCTGGGTGGGGGCAGCTCAAGAGGATGAGAGAAACGGACTTGTCGCCTTGTCGACTTGGACTGCTGCTCCTTTAGCGGCAAACAAAAACACAGAGCCCAGGGATGAGAGGTGCTATTACAGCCAACAGCATTACAAACACCACACACAAATAAAGAGCGCAAACAACCGCTGCTGGAACTCTCAAAATGACGTGTTCAGTAGGATCTGAAATTATGCGTGTGTGTGTGTGCGTGTGTGTGTGTTACCCGCAAGGCAGCAACAGCAGCTTTGCCCTCCTCGCTCTCCTCATCCAGTTCATCATCGCTCCATTCCCATTCTCCATCTTCTGTTTTATGGAGTCTCCCACTGGAGCCAGGAACTCGCCGAACCTACACACAAATATATACACATACAGTACATTATACAAATATGTTTGTATACACACACACACAAATATATGCACAGAAATTACATACAATGCATCATTATAGATATTCAAGATATATATATAATATATAATAAACATTACCTTTTTTTTAATTAATCAGATTTCTATTATTCATTATATTTTTTCTGATCATCCATCATGTAGAATAAACAAGGTTAACTCAAAATAAGTCTAACTACTTTAAATTAGTTTTTGGATTTTTATCTATTTATTTACTTAGTTTTTTTTTTTCCAAATTGATTTGGAGTACACTTAAAATTATGTAGGATTTACTTTGAAACAATTGTCACTTAGAAATTGTTGGTAAATTTCATAAATAATTACTAAAAGAAAATCAAGTAAGACATTGAATTAAATGAGAAAATTTAGAAGTAGGAAGACTGAAATAGTATTTTCTTTTAATACATAAATAATCTTTGTTTTATTTACAACTTGGAGTGTTTTGTGTTATTGTGTATTCTTTTAATGTACCGAAGTGTTTTAAACTGGCTAAGTATAAGAAGCATATAATAATACTATATAAACATCTCACAATAAAGGTAATAAAACCAGGCTTAACTCAATAAAAAAATTACAACATCATAAAACAATAGAAATAATACCTAATAAAATATTATACTACATTTTCCTCACCTTTCTCGCTCTCTCTATAATTGTAGGTGCTCTGTGTAATAATTTCTCCTGCAGAAATTCATTATTCTGCCAAACAAAATGGAATAGAAAGATTAATGTGTTTCTAAATTATGGTAATGACAACAATTTCACCTCAAATTCATCTCCAGCCCCCTACTGGGCACTGATTCAAACTGCAGACAGGGAACTCCATTTGGCAAATAGTTTATCAGCCAGTTGAAGAGGGATGCTGGTATGCTTATACCTAATTTTGTTTAGACACAGACATGACGGCCTAGTCATGGCACTGAACTCATTTGGGATTCATACACAAGGGGGAATGTAGGGGTATTTATATACACACACAAACAAACAGTTCATACAGAAATGAAAATGTAATCACCCTCATGTCATTTCAAACCCATATGCTGTTATATTTTGTGAAATACAAAAGACTTCTGAAGAGTCATTACACAAACTTCATGTCAAGATTAAGATTAAAAGCACCATAAAAAGTATAGCTTAAAATGTATCTGTGTAACAGTCCTTTGAGGATCTGAGACAGCAAACACCAATTATTAAAACAGGACTTTTTTCGTTTTTTTTTTAAAGATTAGAAACTATATTTTGAAAGATACCTTGTTGTGTACTAATAGAAGTCTGTCTCCTATAGAAAAACTACTTTTTCAAACACCTGTAAAGAAGTCAGTGAGTTTGTTATCGGGAACCTGGACCCACAAAAAACCAGTCTTAAGACGCTGGGGTATATTTGTAGCAATAGCCAAAAATACATTGTATGGGTCAAAATTACAGATTTTTCTTTTACGCCCAAAATCATTAGGATATTAATTAAAGATCATGTTCCATAAAGATATTTTGTAAATGTCCTACCGTAAATATATCAAAACTTAATTTTTGATTAGTAATATGCATTGCTAAGAACTTTATTTGGACAATTTTAAAGGCGATTTTCTCAGTATTTTGATTTTTTTGCACCCTCAGATTCCAGATTTTCAAATAGTTGTATCTCGACCAAATATTGTCCTATCCTAACAAACCATACATCAATGCAAAGCTTATTTATTCAGCTTTCAGATGATGTATACATCTCAATTTTGTAAAATTGACACTTAAGACTGGTTTTGTGGTCCAGGGTCACATATGAGGTTCTTAGTGTTACATTTGAAGGACAAGTAGTTTTAAATACTAGACTTGTTTGGGAGAGGGAACTTTCTATCTCTATATGTGAGGAAAAATGGGGTAATATTTGGAAATATGCCAAATCCATTTCGGTATGTAACTGTGCCAAGGCGATACAATTTTAAATTGTATCTGTGTAACATGAAACTTAAGTTTGCATTCACTGATCTTTTCAAGCTACACCTCTGCATTTGGATCCAAATATTGTGTGAAAGCTACTGTATGGATTCAGAAGACATATGGATTACTTTTTGAGTTTTATTGTCCTGTTTTGAGTATAACAGTGGCAATTATGAATTTTTGTAGTATAAAAACATCTACACATAATAAAGTTATACAGATTTGCAAAAAAAAAAAAACGAGGGTGAATAAATGATGAGGTAGGATTCTTACCTTGGCTTTCTGGAAGAATTTATGTTTTAAGAGTTCTAATGATGTTGGCCTAAAAAGCAAACACTATTGAAATACATTTGCTGTAACTTTGTTTTTTCAGGCAATATCAGCTATAACAGTCATTAGAGAAAAAAAATATTTTTTCCGTTTTACACAAAAAATGTGTACTTTTAGAAAATGGTTAAAATCATATGTCAGCTGAATAAAATATTTGAGCAATTATTCTATACTGAGCAGGTCGAGTGTGGCTGCCATGGTGGGATCACATGAGCAGCTAAACACTACTTGACATACTACTGTTCAAAATTTGGGGGTCAGAAAGATTTTTTTTTTTTAAGAAATGTATACTTTTTCAGCAAGGACGCATTGAATTAAGACATTTATAATGTTACAAAAGATTTCTATTACAAATGAATGTTGTTCTTTTGAAATTTCTGTTTATCAAAAATATATAGACTGGAGTAATGATGCTGAAAACTCAGCTTTGCAGGACAGGTACAAATTAAAAATTAAAATATATTAAAACTGTTATTTTAAATTGTAACAATATTTCACAATATTACTGTTTTACTGAATCTTTGATCAAATAAATTCAGCTTTGATGAGCATAAGAACGAGAACATTAAAAAAAACATATATTAATATATATAGATATATTGTAAATCTTACCGACCCCAAACTTTTGAAAATTAATGTACTTTTCTCACATGAGCCAACAAGATCATTGCGGCTCTACTTAGCACCTTTTCTCTGGTTCCTTCTGCAAACACAACGAGATCATTTTCCTCAAGGATTTCCCATATTTCTTCAACATCTCTTTATCTGTGATTCCAGTCTCTAGGCAAGGCGGATCATTCTGCAGGGTCAACATCAACACCTGCAAACACAAACACACCCAACATGCTATAAAACATGTTTCTCATTAGAGGGATGCATGACTGTCTTAAAACAGCTGTGAGATTCATTAGAGCTCGTATGGGACTGTACTGTATCTCCTGCGCTTTCCTCACCTTCATAGGAGGGTATTTGTGGTAAGGAGCGGCGCCTGTGGCCAGCTCGATGGCTGTGATCCCAAAACTCCAGATGTCTGCTTTGAAGTCGTAACCTTTCACCTGCACACAAACAGTCACAGATTTGTTTAACACGAGAGATGCATCCATATGCCAGCAGTTACTGGCAATTTCACACCACATGGAAGTCTTTCGAATTTAAAAGGACGAAATAAGAGCTTTAATTGTCCATGTAATTCAGTCCATATACAGTGAGATCCAACAGTTTGAGAATACAAGAGAAAATGCTTTTATTTGGCACTTTCCAATTTAAAACCATGCGATCTCAGGACCTTTGGCCCACTGTATCTTCTTAACTGGAATCAGAATTTGTGTGCGTTTGTTCATTTGTATGGCTTTAAATGAGTACTAGTTGTTGGGCGGAAATACTTACCTGCTCCATCACTTCTGGAGCCATCCAACATGGCGTTCCCACAAACGTCTTCCGCACTTTATTTCGAGTCATGTCACCACCAGTGGCTAAGAAGGCACTTACACCGAAATCTAAAGATTAAAAAAAGTTTAAAAAAAGAAAGAAAGAAAGAAATTTCACTGTCCAATATAATACGAAACATACTTCATATTGTCATTGTATGCAATATAACAAAATTCAGTACATCAACCTTCAGAATGTAAAGGACACTTTGAGTATATTTAAACAATGGTATGTTTAAAAAAAAAAGGAAACTGTGATCTGCAAAACATTACAAACATTTGACATGAAATGTTACGCTTCAGTATTCAGATGTATAAATTACTTTTCAAAAGTCTGAGCTCAGTATGTTTTTATTACATATAAAAGAAATTAATACTTTTATTTGGTAAGGGTGCATTAAATTGATCAAAAGTCACAACAAAGACATTTATAGTGTTATAAAGATTACATTTTTTTTTTAAATCTTAATCTTTTTAAAACTTTTTAACTTTCTATTCATTAAAGAATCCTGAAAACATGCATTAGGGTTTCCACAAAAATATTGAGCAATTTAGCGGTTTGTTTTTTTTAAATAATGATAATAATAAGAAATGATTTTCGTCAAATCAGCACATTAGAATGATTTCTGAAGGATTATGTGGCACTGAAGACTGGAGTAATGATGCTGAAAATTCAGCTTTGCGTCACAGGAATAAATTACATTTTAAAATATATTAAAACAGAAAACAGTTATTTTAAATTGTAATAATATTTTACAATATTACTGTGTGTACTGTATTTTTATTCAAATAAATGTGGCCTTGGTGAGCATAAAAGAGACTTCTTTCAAAAATATTTTAAAATCTTACCGACCCAAAAATGAAACAAAATTTGAAGAATAATAAGACAATTAAATAATAAAAACAATTAAATGACAGGCAAGAAAATAGCACTCTCTTCAGCCAGAAATATAAAAAATTATCTCTTTAAATATCACAGCAGTATGTGCTTTTTGCATTATCTGGACTACAATGGGCATATTTCACTGTTAGGCAGAAAGTAAGTGCAATTAAAGAGAAAGTTGGTACCTGCGATTTGCACTGATCCGTCCTCCCCCAGCAGGATGTTTCCAGCTTTGAGATCCCTGTGGACAAACACAGGGAGTCTGTCTTTAGACACACAAACAGCTGTGCAAGAATACAGATGTGGATCACTCAAATGGTCCATGTCTGTACTGACAATGTAACCCAAAACAAGTGTTTAATTTAATTAATGTCACCAAAAGAACAGAAATAACGTTTCCTTAACACTAGACAAAAACAGCTTCATGTGACCGTATCATGAATATGATCGATTAAGCATACTAAAGAGCTACTGAAGGAGGATTCAACCAGAATGAAGTCATGTTTTATTATACTATATAGGTGTACAGCTTCTTGTATAGAAAGTCATTTCAGTGCACTACAATGAAATTATTTTCAATTGTAGTAAAAAATATTCAAAATTAACCAGAAATGTTGTACGTTAATCTATATTAACTTAAAAGCAATATCACCCTCTCAATAATGCCGCTGGATATTCAGAACCTTGGGGTGAAGTTATATTAAAGACTAAAGACGCCACTGGAACCAATAAGAATATATTTAACATGATTAAAGTCAACTCACATTAATAGGTAATTCACTTTAATATATTATTTGCATCATTTATTACATTAATTACAAGACAAATCCTGTGACAAGAGCCTTCTAAAATGTAAGAGTAATTCCCACGTCTTGCATTATATTTTACAGTCCAGCGGGGGGCAGCAGAGATTTGAATTAAACTGAAGCAGCTGACCTACAGTAAAGTAAAGTAAATTAACTTTTGAACATAATGAGAAGACTTTGTTTCTGTTATCTTAACAGTCACATTCTCTTGCCATGACGATATCCAATTATGTGCTTCAGGGGTGCAAAACCATAATTGCAACCTTTCTGCAGTGCCAAGCACGACACCCACACACACAAACAACACACCACACAACACACACACACACACCACACACACACACACTGAGAGGGGCCCCGTTGTTCACTCCTGCTGGGCAAATCAAAACACACTAACACATGTCCACTCCAAACTCAAGCGCGTTTGGAGGTGTTCCTGAAGTGTAACAGATGTTTGGAGACGATTAGAGTGGCTGGTAACACTCCTGCTGTCCGTGAGCATGACTGATAATCGCTTGCATGTTTTTTAGACAGGGTACTGAGAGAAGAGAACACGTCTGATTGGGAAAAATAGATATAAATATTTAAGAAAAGGATGCGGAGGGGGTGTTTCACATGTGATCATGTGTGTGAAGGACACAGGAATACTGTATATAATATAGAACTTTTATGTCCCAGAGGTTGAACAGATTGTTAGATGAAGGGCCACAAAATCACCATTTATTTTCACTATTTTTATAATTATGTATATATACATACATGAACATGTATCTAAAAAACTAAAACTAGGATGAAATATACAATTTAAATATTTGTTGTGTGAAAATAATGCAGCGTATAATGTGCAAAATGTGTAAAACAATGCAGTTTTGTAACAATGTAAATAGTACACAAATCTTATAATATAAGATTTTAAATTGGTAAAAAATATACAATAAGTTTCCATGTATACAATAATAATAAGAATAATAGTATAGAATTGTTGGTAGAATATCAAACTGTATTTTTAACAAATTATTAATATTTTAATACCACCAAGTTAAATGAATCATTTTAATCCAATATTATAATATGGAATAATGAAAATTCTATATTAATCTTTTATATAATATATATATATATATATATAAAAAAAAATATATATATATATATATATGTATGTTATGCTATATATACACACACAAACACACATGCATACATACATATACAGTGGGTACGGAAAGTATTCAGACACCCTTAAATTTTTCACTTTTGTTATATTGCAGCATTTGCTAAAATCATTTAAGTTCATTTTTTTTCCTCATTAATGTACACACAGACCCATATTGACAGAAAAACACAGCATTGTTGACATGTTTGCAGATTTATTAAAAAAGGAAAAACTGAAATATCACATGGTCCCTAAGTATTCAGCCCTTTGCTCAGTATTTAGTAGAAGCCCCCTTTTGATCTAATACAGCCATGAGTCTTGTTGGGAAAGATGCAACAAGTTTTTCACACCTGGATTTGGGGATCCTATGCCATTCCTCCTTGCAGATCCTCTCCAGTTCTGTCAGGTTGATGGTAAACGTTGGTGGACAGACATTTTAGGTCTCTCCAGAGATGCTCAATTGGTTTTAAGTCAGGGCTCTGGCAGGGCCATTCAAGAACAGTCACAGAGTTGGTGTGAAGCCACTCCTTGGTTATTTTAGCTGTGTGCCTAGGGTAATTGTCTTGTTGGAAGGTAAACCTTCGGCCAGTCTGAGGTCCTGAGCACTCTGGAAAAGTTTTCGTCCAGGATATCCCTGTACTAATTCATCTTTCCCTCGATTGCAACCAATCGTCCTGTCCCTGCACCTGAAAAACACCCCCACAGCATGCTGCTGCCACCACCACGCTTCACTGTTGGGACTGTATCGGACAGGTGATGAGCAGTGCCTGATTTTCCCACACATAACGCTTTGAATTAAGGCCAAAAAGTTCTATCTTGGCCTCATCTGACCAGAGAATATTATTTCTCACCATCTTGGAGTCCTCCATGCGAGCTTTCATGTGTCTCTTGCTGAGGAGAGGCTGCCGTCGGGCCACTCTGCTAAAGCCCCGACTGGTGGAGGGATGCAGTGATGGTTGACTCTCTACAACTTTCTCCCATCTCCCGACAGCATCTCTGGAGCTCAGCCACAATGATTTTTGGGTTCTTCTTTACCTCTCTCACCAAGTTTCTTCTCCCCCGATAGCTCAGTTTGGACGGACGGACGCTCTAGGAAGGGGTTCTGGTCGTCCCAAACGTCTTCCATTTAAGGATTATGGAGGGCACTGTGCTCTTAGGAACCTCAAGTGCAGCAGAAATTTTTTTTGTAACCTTGGCCAGATCTGTGCCTTGACACAATTATGTCTCTGAGCTCTTCAGACAGTTCCTTTAACCTCATGATTCTCAATTGCTCTGACATGCACTGTGAGCTGTAAAATCTTATATAGACAGGTGTGTGGCTTTACTAATCAAGTCAAATCAGTATAATCAAACACAACTGGACTCAAATGAAGGTGTAGAACCACCTCAAGGATGATCAGAAGAAATGGACAGCACCTGAGTTAAATATATGAGTGGCACAGCAAAGGGTCTGAATACTTAGGACAATGTGATATTTCAGTTTTTCTTTTTAATAAATCTGCAAAATGTCAACAATTCTGTGTTTTCTGTCATATGGGGTGCGGTGTGTACATTAATGAGGAAAAAAAAATTAACTTAAATGATTTTAACAAATGGCTGCAATATAACAAAGAGTGAAAATTTGAAGGGGGTCTGAATACTTTCCGTACCACTGTATATATATATATCTACATATAAACAATAAATATTATATACACACATACTACACACACACACACACACACACACACACACACACACACACACACACACAGTGCTGGGCACCGATTAATTTTTTAAAGCAAAGGAATCGCATGATTGTCTGCGATTAATCTCGATTAATTATATTGCTTGTAAATTTCAACTTATAGCATTAATGTAATCACATTAAATATAAAACAAGCTATTTGCCACTGCCAGGGCATTAAGGTTTTTATAGAGAATATTTTATAGTTTGTTATAGAAAAACAAGTTATGCTCAGAGTACAGAGCCTCGATCATAACATTATAACAGGCACCTTCAGAAGTAGAGACCTGCACTATCGTGGGACCAAACGCAGCAGAGTGCGGCACCGGACAACACTTGATGGGTGAGTGCGGGTGCGGGTGTGGGGGTAGAGACGCGTGTGTGGGGATGCGGGAGATAATTAGGGGGTTTCACATAGGCAATCTGAACCGTGCTCCGAGCGATCCGTGGTTCGTTTAGCTGTCCCTGGCTCGGTTGGAAGAGGTGGGGCAGAGCGCGGTTCAGTTGGGCTCGGGCACGGTACGCATGTAGTGTGAGCAGAGCGCTAACCGCGCCGGAGCGCAGATATTCTGATACGTGTGCAACATGATTGCATGAACATTTCTGAGGCAAAAGCGATAGATCTGTAAAGCATTATATTGTGAGAGGGCCATGTGTTACCGCGTCCCAAACAACTCAAAATAAACCACAAAGTTAACAAAACGACGCACTCCACTGTGCTGAGCAAGAGCGCTTCTCTGCTGTCTTCACATGCTATAGGAAACTTCCTATTTCCCACTTATGAAGTCGTGATTACGAGCTCGTTGCATTCTTTTCTGCTAAAAATAACAGTGAACAGTGGTTTGAGAATGTTGATGCTTAGCCTAAATAAATATTTTATCAGGGAACGCGGGCCATGTGAGCGCTCCCGGTGTTAGGGCCTCCCCAAATGCTCTCATTGGTTGAGATGCGTGATGACACCCATCCCACCCCTCCTGTGACCCATGGCTTGTTTGTATGTGTATTCAGAGCCAGTGAGCAAGGGCTTTCATAATAATAAAAAACTGTTAATCAATTAATGCGTTAAAGCGATAATAACGCATTAACTTGCCCAGCCCTAATATATATACATATATATATATATATATATATATCATATCTATCTATATAGATATATAATATATATAGAAGAAACGCCTTCATGTGAGTTAATATGATAAATAAAAAATAAAAAAAATTAATTACAATCAAATTATATTATATAGATATATATATATGTATATATATTATATATAGAAGAAACGCTCATGTGAGTTAATCTGATAATAAAAAATACAAAAATTCATACAATCAAAATTATATATATATTATATATATATATTTAGATATATATATTAAATATCTATATATAATAATATATATCTTATATAGAGGATACCTACATACACACACACACAACACACACAGAGATATGGAGGAAACAACCCGAAATGAGTAGATCTCTAAGTCAAACAGGACACTGCTAATTATACTCCACGGATTAGGTATTCTAAAACTTTCCAGAATGCAACTGCATCACCACCATATAAAACCCAGATGGTACTAGGCAATCCGAAGAATGTCAGAACAAAAGCAGAACGGTTTCCTGAGATCTAAGCCATACAGATCATGTACAATTGACAATGATGTCACCCTCTGTGGGAGCCATGACAGGGTGTTCTGGTTTCCCCAGCTGACACCCATAACAAAGAGAGTCTCAGTGTGAGGACAGACCCAAAGAGTCCATTTGAGTCCAATCACACCAGAGCAGAGACAAGCTCAAAGCTTTACATTGACAAACAGACTGTTCTTAAACTGGGGCGAGGGTGAAAGACTCGATGAGACGCTGCGAAGAAGAGAGTAGCTGGACGATAATTTTTACGCCCATCTGCTGGACTTCACGGGACGGTGAAGATGATGAAGAGTTCTGCTGCTTCACTCCCTTTTGACAACTGACTTCATGCCAATCTTAAGACACAGTGTCTAATTGCATCCTTGAGCGATGTGGAGGATAATGTGCGACTCCCTCCTTGCTGCACATACGAACAACCCCTCTTCACCTTTCTCTCATATGATTCAGATTGCACGCCTGACACATGCTTAAAGTCTAAAGACTTTTGTGGATTTTAGCTCAAGTTTTTAGTGTTATATGATGTTTTCTCAAAAGTTAAAAAAGCTGATATTTTTTTACAGTCTTTCTTTTGTGGAAAAACAAACCAAAAACAGTGATTGATAATTTGCATTAATATTAATCTATCTATCTTTCTCGAAAATAAAAAATAAATAATATTGAATAAATATACTATATATTGTATTTATATTATTCCAGTGTGGTGATTTACAAGCAATAAACATGAAACTATAATATTTTAAACATACTCAAAAAACAAAAATCTATTAAGGATAAATATTAAGTAAATATCATCATAAATACTGAATAATATTTTTCTATTTTAAGATATTACACTGTTATAGATACATACAAACTTTTTAAAATATTTCAGATTTATATACACAAAGTAACTAAATAAGATAATATATATATTATATATATATATATAAGACACTCTGAATATTTACTGTTAATTGTTTATGTTTAATGATAGGCTATATGTGTAGTCCCATCTTACTTTAATTTTTTTATTTAAAGGGGTCATATGATGTTGCTAAAAAGAACATTATTTTGTGTATTTGGTGTAATGAAATGTGTTTATGCGGTTTAAGGTTCAAAAAACACATTATTTTCCACATACAGTACATTATTGTTTCTCCTCTATGCCCAACCTTTCTGAAACGCGTCGATTTTTAAAAAAGCTCATCGTTCTGAAAAGCGAAGTGTGCTCTGATTGGCCAGCTATCCAGTGCGTTGTGATTGACTGAATTCCTCAAGTTTGTGACGGAAATGTTACGCCCCTTACCATATTGTGATGATGCCCTGTCAGGCCGGGGCGATGATTCAAAAACATGAAAACCCATTATAAACGAGGCATTCGTTGCATCCAGTGGGGACATAATTATGGATTATAATGACTTATACTGTCTTTTTACGCGTTGCGTTGCATCGCGCCGTGTAAACATAAACCATGTCTGATTTGTATTCGGAGAAATGACAAACAACAAGCCCTACTTACACTGCCCAAAAAACTTGCTTAAATATAAAAATATAATATATCAAAAAACGTAACTTGCAGTCGGGTGTCAGAACAGTGCCTGTTTAGCTGGATGTAGTGTTTTACTCTACAAGGATCAGGAATCAGTCCTCCATAAAATGCGTTGCACACACACAAATATTTTTTTGGGTTGAAGTGTTCTGGAACAGTGTTGTAAATACAACTTAACCACTGATTTCTAGTCGTGTCCATTTTTGGAAGGCCAAACAAAGTAGTTTCGCTTTCACAATGAAACACAGCGTCACACACGGCGGCCTAGAGTGAGCAGAGGCCGGGGGCTAGAGTGAGCAGAGGCCGGGGGCTAGAGTGAGGAACGGCCGGAGGGCTAGAGTGAGCAGAGGCGGCGGGCTTGAGAACGGCGCGGCCGGCGGATTCGACGAAGGAGCGTCTGGAAGGACATGTGACGACTCCGGGCTGGACTCCGCTTCGTCCACGGTGAAAGCCGATCCGGCGATCCACAGCGCAAAGTTGTTGTATTTCCTCAGCAACCAGCACGGATCAGCTCTAGGCATGACGAAGCAGATATCGTCCTCTTTTGGAAGGCCAAACAAAGTAGTTTCGCTTTCACAACGAAACACACAGCGCCTTCACGACATGGCGGCGGCAACAATACTACAGCGAGAATAAAAGTTACGCCTTCTTTCTTTGCGTGAACATTTGGGCAGCGTTATGCAAATCTTCCCACATAGTGATGTAGATATGTGGGGGCGTGTTAGAACGAGCCGTTTTAGGTAGGTGTGGCTGACTCTTAACTTTTATAAAGAATATCTCTTTGGATTTGAGACTTTAGTCTTTGCAACTTTACAGATCTTCTTTATACACCAAGAGCTTGTAACACTCCAAAGAGAAAGGAAAAATTGAAAATCGCATCATATGACCCCTCTTTAACATTTAAACGTCAACACAGAACAAGTGTCTAAAAGCAATAAACTAAATTAGTTTGTACATTTTTGTCAGATATCTAAAAATAACACTCAAAGGCTTCTAATAAGTCAAAAATTACCTCCCGTCACACTAGCGGCGCAGCAGAAGCAAAAAGACAAGGTCTCCTTCATTGAGATTCAGAGTCAAGCTTGCAAGTCATGGGTACTTAACCAGACTAAAAGCCTGTGAATTATTTACACTGTCTGCTTTAACAGGCCCAAGCGTGTGTAGAGGCAACCAGGGATATGAGAAGAAAGCAATTAATATAAAAAGGCAGAGAGAGAAACAGACAGATGATTTAAATTAGCCATCAGTGAGTCATCACCACAAAGTCAGTATTGAAGTCTGAAGACGAATGTCTCAGATAAACTAGCAAAGGAATCTTTGATGAGCTTACAAAAAGACTGCCAATGAAACGGCCGTATACGCTCAACCTACATCAACTGAGATTTGTATGATTTAAAGATTTAATGATAAAAGACTGAAGTGTACGAATTAGATTGGACGGCTCACTCAGTTTTTCCATGGATTTCCACTGGAAACTCAAGCAGACGTTGATTCTGAAACATAATGCATTAATTCCATCATTCATCGCCTGAGATTAAGCTGATTCCTGGAGTCTCGGTCCACAGGCATCCTACAAACCTCCTTTGTGTTGAAACCAGTCCAGTCTTAAAGGGATAGTTCATTCAAAAATGAAAATTGCATCATTTACACACTCATGTCATTTCAAATCTGCAAGCGGTTTGTTTTCCTGTAGAACACTAAAGATTTGTTTTTCCAACACTGATTATCAACATACAACAAAAGTCTATACAGCACCATAAAGTATAATAAAAGCAGTCCATATAAAATTTTGCTCTATATTCCAATCTTAAGTCATACAATGCACTTTGCATGAAAAACAGGCCAAAATTTAAGTCATTATTCCATTAAAATCTTCCCCAGCCAGTAAGCTGTGCCTAAAACACCCATGTAATTTGACTGATTAAGAACCAGATTTATAATGTTGGGTCAGAGTCAATCTTGTCGAGTCCGAGGCCTTAACCAATTGAGTTTGAGTGGAGATGTTTATTAATGTCTTGTTATTTTAATTTTATGTTGTTACTTTTTTTGTCTTTCATGTTCTACATAATGTGGAATAAACTGTCCAAAATGTCAGAGTCTGTGTCAAGTTTGAGTACAAATCTACCCGAGCACATTTAAGTTCATTCATAATTACAGTATGAGTCCGAGTAAGAGTCCAAGTCTGAGTCCAAGACAAGTACCTCAAGTCCAATTTGTAACTGAATCGTTCTTTCAAGCCAGTTCTTTTCCACGAATAAGTTGACTGACTTGGTTCACAAATTGGACTGAATGATTCTTCACTCATACAATGATTCTAACTGGTTTATATGGTTTATACATATTTGTATGAAAAACTGTATAAATACATATATTATAAATGCACATATGCTACAGCCTAATCACAAGACAAATACTGTATTTATATTCCATTACTCCTGTGATACATTTACTACATGACTACATTAATAATGTATTAAAATTTGACATGATTATCCCACATTTCTGCGACAATACTGTGGCACATTTAGTGTTACTACAGTGAATCCGAGTGGAGTTATAAAACCGAGTCCAGTGTGGCACCTTTAACTGAGACGTAGTGGCTTAGGGAGCGGGGCTTTTCAGAACGTCTGACCGATTCTCGATTTTTATATGATTTTTAACTAGTCAACTTGAAAATGTAACTACAACATGATTCAAGTAACTTTTTCCTTATTAACCCTCTAGTTAAAGAAAATTCTATTCCAAGTGCACCACACATGAAGATGTCAACATGATGTAAATGTTAAACAAATCACTTGTTAAAGATTTTCTGCAAGAAGGAAAGACTCCAGTGTAACTTCAATATAGTTGTACAAATGTGTGTTATCTTGGTTGTCTTGTACAACCTTGTTACTGTATCGTACATACTATAATGGTATAAGTGTCAAGACACATGAACTGGCATTCTCAGAAAACGCCGAAAGGGAGCTTAGAGGAATAAAACAGAGTTCACTCCCGATCTTTGCATTTTTCCTAGTTCTCATAGTCGTCTGTAAACACCGAAAAGCGCATTCTGTAGTGAGATGGTGCCTAGGGACTAACGTATGACGATGACAGTCCTTAAATGAGAGCGCACACGGTGCGGTTCATCAAGTTTGCGAAAGGAAATGGGTGGATCGTCTGTTTTCTGTCTGTAATGTACAACCATGCCCTGCTTGCACACTGTCTACTTCGTGACCTGATTGGTAAAACATTTCATTGAACCTCGTGATTCGTCGATTGTATAAAAACGAAACAATTGCGGTGGCGCGCCAAAACATTTAAATTCGAAATTAATCCATGTTAATATCTTGGAATATGCTACTAGTAGCGCTGTTTCGGTCCTCTTTTGGTGTATAAACATTATATTGAACATTTATCAAATTCGTTAGTTTTTTTAAGAAAACTATATCACGATAATTATTGTTAACGTTTTATCATCTAGCCCTAGTTACTATTAAAAAGGGAGCTGTGTAAATATTCTTCTAAATTCTCCTTTCATGTTAAACAGAATACGGCATTCGGGTTTAGAACAAATAAATAATGACAAGCTACATTTTTAGGTCCAGTGTTCCAAAACTTTTCCAAAAGTGCATTACCTGTGGATCTGTCCATTTTTGTGAAGGTACTCAAGACCCTGAAGGACCTCTTTCAGCACAGTAGCTATACTGGGTTCATCCAGTACACCGTTCTTGTGTTCCCCCTTTGAAATGATGTGCTTTATAACATCCAACACAGAGCCTGCAACAAAGACAACAGAGAGCTGTAAGTAGACATAATGTTATAGTCATTAACACTAGAAGAGCATCTGTGAAGGACACATGCTACATTCTAGAGCATTTTGTGGCAGACTTATAACATCAAAAACCAATGAGCTTCATTCTTGTGCGACCTTCTTACGTGCCTGAAAGTTTTTCATAAGGTCAGACACAAATTTCATAATCTATAAAAAAATGGCTCTGGCTGCATCCCAAGAATCTTTGTTGTCTTTAAAAACAGTCTTTTAGTGTTGTTTGTATATATACACATACACACAAATTAATTTGATTATGTGACACCCAACAAACCAATATTGTTTTAACCCTAAGGAACAGAAATTTGGACACCAAAGCAACTGCACAGTAGGAAAACAATCAGTCAATCCTAATTTTTCCCATGACATTTAATTAATGCATATTCAAGAGTCCATGAGGAGAATGTTCCATCAGCAACATTATTAACCAGTTAGGCAATTTTTTGAGCTTGGAGGACAGCCAACACCTCCCGCAAACTGACAAAAGCTCCTGAGGGAAGTGAACGGCATAAACCAAAATACGGCTGGTCTGGCCTCCATGTGTCAGGGAACGCTCTGAATGGCCCGATTTCAGACATCGGTAAGACAAAGACAGTCTGTTCATGCAACCGCCCTAGAGTTGCAATTCCTAACCATGTGAAAAGTTGGATTAAGCATAGCAAATAAAATTTTATTCCACTTAGCTTGAGTAATCAAAACTCTCCGAAATGAAATTCTGAGAAACTGAATTCTGAATTCCCAGAGTTCTGATCATGTTAACTGCTGTAGCATCGCTGATGCCAAAAGCAGAACTTTAAACCCTCGGGACGAAGAGGAGGTCGCGCAGCGTGCCGTCAGCGGAGTGGGTGGCTGACCAGTGTGTTTGTGGGGCAGAGTGACAGTCCAGAGGCACAATGATATTTATTTGAATGGAAACATAATATAACAACTGAAAAAAACTTGTCTATACACTACCTTTCAAAAGTTTGGCAGATTTCCAGTTCACTTTTCACAAAAATATTAAGCAGCACAACTGTTTTCAACATTGATAATAATAAGAAATGTTTCTTGAGCACAGAATCAGCATATTAGAAAGATTTCTGAAGGACCATGTGACATGGAAGACTGGAGTAATGATAATGAAAATTCAGCTTTGCCATCACAGGAATAAATAAATTAAATTAAAATAGAAAACAGTTATTTAAAAAAAATAATAATACGCACAAAATTACTGTTTGTGAATGTATTAGTAGTTCAAATAACAATCACCTTTTGTAAGCCATTTCAGAGCAAATACAAAAATACAAACACTGAATACTGTGTGGTCAAAAGGATAAAACTACAGATATACAATTTCACACAGGCCAAGAATACTGTATTTTTAAAGCGCAGCATGACTCATCAGGAAAAACTGAGAGATCATAGCCTAGGAAATCAAGGTAGTCTATCACACCCACACCCTAGTTCATGGTAAAAGTGATTCCAAGAAACAGAAAAAGGGCTCATGTGTTTTCTTATATTGGTTTCTTTTCTTCTTCTTTCTACAGCTCATTCTTCCATGGATTAAAAAGGGCACCAACGACCTCCAAGTGGCCTGAAGGCTGTTTCATATAAAAATCAAATAAGTGAGCATTCGAATGAAAGACAAACAAGACAGCGAAAGCGTGTGTGTGCGGGCATGTGTGTGGCATGAAGCCAGTACACTGCTGACCTGAGCGAACAGCACATCAAATTTCAGTGACAGCTACAACCTGGATTAAGAGCAGTCGAGCTCTTACAGAGAGAGAGAGAGAGAGAGAGAGAGAGAGAGAGAGAGAGAGAGAGAGCTTGGCAAATGACGCTACATTAGTTTACAAACCCGTGTGAGGCTGATGGGTGGGGCTGTTGAGTAAAACCAGCAAACATGCTTGGCGTCAGGAGAGATAATAATGTACTAATTTCCTACAACTCCCCTTAATCTTGAGCTCTAGAGTTAACTTAAAGACATAGTTCACCCAAAATATATAAAAAGCCTGTCATTAATTACTCACCCTCATGTTACAAACCATATGACTTTCTTCTGTGGAACACAAAGGAGATATTTAGCAGAATGTTTAAGCTGCTCTTTTCCATACAACGAAAGTAAATGGTGACCACGAGTTGTCACAATGGCAAAAAACACCACAAAAGTTCTCTGAAAATATGTGGGCAATGTTCCCCCCTAAGCTGCACACGTGCGTGGTTCCGCACTTCTTATGTCGCTACCACGAAGAAGGAATAATTTGCCGTGCACAGGACACCCACAAAAAGGAGTTGGGAAAACCATTTGTTAAGTAAATGCGAAATAATTGCAATGCTCGGGCAAACAGCTATAGAGTTGGCGCGCTATATTTATAGATTCATGATTTTTTTCTTTTAATATTTAGCTTACAGATCTTAGTTTAAATGCTTCAGTTTGTTTTCTATTCTATCAGTTTAAATGCTTTAATTAGTTTTTATTAGTGCTGTCAAATTATTAATCGCATCCAAAATAAAAGTTTTTTTTTACATAATATATGTGTGTGTACTGGTATATTTATTATGTATATACAGTATAAATACACACATACAGTATATATTTAAGAAATATATGTAATACATATTTATATATAATGTATTTACAACTATATACATGGAAACTTTCAAATAGATATACTGTATGTGTGTGTTTTATTAGGGCTGTCAAGTAACACGTTTTAAGCATGCAATTAATTTTAAATCCTTAACGCTGTAAAATAATGTTTATTTAACGCAATTAACGCAAAATTACTGAAGCACAATTTCTATTCTAACCCTTTAACCCAATTTTGCTACTCTGCTTGCGATTAGATCATTTTAAGCTGCTAAACTCCGGGACAGTTTTCAGTCCAATGATCCAGTAATCGTATGCATTCAAACAATCCGTCCAAAACTGCGCTAATATAAAGGAAACCAGGCTGAATACACCAGAGATTGCAGAGAGAACAGAGACACGCGTTGCGTTTTCATTGAATTATTAATTCCAGTGTGTTTCGCTTTAAAACACGAGCTCTGTCATATTCTGTGATTGTCTGTGAAGAGCACGAGCCCTCACACATCACACACGCTGTGTGAAGTACAGACTGAACAGATTGTCAACACATCCCACCGCTGTATGGCCAGATGAGACGCGACTGGATAACCAGTCTCGCTAGTAAAGTTTTGATGGATGAAGACTACAATCAAGGTAAAGACGACTGCGGTGGCATACAGGAGTCGTACAGTAAACACGTGTGAGTCCGTTATAATAATGCGTGTAAGAGTGCTCTTGACGCACTGATCGCACAATGTATTTATGCACAGCACAGACATTTCCGTACATTCACGTTGTTTCCACACACATTCACGATAATGTTTTGATTTGTCATGTTTATGTTGCTGTGTTTAGTTATACTGAATGGATTCATGTACTGTAGTACAGTGGTTCTCAAACTGGGGTACGCGTACCTCTGTTGGTACGTGAGGTGACGGAGGTGGTACGTGAACAAAATTGGCTGTTCAATAAGTAGATCTTCACTTTATAGCATGAAGAGCAAATATTGGCACGCACTGTACATTGAGATCGATTTAAACTCTCTTCAGACACACATACCCTGTGTTATTATTTTCATGTTTAAAATACGAGCAAGGATGCAAATTTCCTTCCCTGAACATCCAAACGATGGCAAATGTGCCATTAATTTTTACAACAGTTCAACATAAAAGGTAATATTAAGTGAACATTTTACATTTTAAATGTAGCCTACATTTTAAACAGAATATTGTCATGTTTGTTCTATTTTGCAACGAAATAATAATTCCGACGAAATCCGTATCATCTGGTGTGCGTCTCCAAGCATCATACAGCAGTGTTTCGTTAGTGAACGAATCTGCGGCTTTGAACTATTTGGAGAGTCCGTGATTAATAACCCATTCATAACTACAGCATTTTGCTTCGTTAATGAATGAATGAATGACGCGACACCTGGCTCAGTAAGACAGCTATACTTGCCGCCACCTATTGGCGGTTTTATTTTTAATCTACAAGTATCACTTCGATTTGCCATATTTTGTTGCTTTATTATATTAATAATACACTTAATGGAATGTTAAGAATATGGCATAAAACATGACATACAATTAATAAAGATAGAAAATGTTTGCCTCTATAAAGGTAAAAAATACACATGTAAATCAATTTAAGGGGGCAAATAATGTCCTTTAATAGAAAAGGTGTGACTGCGGTCTAAGTGGAAGAGAGGGGGTACGCAGAAGAATGTTAAATTCCCCAGGGGGTACGCCGCTGTAAAAAGTTTGAGAACCACTGCTGTAGTAGATATATGCTGTCAAGGTTTAGGGTAGAGGATGGAGCGAGGACTCAGTATGGCAGAAAAAAGGTTGTTTAATTGGTAATAAAAATAAACAAACAGAAACACAAACTACCCCGGGGGGGAAAAACAGGCTGGCAAGCAAGGCAAGGCAAGGCAAGGCAAGGCAAGGATCTGGACACATCCAGGGATAGACGAGGACGAACTGACCCGACATGCAAACACAAGGCGAAAAATGGAGAGCAAACGAGGAGGGTAATGAGGGAGCACATGTGGGGCAAATTAACTAATAATCAGGTAACAAGATGGGAGGAGTCAAGACAATTGATGTGAGCACATGGCACACCGAATCAAAGACAAAAAGCCTTGTGCTCACACAAACAAAACCACAAAAAAAAAAAAAAAAGCACATGGCCAGCAAAACAAATCAAAAGCCATGTGCTAGAACAAAAGACACAAACACACAGCTAATGAGAAAACTCATAAGCCACACAAGACAACAAGAAAAGCACGCAGCTGAACACAAACCGCGTGCTTCACAAAACACAACACACATGGACAGAAGAGCGCACGGCCGAGCGAACTCGAGACCGCACGCTCCCACAACAGACAGAACATGGAGCGCGAGTGTCCGGACCCCGACACGAAACCGAAACTCAAGACATGAGTGCCGGGATCTGAACACCCCGCTCCAACATGAAACGGTACACGCAGACGAGAGCGCACGGCTCGCGCACACTCGAAGCCGCACGCTCACATGAAAACAATGACATGACGCGAGTGTAAGGGCTCTGTCACAAAACTATGAATTACACTAGAACGAAGTGACAGAACCCTCATATGCAGTCAGCAGGCGGTTGGTTTAAGTTTTTTTTTGGCATCTCCACGTGATCCTGTTTGGTATCGCAACTTGGCTTCTCTAAAATGTAAAAAAGCTCTTTGCTGTTGCATTGTACACATACTATAAAATTCAGATTTTTTTTTCTTTCATATGTGCTTATATGGGCTCCTTATATAATTTGGTTCTTTGGTGTCCTTTTGGAGTTTCTAGGTGTCCTTTTTTGGAAAGACATCTAAATTTATCTTGAAAAAAGCTTGCAGAAAATATAGATTTTTGAGAATCACCCTTCAGTCTTTTGGTTTACTTTACTGGACATAGCAAATGATGACAAAATAAACATTTGAAACAAGATAAATTGTCTATGCTTAATTTCACGAAGTGTGCGATTAATCGCGATTAATCACAGAAAAGGATGTGATTAATCAGATAAAAAAAATGTAATGGATCAAATTAATTTTTGAATGAATTAATTTAACTATGAATGTAAGGGGTTCGTCCCATGTCAGATCCCAAGAATGTGGCTCATCCAGGAACGCCTCAATTACGTGAAGCCCCATGCTGAGGTGTGATTGAGATGTGACCGTAAACGCTTCTCATTTCATTAAATATCATACAAATCAATTTAGGTCTTGTTCACATGAGCCAAACTCCCTTTCCAAATGCCTTTGAAAGTAACTTTAACTGTGACGACGTGGTGCAAAAGCATTCTTGATATTCTATTGTGACACTTTGAGGAAAAGTATCACCAGGAAATCTCCCCAATGCCCAGTCTGTAATTCCAATTATGCTTCCACAACAGGAAAAGAAAATGACTCTTTGTCCAACAGTTGTCAGACTATCTGACACTACTGGCTTCCTAAGGATCCTGCATTGGTGTGGGTGGAACATGCCATGTCGTGCCCACTGGGCCAAAGGGCACATGGCCATACGGGGCCAATGGTGAGGGAAAGATTACTCCAAGAAAATAAGGGTGGAGGAGCAGAGGGAATAAAGGGAAGATAGGAAGCATCTGTTGGCTCTCAGTGGGCTGTGACTACTGGCACAATGCCATATTTCAAAACATCATGCTTAAAATCCACAAGACAGCAAAAGCTTTAGCTTAAAATATTACTGCACCAAAAATTTCAATTGCTCTGGGTAATCTGCTTGATGGATGAAAAAAGACAGAAAAAGTGTGTCAAATTCACATTCAAGAATGCAGTACAGAGTTTCTGTGTGTGTGTGTGTTCATACTTTGTATGATTATGTCTGTGTATGATTAAGTATATTAAGTGTCCAAAACTTTATCTGTGGCTTTTTCATCTTGAAACTGTGAGACGCAGTCATTACTTTTAGTACTGGATGCATGACATTTGGCTCTTTCTATGAAAAAGGTGCCTTTTACAGTTTGAATAGGTCATTTTTAAAGCAATTTCTGTCATATTTAACATATTCTATCATATAAATAAAGTATGTAAGTGTAAATAAATTGTATTATACCATTTAATGCAAATGAAACTATGTATATATAATATATATATCCGTTCAAAAGTTTGGATCAGTAAGTCTTGTAAGTTTTTAAAGAGGATCTTATGCTCATCAAGGCTGCATTTATTTGATCAATAATACAGTTAAAAAAAAAAGTAATATTGTGAAATTTTATTACAATTTAAAGTAGCTGTTTTCTGTTGTAATATGTTTCAAAATATAATTTATTTCTGTGATGCAACGCTGAATTTCCATCAGCCATTACTCCAGTATAAAGTGTCACATGATCCTCAGAAATCATTCTAATTGCTGATTTATTATTAAAATGATCAATGTTGGCAACAGTTGTGCTGCCAAATATTTTTTGGAAACTACAATACTTTTTTCAGGAATCTTTGATGAATAAAAAGTTAAAAAAAACATTTATTCAAAATAGAAATCTTTTCTAACAATATAAATCTTTGCTTTCACTTCTCAACAATTTAACACGTCCTTGCTGAATAAAAGCTAATTTCTTTCAAAAAACAGCAAGAATAAAAATTGACTGACCCCAAACTCTTGAACTGTAGTGTATATTGTTAGAAAATATTTCTATTTTAAACAAATGCTCTTCTTTTAACTTTTTATTCATCAAAAGAATCCTGAAAAAAAGTATCACAGGTTATAAAAAATATTAAGCAGCACAACAGTTTTCAGCATTGATAATCAGCAAATCAGCATATTAGAAAGATTCTGAAGGATCATGTGACACTGACAGACTGGAGTAATGATGTAAAATTCAGCTTTGCATCACAGAAATAAATGAGATTTTAATGTATATTAAAATAGAGAAACATTATTTTACAGCATAATAACATTTCCCAATATTAAATTTTTTCATGTATTTTCGATGAAATAACTGCAGCCTTGAGGAGCATAAGAACTCCTGTAAAGACATTAAAAATCGTTCGATCCCAAACTTTTAACGTAAGTGAGTGAGTGAGTGTGTGTGTGTGTGTGTATGGGTATGTATATAGATATATATATATATCTATTATATATTATATATATATACATATATATCATATATATTAACACACACAACCACATACTGTATATTATGTTTTTAGTTTGCTGATGTGTAGAAAATGTCTATATTATCACATAAAATTTGGAGCTGGAGTACAGCTTTTATTATTTAACATTTTTCTGTTAAAGATCTTTTTTTTCTTTTACGTGCACGAATGGCAGCTGTTTGTAGAATGACCCATTTACATCCAGTGCTGCACAGAAGTGACAGCCAACAATGTGTGCTGAAGCTGTAAAAGTCCCATCTAGCTGTAAAAGATCTACTCACAAGTGCTGTTCAGAGGCCTCTTTTGTGCTTTGTGCTAATGAAGGTATTGATCGTATTCCTATCTCACATACCTTTGTACCCAACAAACAAGCCAGACTGAGAAGCTGACTTTCTTTTTTTTCCCGGCCTTCCTGTAAATGCCACAAGTGAATAAATTCAACTTAAGGCCCTTTTCTCTTCCCGGTAGGACAGTATAGAGTAGACAAGAAATTGGAGGGAATTGTCAAGTATTATTTTGCTAAAAAATAAAAATTAAAAAAAACATACAAATTTCCTAGTAAACCCCAAAAATGTGGAAAAAAACTGTTTCGTAGATCTTTCCTAAAAACACTTCCTGTGCTGACACTATGGAATGCCACCGAGCAGCTTCACGCAAAATCACACTCCTATTTACGTCATTACTTCCGACAGCTGTCAAAGGGAATATCACACACATCACTATCAAGATGGGACAGTTAAACCCACAGAAGTCACATTTCAAGGACAGCTTCAGGCCACCACCCAACAGATGGCTTTGAGCACTTCGGCTCTTTAACCATTCACTGAAGGGGACTGAGACATTTTTGCCTTCATTATCAAAAGAACAGTTCACCAAAAAATGAACATTGTCAGAATTTGCTCACCCTTATGTTGTTTCAAACCTGTATGACTGGTTTTTGTAGTTTATTTTATTGTTTGGACCCGATTTCATTGAATAGACAAAACAAAAACACAGACATTTTTCAAATGTGTTCAAAGGAGAAATAAACAGGGTTTCTGCACATTTAATGTTTTTTTTTTTATTTTTTTTTTTTTTTTCTCATTCAAGACTTTTTAAGCCCTTTTATAAGACCAAGAAAATAAAATGTAAGGAATAAATCCAAAGGAACACAATGTCAATATGGTTTCTAAATGTAAATGTTTTGTATTAGCAATGGCAGTTTGGAAATACAACTTCCAACAAGTCCATTTTATCTCCATTTTAATTAAAATAAAATGAAATAAAATTGAATACCCCTGAAGAAGTTTTACTGTACCTTCTGATTAAACTGCAAAAAAAGTGTTCTTGAGCATTTTTTCCCCGTTTTCCAGTCAGTTTGCATTTACTTGAAGCAAAATTACATAAAACAAGAAGTTCTATTTTATGAGAAAATTTTATCAAAATTAAATGTTTATGATTGAAACAAGAACAAATATATACCAATTGGCTCAGACAAATCAATTTAATTCAATTAAAAAAAACAAGTTTTCACACCCACTAACAGATGTGTTTTTTTAAAGGAATAAACTCACTTAATTTGGTTCAGTTTCTCAGAAAGACTTCACATGTTCAATCTGTATCTCAAGTAAGTGTACCGTGATTTAAGGATGTTTAGACATTTGTATTGGAAAATAGGGCTGCTCGATTATGGCAAAAATCATAATCCCGATTATTTTGGTCAATACTGTAATCACAATTATTTAACACGATTATGAGTGGGCCATATGACCAAAACTTTATATGAGTGATTTATTTAAAGATAGTGCTATATATTAAATATATATTTTCTGTAAATAAGGTTGCTATGACATCTACATTTTAGAGACCAGAGAAATTTCACAATTCTCAATACCACAGCAGAGTATTAGGGTAACTGATATTAGTAACCTACCAGCATAGTCCGACTAAGAATGAAACTTTCTTTGTTTCTTATTAAAGCTACAAAAATCCTTCACTTAAGAGCAGTGTGTGGTTTTGAATTGGTCTTTTGTTGTTTGATTAATATTAAGCACACAGTCACAGCAGGAATATAGCCCGCTGTCACTTTAAGAGCAGCACGGATCCAATTTACCGTTACACATGTATTTTCATTCTCAACTGTTTATGTTCATTTATTACATGACTGATGAAGGTTTACGTGAATAATCACTAAGCGCCGCATTTTTGACATTTTTTGCGTGTATTTGATAGGGGTGTGAACCTACACTGGTCTCACGGTTCGTTTCAGTTACGATTATCATGTCATCGATTCGGTTCAATTCGATATCACGATGCATCACAATGCATTGACGATGCACTGCACTGCATCCACAATTTTCAATTTTACTTCACATTTATAAAATTTTGTCAATAAATACAAGCAGTCAGATATATGACCTGTACCTGACCTGGTTTCTTAAGTTAGTGGTATTACCCGCTGCTAGTGATGTGACATTTGAACCGAGGCATCGGAGCTTGTGTCAACAATAAACGGGCGTGATAGATGAACCCTCGATTCGAAGCTTGTGTTGTGTTGTGTTGTGTTGTTAATTGTCATAGAAATCACGTGACCAATGACAAACGAAGCATCACTTTCTGTCCAGTCATGTGCGCGATTCACTTTGCGTGTCGAAATGTTTGATCCCCCAGATCTTACTTTACGAATATGTTTTAATTCGGACTTATTCAGTTACATTTTAGATACCGAGTCATACAAGTAATATGAAGAATACAAATTATTTCAGAAAAAATCAATATTTGTCATATGCAATTCATATGTGTACATTATTCTTCTATTACATCATATTTATCTTCGTACTGGTATTAAATTGCAGTTTAATGGGTAAATGAATTTATCAGAGACAGAAATTCAACAAACACAAACACACACACTGTTAGGCTTTTATTTGTGCACATAACTTGAATCGATTTGTGGAATATGTGGTAGATGCCTCGTCCTACGAAGCATCTTTCACAGGCTTTTGGCTGCTATATTTTTTATTAACCACCAGATGGCCCTGTTTTCGAGACACTCGAAGCTTTGAATCTTTTCCCGAAACAGTCAGAGGAAAGCCTCAGTGCTTCACGAGGCTTCGTTTGCCCATCCCTACCCCCTACATATTTCACTGTGCGTGACATGATTTACACACAGCATGCTTACTCCAGGTGCTCAGGTTGTTCATAAAAGCCGAAATGTGGCCAGATGTCGGCTTTTAAAGTAGTTGGAGCATTTTTAATTACTCGCACTCACGTCTCACCTCCCTCCACCATTAGGCGCGTTCGATTTGAAGCAGCACTGCGCAGGATGAGTGTATGACATCAACCGTGAAAGCATATCTTATTATATCTCTTATTGCTCTCACGATACTTGATGTCATTCACTGATCATGCCGAACGCGCCTAATGTATGCTACCACGACAAAGCACGTATGCGACAAATGAGGTCAGAAAAGTGTCAGCACATTATAATCTGTTATGGTCTATTACTGAACTGATACCGAATCGTCCTCGTCTGCATCGCGATACATCGAAGAAATTATTAATTTCGATACCCCTAGTATTTGACCATTTAGGTGCGCAGCTTGACCTAAAGATGACTTTACATGTCCGTGTTGTGTTCCGTCTCTGAGCGCAGGCACATATATCCCTCCTGAGGAAGCACAAGTTTTCTTAAGCACTTTTAAAAACATGAATAAATCTAATACACTTCAATAAACCAAGCACATCCCATTTTGCAAGTCACGATGCATGATTTTATTGATTTGCCCATGAAATTGGGCTTTTATGGAGGAACGAAAGCGCACCACTGGAAAGGGGTCGGAATGGGGCGCAATAATGGTTTGATCTCGATTATTTTCATAATCGTTGGAGGCCGAAATCGAAATCGTTTTCGATTTCTGGCTGTGCAATTAATCGAAACAAAACATAGTGAGGAACATATTCATTTTTTTTTATGAGGAAGATTTTCATTTTGTATGCAACATTTAATGCCATGACTTTATGAACTTATAACTTTCTTCTCTGATTTAGGAACTTTTTAGGCCTTATTTGTGGAATGGCAAATTAAGAAATCCTGAATAAAGCCATAGATGTTTGAGTAAGTGATGACAATTTTCACTTTTAGCTGAACTATCCCTTTTTTACACAATAAAAACATAGCAGCTGCCCCTGAAAAATCTCTATAATCAGTTGTGAATCAATTACATTTAAACGAGCCACCTGCGCCTCTTGATGAGAAAGCCATTGTTATTTAAGATGTTGCCCGCTGTGATGTGCCCTGTGTGCCGAGAGTCCAGCTGTGAGACGGACGCCTGCATGCTTGTGTCCTACCTTCATATTTAAGACGGGCAGCGTGCCACCTGGGCATCTTCAGCTGGCAGAAGCAGAAGGAGGAGGGCACGACAGCTGATGACAGGCGTAAAATGAACAGCGATTATCCAGACAGAGTGATTTCAGCTCTGCACCGAGGGAAGAAAGGCCGCGTCCCACGGCTGTCAGTGTCAGCACGAGCCAGACTATAATCTCCCTGTCCAGCACTTGGCTGCGTCTGGGACAGAACATTACACGCTGGCTTGAAACATATCATCAAACTCTCAGCAGTAGCTTTACACAGTGGGGTTGGGGAAGCTCTGCTGGAGCTTAAGGATGCAATGAAATCAAGCTCCATTTAAAACTTTGAAATAAAACTATTTACAGTCACTCAGCACCTTCGCAGCTGCAAAAAAAAGATGGTACATTCCGATCTGTTTGCACAATGTCGTGTGTCAGGACAAAGATATGCTGTGCATGTCTTAGGAGAAATCTTCAAAAGCCAGACTGACAAGACTGTAAGGCTGAATAGCTTGAGAAAAAAAAAAGTTTTGTGATCATAGAAACTGTGATTATCATTTAAAATGTGATTTAAAAAAAAATCCAGGTTTGCTGTGCTTGTTTGTAATTTTTTTGTGATTATTATTACTAAATAAAAATATAACAACTACTAAAAACTATCCAGTTAAATAAAATGAAATAATAAAATAAAAATATGTCTTGTGGTTATTAGTAATAAATACAATATATAATTACTAAAAGATTAAATTATTGAAAATTAAAAAAAAAAATTCCCCCCATTTTTTTTTACATTTTCGATAAAAAAAATGCAATATTTTACACTAAAATCGAATTAAAATCGAGCAAAAATAATATAATAGTAATTTTATACAGTATTAAACTGTGACTGTTAAAGGGGTCATATGACGCAATTTCAATTTTTCCTTTCTCTTTAGACTGTTACAAGCTCTTGGTGCATAAAAAAAAAAGATCTGTAAAGTTGCAAAGAATAAAGTCTCAAATCCAAAGAGATATTCTTTATAAAAAGTAAGAGTCAACCACACCTACCTAAAAACGGCTCGTTCTAACACGCCCCAACATGTCTACATCACTATGTGGGAAGATTGCATAACGCCGCCCAAATGTTCACAAAAAAGAAAGAAGGCGTAACTTTTATTCTCGCTGTAGTATTGTTGCTGCCGCCGCCATGTCGGGAAGGCGCTGTGTGTTTCGTTGTGAAAGCGAAACTACTTTGTTTGGCCTTCCAAAAGAGGACGATATCCGCTTCGTCATGCCTGGAGCTGATCCGTGCTGGCTGCTAAGGAAATACATCAACTTCACGCTGTGGTTCGCCGGATCGGCTTTCACCGTGGATGAAGAGTCCAGCCGGGGTTGTCACATGTGGTTGCCGCAAGCCCGCCGGCCGCAACGTTCTCAAGCCCGCCTGCCACCGCTCACTCAAGCCTGCCTCCGCTCACTCTAGCCCGCCTGTGTTCGTTTTGAAAGCGAAACTACTTTGTTTGGCTTTCCAAATATGGACACGACTAGAAATCAGTGGTTTAAGTTGTATTTACAACACTGTTCCAGAACAGTTTAACCCAAATATTCAGATGTCCAGCGCATATTATAGGGAGGACTGTTTCCTGATCCTGGTAGAGTAGACTACAATGCCGGCTGTTCTGACTCATAGACTGTAAGTACGTTTTCATTTTAAAGATTTGCCACTGATGATTCAAACGTGAGTTGAGCAGTGTAGAGTAGCACTTGTTATTCGTCATTTCTCCGATCACAAATGCAAAAATGGTTTTATGTTTACGCGGCGCGATGCAACGCAACGCGTAAAAACACAGTATAAGTCATTATAATCCATAATTATGTCCCCACTGGATGCAACAAATGCCTTTATAATGGGTTTTAATGTTTTTGTCTTGTCGCTCCGGCCGGACAGGGCATCACAGTATGGTAAGGGGCGTAACATTTCCGTCACACACTTGAGGTATTCGGCCAATCACAGCGCACTGTATAGCTGGCCAATCAGAGCACACCTAGCTTTTCAGACCGATGAGCTTTGTAAAAATCTACGCGTTTCAGAAAGGCGGAGCATAGAGGAGAAACAATAATGTACAGTATGTGGAAAATAATGTGTTTTTTGAACTTTAAACCGCATAAACATTTTCATTACACCAAATACACAAAATAATATTCTTTTTAGCAACATCATATGACCCCTTTAAATTTTAAAATTAATATTTATGGCTGTTTTCCTTATTGAACTTACTTTTAGCATTAAAATAACTAAGTGCATATACTCATTTCATTATGACTGATAATTGCATAAAGCCATATAGCCATTTCTCGGTTTAATTTTGATTAATCATGCAGCACTACATGCTCATCAGAAGATATCTATCCTGGAAGCAGCCAATCATAATGCAATACTGTCCTAAGAAATCCTGCATAGGCTGCCGCAGAACTAATGCATCTGCTGTAATTAACAGCGGTCTGTGATTAACTCCGTAGGGGAGCCCCTGGCAGACTCCATTATCATTCTAACGGGTCATTTGAGATCCTAATCAGAGGCTGGTACTCAAAACTGAAATACAAAATGTATTTCTATTACCAACAAAAACCATCCATATATTTAGGCAAACCTTATTTCAAAGAGTCAAACCGTGTTTGATAGATGAAGGACTGTTCCACACTGTATATGGATACAGCCAGCAAAGAATGCTCATCGTGGGTGAAACAAACTTGGTCACCATAGTTAATTGCAAATTAATTTCTATGGGGAAAAATTAGGAGAAATATATATTTAACATTTTCTAAAATAAATGACATCACAAAAATAGAAGTCCTGCAAAAAAAGAAGACTGCTGTGAATTCAGCAACAACCATGTAAATATATCTTACATTTGAACACATGCATGTCTACAACAGATTTTACTTCCCATGTTACAAACAAATAAATAGTCAAAGTAAATAAAATTATAAAGTACTAAAACAGCCAATCTCAGAAAATGACTTCATTTTATTCAAATAAAGCAAAACTACAACTTTATGATTTTTTTAATTCACTCCAAGTTATGATGTATTGTTCCCATACCATTCAAAAGTTTTTGGTGCGCAAGGTTTTTTTTTTTTTTAAAGAAATGAATTTTTTTCAGCAAGGATTCAGTGAACAGTAAAGACATGATAATATTAAAAAAGAGTTCTATTTTAACTTCTTACTTTTGAACTTTCTATTCATCAAAGAATCCTAAAAATATTCAGCACAACATTGATAATAATAAGAAATTATTAACATCTGAAAAGTTATCTGAGCACTAAATAGGCATATTCTAATGATTTCTGAAAGAACATGTGAGTGAAAATTAAGCTTTGCCATCACAGGAACAAGAAGATATTTTAGAAGATATCTAAACCGAAAAATGTTATTTAAAATAGTACATTTACATTTCAAGATATCACTGCTTTTACTGTCCTTTTGTTGAAATAAATGCAGTCTTGGTCAGCGTAAAATACTTCTTATTAAAAAAATCTCACTGACCCCAAACGTAAGATTGCCACAACACTAGAGGATCAAGGCATTTTTTAGTTGTTTTTTTTTTTAAGTTGTATTTTTGGCGTTTTATGCCTTTATTTAGACAGTAGGTCGACAGGAAGCAAAGTAAGTGAGAGAGAGGGGGGGATGGGATCGGGAAAGGTCCGCGAGCCGGGAACACGGGACGCCCAAAGCACTACGCCACTACATGTCAGCGCGCTGCCCACAAGGCCATCTGCAGAACGCAGATTTAAGCCCCGTTTGGGCCCCGAACGCTCAGGGCTTGTACGAGAGAAGCACATTTTTTTGGCAAAAAATCCCTATTGTGTGGTGTCATTCGATATTTAAATGCTCCGATGTTGCATCTTCTATAGCTGAAACTGGCAGCCACAAAAATGCCACGAAGCGAATACATCACCATATCTTTTAGATTTGTTTTTCAGGGAAAACAGAACACGCGCCGGGAAGCGAGAGGCCAGCTCACGAATTCATTGTTCCATTTGTTTTTCTGCTATCGCCGTATGTTCTAGCGATGTCTCCGTGAGATCGCTGTGTCACTGTGAAATCGTTCTACAAGAAAGTGTGTGGTCTCGCCGGTTGCGTGAATCATCTAGTGTGCGATTCGAGGTTATAAGGCACTAAAAATCAGTTAGCCTTTAGGTGGTGCTCAAAGTTAAAACGATTTCAACAGCGTGTTTCATTACGTGTCTTTGAATGAATGAATCAGCGTTTTTTGAACGTGTAGTTGAATGAACGTTTTAAAGACTCACTCAAAGACAGTCCATTTCCACCACCTTGTGGCGCAAAACACTGTAACTGCACTGACTGACAGCCCGTCTAGAACGCACAGGTGGAAATATCAATAGAAAGTCTCTTGTTCAGTCGGATTCGAGGATCAGAACGAACTGTTATACATATAGGCTAACGATAGACTAACAATCTTATTATCAGGTTCATTTTCTGTTATGTGGACCGTTATTTTGTCACTCTTTTTGGTTTACTTCACTTCCTGTTTCAACGCTATTTGGTTTCGTGTTTAGCATATTGACCTTGTATATCGTAAACATCCAGATATATATATATATAATACTATATATATATTATCTAATATATAATTATATATATATATGTGCAAACGCATACCGCGCTATTGAGCCACCAAATTACCACAAGGGAAATTCTCACAGCGACAGACAGAGTGGCCAGCGTTTAGTATAGTGTGGCAGAATTGCTCATTTTCAAAGTAGATGTCTTACTCTGGTAGGATTTATGCTTTATTTGAAGTGACCAAAACAGTATTTTTCAAAATATAAATTATTTATAATATAATTCTTTACTTCTTTTTTATTTTTCCTGTTTAGTTAAAGTTATTAAAAGTGCATCTTTCCTAACTGAAACATTTTTGAGTTAATTTACTTCTTTTTAAAGGTCCTTCAGATGTTGCTTTCAAAAAAATGGCCAAATGAAGTCCTCTCGGAAGTCAGGATAATACATACAACATTTTGAATGTCTTAATGTGTCCCTACCACTGAGTGGCATTTTTCAGCATTTGGACAAAGCCAATGACAGAGATGAAAATGAAGTTTTCGGATTGGATGAAAAAGAACAGGTGGGAGGGACTTACCACCACTGAGCAGCTTCATGACCAACCACAGCTCATCCTTCACCACGAACGAGGTGTAATACGACACAATGTTGGGATGGTGACACTGACTCATCGCCTGAATCTCTTTCTAGAGAGAGAGAAAAACAGAAAGACAATCACTCTTCATTGACAGTAACCCGATTTAACCAATATCCTTTCTAAATGATTCAGAGTGTGCAATAATTGGACAACAATAATTTGCTTCCTTCAGGGGAATACAAAACTGCATTACACTCAGGAATCAGCAAATGGTCTGTGTATACAGTCATATAGTATGTAGTCCAGAATGCACTGGGCCTCATGGCTAACCGAAATAACTGTGGTGCCTCACAATGGTGCCATTCCAGATCTGGATTAATGTTTAAACAAGTCTGGCTCAGTTGCACAGTTGGCAAACCTTCACGATCCGTGCAGATATTTACGTACTTCAGGTGAAATAGTAGTTTTTATTAGCTCATTCACCGCAAAGCACGTACAAACTGTAAAAATAAACAACATCCATCCAAGCATGCTGTAAACACTATGACACCTTCACCTGACTGCCTTACAGCCTGTTCCAAATAACCAAGGAATCCAAATAAATAGGTGTATATGTTACAGTCAATATCCATCCGAGAAACGCCACCGCTAGATTGATTTTTCGGCATTTGAAAACAGAAGGAAAAACAAGCAGTTTTCCTCTCCACCCCCTGTTTATTTGTTGGTCTTTCCAGTTAACAGAGCAGTTGAAGTGAAACCCTTGCAGCTCGGAGAGATTGACAGCTGAGGTAATGTTGGGACTGCAGCCAAATCCATCACTCTGAGCAAATTCCCCGACTCATTTGATGGTGGGGGCTTCCTAATGATATTACAAAGCAATTCTGCCATTTCTATTTTTGCTGTCAGGCCCAGGCTTGTTCAGTTTGCAATGCAATGCAAAGCAATCAATAATAGAAACTAAAAACACTGCAGGATTAATCTGAATGAATGGACACATGACTTCATACCTTCACACCGTTTTGTGCTGCTTGGTTCAAATGAAAATGAATGGGGACCAGAGCTTTCAAGCTTCAAATGGGATGCAAAAGCACCATAACATTTATTGCAGTTATAATAATAATACTAAAAAATGAAGAAAAAAAAAAAGCTTTAGAAAGTATGCAAGAGCACTATAAAAGTGCCCATTCATTGCAGTCACATGGAAAAGAGTGACTCGTGAGTATTTTCATAGATTTTTTAAATATATTAAAACAAAACAAAATACAATAGCTTCAAAAAAGATGCAAAGGCAAAATAAAAGTACCCATTCAATGCCGTTATATGGAAAACATGGCTTTTTCTTTAAATAAAAAAAACACTAAAAAAAATTTTTTTGTATTTTTTTATTATTTTATATAAAAAAATTTTTTTACATTAAAACAAACTAGCCTCAAAGATAAATAAAGGGGCCATTTCATTGCAGTTACATGAAAAAATGGCTTTTTAAAATGTAATTTAAAGAGTACTTTATTTCATTTAATTTTTGTTTTATTATTTTATATCTGCAAAACAAACACAGTCTGGAAAAGGACGAAAGCACATAAAAGTGACTACTCAGTTGAGCTACTACAAAAAAATTTTTTGTTAAAAAGTGTGTTGTTTAATAAATAATTATATTTAAATTTTATTCTAAAATAAAATACAACAAAAAAATAATTTAAAAAATAATAATTTCTTGAATTGAAATATTGAAGCATCTTTAAGTCATGTGTAAATGCTTCGAAGTGTGTTGCTAATGTTGAAAAGCCAAACCCAAGTCTTTTGCAATCACTACTCAATAGTCCAGTACTACAGGAATGACAGAAATGGCAGAGACCCAAGTATGAAATCAGCATGCCTCAACTCAACCTGTTTTAAAGCCTGCATTTACACTGCACACAATTTATACATACACTTCCCTTCTAAATTAACTAAGGTTTGAATATAAGCATATGCTGCTTTGTATCCATGCAAGTATGGTAATGAAATGAACCAAAAAAATGCAGCCATGTTGTAATTAAGTGCACCACTCTGCTTCAAATGAATGGGACAGGTTGTAGCAGTCTCCTCCGATATTTAGATAAAAAGACAATAAGAAAACATGCCATTTCAAGTTCCTGAAAAACAACTCATGGCAATTGCACTTTCCAAGTAGAGTCCTCAAATGACCCTGAGAACATGAGCCATGTTTTCCACTGACCCAAAAAAATAAACGTACAAGCGCAATCATGCCAGTCAACACAAAGCTCTTTCCGTGCCAAAACCGTGGGGTCACTGACACCCCAACAGTGGGCCACTGGGTATGTCCCACCCCTCTGTCCCAAAGCTGGACTTAATTCAATAATTCAGTCAGCTTTGGCTGGCTCCACAAAGCCTGTGTCCAGTTCCACGGTGGACACCAGGTTGAGGGCGTATGAAAACAACAACACACGGGGCGGGCTTTGGACATTCACTAGCTAGCGCTTCATCTGCGTTCTCACATAGGGTCACCTCAGCTTGGCTGGCCGATGTCTACCCGAGAGACAAATACAATAGCCTAAACAGGGAGGGTGACATCAAGGGACTGTTTGCCACCCGATTCGTGTACGTCCAGAGGACAATGAGCAAAGAAAAGCACTGAGACTCTTTGTCTGTGGTTATGTCACTGCCTTTCTGCCTCCATATCCAGTGTAGGGATGTAACGGTATGAAAATTTCTTAGCACGATTATAGTGACCAAAATTATCACAGTTATCAGTATTATCACGGTATTGTTAAAATGTGCTGGAGATGTTAAAAAAGTACCGACACATAAATCACTTCAAGTTTTATATTTAAAAAATCAACAAACAACAAATAAAATGACTTTTTGTCTGCATAATCACTAAAATAACAACATTACCAATGATGTTCGGATTTTAAATGACAACTTGACAGACAACAGTTTAATAGCATGTTGAAATATCTAATGAAAATGTTCAAATAAAGCTTTGAAAAAGTTTCAAAACGTAAACCTCACATTTCAGCCTTTAAATAAAGAAAAGATATGTCAAAATGATAATTGATTAATAAATGAATATATGCATTTTATCTGCTACATAAATAATTCTAGATAACTTATCTGAATTGTTTAAATGTGTAGAATCTACATAAGCTTGTTTTTCATCAACCGGTCAAAATTGACACCAGGGCATGCAAATTCGGTCCGTTTTTGGCCAGACAGAAACTGCACACAGGCTGAATGTAAATATATATCTCTGTAAATCCACTCGCTGACAGCAGGTGGCGCTTATGGAAAAGCATAATTAGAGCTGTTTCCATAACCTCCTTAGAAAAAGCGATTAAGAACACTTCCTTTAGGTATTACATGGAGCGAAGATGAAAACAAAATGCCATCGATTCTTTTCTGAAGACAGTCAGAACCTTCAGAGGTACATTCATATAATTAATTCATTAATATATTCATTTGTATAATTCCCTTAGCATGCTTTTAAAACCTCCCAGCTTTTCCGCCCTGTTTTCACTCAAAACGAAACTACTCCGCGTGCTGTGCGCACCTGAGACTGTTAATACAGTTTTAATTAGTGCTGGGCGGTATGACCAAAAATTTATATCACGGTATTTTTCTAAATTATACCGGTTTCACGGTACATGACTTTTTTTTTCATGCATGAATGGCACCCCCCCCCCCCCCCCAGGGAGTTAGTTAACCATATTTTCTACTGATTGAGAGAGGAAATACTGCGGTATATTGACTTAGAATTACCTATTTTACTGTCATGATGAGTGAATATTGTCAAAAAAAATACCACACTAAATAGTGACTAAACACGACCCCTTTTAATACATGTTAACCAGGAGTCACTCATTTATAATCGCGGCATCGTCTGATAAAATCAACATGCATCTACACTAAAGAGCAGCTATGCGGTTGTTTTGGCTATATTACTTTTTTGTCTCATGCAGCGCACTGCCTGAGTCTGAGTAACAAACTAAAAAAAACAACAAACAAAAAAGTGCATGTGATATTAACAGACGAACTACTCTCATATTTATAATTCCAAACAGTCAGTGAGCGACAGGTGCTTGGAAACGCTGTTTGTACTCATTTATTGACGATTGTGGCGGCGCTGAGGGCCAAAGACTGTGCATTCTATGCGCTCAGCCACAGAACAGAGCCGTGAGAGGTGACACTTCTCCGGGAAAGTCAGACCTCGCGTTCGTGGGACAGCACAGGCGAAATCTTAGCTAAGGTTTATCCAAAAAAAGTCGCTAGGTTTGTCTGTATGAATATTCTATGGAAAAAAGCTCTAAAAGGGTCTTAAAGTTGCTAAATCTAGTGCTAAAGTTGCACTCGTGTCTGAGTGTGAGACGCAGGAGATGATGGAGGGGGCAGTGGATATTTGTGGCGGTCAATGTGAATATTGTGGATGAGTTCTTCTGTGTCATCACGTTCTATTAGTTCAGTGCTGGAGAACGCCGGTCCTGGAGAGCTGCAGCCCTGCAGAGTACAGCTCCAACCCTAATTAAAACTCACCTGCCTGTAGCTTTCTAGTAACCCTTCAGACCTGATAGCTTGGTCCAGGTGTGTTTGATTAGAGTGAAGAGTAAAAATCTGCAGGGGCTGCGGCTCTCCAGGACCGAGCGTGCGCCCACCCTGGACTTAGTTCTACAGCTTCAGTTTCGGAACTTTCACGCTTAGTAACACATACAGCTGTTCCCTCACCACAGTGCAACAGTGAAAAGGGACCCCTTTCAAACAGTGTCACATTCCGAACGTTGTTTAAGTGACATACACCGGTATTGCGGTATTTAAAAAATTCATATCATAACAAAAATATACACTGGTATTCGGTAGGAACCAGTATAACCGCCCAGCACTAGTTTTAAATGATAATTAAAAGATGAAACGGTAATACTAACCGTGGGGAATTTTATCATGATTTATCGTCAAACCGGTAATCGTTCCATCCCTAACCCAGTGGAAAAAACGCTTTCCTTCTTCCTCAGGGCAAATTTCTCACTCAATATATGAGGTTCTCCAGTAAACATTTCCATTTTAATTAAAATTACGTTAAAGCCTGGGGTAAACCTTTGTGAATTTGGTTATTCAGGCAAATTCTGCATTAAAACTATCCACTGACAAGTACTTCAAATCTAAACTATGGCAATGACAGGGAAAAACATCTAGGATGATGACCTGCTATCATCATTTGGTTTCTTCAGCGTTCAGATTTACAGAAGAATACAGAAGAGACACCTTTGATTCAACAATCACTTTGGCCCACTGATATTCTCACATTGCCCTGATCCCTCATGACCTAAACACACAAAGTTATGCCAACAGAAAAAAACAAGCTCTTTTTTCATTAGCTTGAAAATCAGATTAAAACAGGTCAGCAGGATATTTAGCTGATTCGCTATCAGAAAAGCACAATCCATTTTAAGAACATTTCCTTTGAGATCGGTAAAAGGAAAATTGCTCTCCTGCAGAAATGTATCAGAAACACAAGCTTATTTAAAATCACACAAAGTAAATTTCAGCTACCTTAAAAAAATGGCTGCATGTTTTGACTAAAAAAAACAATAGCTATTTTAACAAGTATTACAATAGCAGTTTGATGTGATCATTTATGATTATTTGATCACTTAACATCTTGTCCTGCTGATAGTATAGTAATACAATATATAATGTACAGTTGCAAAAACATAATGATAATGATAACTGTGATTTATAATAATAAGAAGAATATTAAAATCATTATTCAACAGCAATTTTTTATATTTGAACAAGTGGTCCAGTTGCAGAAAACTGAAAGAAGACCTCTGACTACATTACAGTTTCAAAAAGTGATGGACCAGAAATAATTTCTTTACCGTAAAATTTCTTTCATTTGCCAAAAACCAATACTGAAACAGAAAAAAACTTTTATTTCATTATCAAATAACTAATCAAATGTATTTAATAAATCAACACTGAAATAAAAAGTTGTATATAAACAGTTAAATTGTTCATATCAATGCTTTAACTATAAGTGTTTCTCAACAATTCATTGTTGAAATAAATAAACAGTAAATAAATTAAACAAATTTAATACAAACTTGTTATTTATTATTACTTATTCAAACATACAGTACACATGTAAAAATATAATGAATATGTACTGTTAACAATATAAAGAATTAAATTGGGTACTATATACCAAAATGTTTTTTTTTTTTTCTCGAGCTGACTAGCTGGCATTTATGGGCATTTAATGGTTTAACTGGGATAAATGTAATGTTATGTTCAAGTGGTTTTATTAAGCTCATACTTTGTTTCATATCAAAAGTAACATTATTATAATTATTGGATGGGATGAGTGCTACAAACAATGCTAAGCAAAGTTTGTTCACTCATCAACTGAAAACAGTATAGACTAAACAATTCCGGTTTATCAAAAAGAAGATGTACGGAATGAAGCCATGTAGGCAGCTAATCTATCTAGGAGAAATGGAGCACTGTCATCTGACGCAATTAGCAGTCACTGAAGTCATGTGATTCGAGAAGGCCTTGAGGAGCTCTTGTCACGTCCCCGTGGAATAAGCGCTGCAGTGGTACACAGTGGGGTCACTATAGATTCAGCTTGACGTCAGTGGCACTGACAGGATCGCAGCTCAGTCAGAGAGCAAAATTGTTCCTCCCACCACAACAGAGTCACACGGCTGCTGCGTTGTGACTTGTTTGGACTGTCCTGTTCTTTTCTTCACAGCTATCTGGGCTGCTCCTGCATGTTGGGAAGAACTAGAGCATGCTATACTCCAGCAAATTGGCCTGATCAGCAGTGAAATTGACTTAAACCTCTGGAAGGAATTTCCTCAGAGTGCAGCCCTTGATGCAGATTGTATGCAATATAGCTGCCTGCTACTCCCACTCATTACGGGAGCAATCTGGCTTTAATTGAATGCCTCCTCTGTGTTTAAGAGAGCACTCAGCAGGTCATGAAGGCAGCGAAACATCGGAGGAAACCTGAACTACACATTTTCCATGTGACCCTAACTCTACAAGAATCTCCCTTTAAGTCATTTCCAAGGGTTTATTTCAGTTCAGCTGGAAGAAAGTCTCCATTTACTGAAATCACTGAGGGCAGGACTAGGGATAATATCAGCCACGACTTTGTAAGACACCTGGATGTGGGAAAAAATTGAGTTTCTGGTAGCCTCCTGCAGTGAGCTTGTAAATCGGGAATATGAGCTTTTCCAGTGAACGACAAAATGTGCTCCGCCTGGTCACGAGGAACAAAAGTATGACCTTTTGAGCTCCTTGAGGAGTTGACAGATGAAGTTAATAAGCTGAGAAGGGGAAAGGATTTGTGGAGAAACCTAAGGACTCATGAATGGAAATTATAACTTGGCTGTAACTTGACAAGAATGTAACAAAAAGGCAAACTGGGAAACTTTCAAACAGAAATTGGTGTTTTACACTTGGAAGAGAGGCAAAAAAGTTCTTTAATGACTGGGATGAAGTCTTCTATTAGTCAGTGTTGTGATTCACAGAAATTAATCCTTTTATTCGGCAAGGAGACAAATTGAAAAGTTATTTTAAATTCTAATAATATTTCACAATGTAACTTTTTTTACTGTAGTTTGATCTGTATTTTAAATGTAGCCTTGGTTAAAAAAAATTGTACCAACCTCAAATATATATACTTGGCATGAACAGACTTGACTTGAACAGAGACACAAACGCACCAACAGCAGGTTACACAGTTCAATACTCGATAAAGGACATGGGCAACATGAGGGCTATTTATATCAAACAATGCAGGTCACATGACAAGAACCAACCAATGAGAGACAAGACACATGACCCAAATAACCAATCAGAACAAGGGAATCACATGACAGAACATGACTGTGATCAAACTTCAAAACAGAAGACATGAGAGCATACACATAGGGTGCAATATATCGAAATTTCGCAAATGTACATATCGCAATATGCAAATCGCTACAACTTGCAATATTTGGGGCCATGAACAAAAGAAAGAGAAAATCACTCACTGCTCTTACCTTAATAACTTTTGTAGTTTAAATAAGAATCGGTGCATATTGAATTCAAAGAGTAAATGCTAAGCAGTTTTTTTTTTCCTTTTTATTATTCAGTTCCTAAACTTGTGTTAAAATTATTACACTAATGTTAAAATGACATTTTTATGTAATGCTTGAGGAAAACACTACCGTTCACTTTCAGAAGTAGTTGTAGGGGTGCTTTCTTATTAAAATCAGAATCAGAATTAGCTTTATTCACCACTTAAGTGTGCGCAAACCCAAGGAATTTGTTGTGGTTTTACAGGAACTCTGTGGTACATCATACATACACATACATAACATCACAAATAACTAGTTGTGTATCGATTCAGATGTCCCGATTCGATTCGATTTTCGATTCGCAAGCTCTCGATTCGATTCTCGATTTTTTTTTTATTACATTCAGTGAATATAATTTTAATACAAATGCTATTTATATTTCTAAAAAAAATTAACAGTAAACATCAGTTCACAAATAGTGAATTAATAAAAAGAAATTAAAGAACCACATGCCTGTATTTTAAACTAGTCTCTTTTTTGTATGGTCCCTTTTTAAACATAATAGGGCCCTAAAATGTTTCTTACTTTTTCTGTTAATCAGAATTCGGCAATAACAACATTAATTGTAAACTTTACAATAGGTTCCATTATTTAATGTTAGTTATGTTATTACCTCATGAACCAAAATGAAAAAATACATTTATTACGTATTTATAATCTTGTGGTAAGGTTTTATTAAGAAATACAGGTGTTCATAGTATAGTTCATGTAATTCACAGGCGCATTAACTAATGTTAACAACACAACCTTTTATGTTATAAGCGTATAACTGTTGAAATTAACATTACCAATATTAACAAATGCTGTAAGTATTGTTCAGCTTAAGTTCATGTTACCCTTTAAAGTAGTTAACTAATGTTAACTAATGAACCTTATTGCAAAGTGTACCCTTAATTTATTTATCCTAATCAAATGAAAATTAATTTTATTAACTTTTATTTTTTGGCAAACAAAGTGCTGCACAACAGAGTTTTACTGTTAAAATTAAAAAGAAAAAAGATGTGATTATTCCTTTAAAAATAAAGTTTTATTAATATTTATTAGTAGTAGTAGTAGCATTGATTCTTAAGACTGCTAAGTAGTAATATATTCTGACAGTTTCTTAACGTTTAACTAAACTTTTAATTTGACGGTTTGCCGTGAAGAACTTGCAGCTGTTGTGTATGTGATATGACTGTAGTTTTCTCAAATGAAACGGTAAATGCTAATTAAGTGACTCTCAGAGCAGCTGGAGATGACATTCGTGTTCAGATCATCATATAGTGAGACGGCAGAAGATGAAAACACCGCGAGCGTCATCCGCGTTTTAGTATGTGTGTAGTAAACAAAAAAGTGCACGTCACCATCCGCCATTCATTCATTGCGGAAATCATAGCGCCTTATGCGTGATATCAAATGCTTCCGCAGATTTATAGCATTACTATAGCATTTCACCTGAGCATTGCGAATTGCGCGTATGGCCATGATAAGTGCTGAATGAATGACTTCTGTTGTAACATCGCACAAGTAAGTAAGTGTGACATCTAGTGGAGAAGACTAATGATAAGATTCAAGAAGTTAATCAGATCTTGTTTTAAATGTGTGCTGAAATAAATACCGGAAAAGATCGATTCGCGGTTTTTGAGAATCGATATCGAATTGACGTCATTTTAAAAAATGATTAATCGGAAAATCTTTTTTTTTTTGCCCAGCCCTACAAATAACCATATATACAGTGGGTACAGAAAGTATACAGACCCCCTTAAATTTCACTCTTTGTTATATTGCAGCCATTTTCTAAAATCATTTAAGTTATTTTTTGTTCCTTATTAATGTACACACAGCACCCCATATTAACAGAAAAACACAGCATTGTTGACATTTTTGTAGATTTATTAAAAAAGAAAAACTGAATATCACATGGTCCTAATTATTCAGACCCTTTGCTGTGACACTCATATATTTAACTCTGGTGCTGTCCATTTCTTCTGATCATTCTTGAGATGGTTCTAAACCTTCATTTGAGTCCAGCTGTGTTTGAGTATACTGATTGGCTTGATTAGGAAAGCCACACACCTGTCTATATAAGACCTTACAGCTCACAGTGCTGTCAGAGCAAATGAGAATCATGAGGTCAAAGAACTGCCTGAAGAGCTCAGAGACGGAATTGTGGCAAGGCACAGATCTGGCAAAGGCTACAAAAAAATTTCTGCTGCACTTAAGGTTACCAGCGCACAGTGGCCTCCATAATCCTTAAATGGAAGACGTTGAACCCTTCCTAGAGCTGGCCGTCCGTCCAAACTGAGCTATCGGGGGAGAAGAAACTTGGTGAGAGAGGTAAAGAAGAACCAAAGATCACTGTGGCTGAGCTCCAGAGATGCAATCGGGAGATGGGAGAAAGTTTGCAAGTTCACCATCACTGCAGCCCTCCACCATGCGGGGCTTTATGGCAGAGTTACCCGTACGGAACCTCTCCTTATTGCAAGACCATGAAAAAGCACCTTAATGACTCCAAGATGGTGATAAATAGATTCGCTGGGTCGGCTGAGACCAAGATAAGAACTTTTTGGCCTAATTCTAAGGGGTATGGTGGAGAAAACAAGGCTACTGCTCTCACCTGCCTAATTACGTCCCAACGTGAACATGGTGGTGGGCAGCATCCATCTGTGGGGGTGTTTTTTCATTCTGCAGGGACAGGACGACTGGTTGCATTTGAGGGAAAGATGAATGCGGCCAAGCACAGGGATATCCTGGACGAAATCCTTCTCCAGAGTGCTCAGGACCTCAGACTGGTGCCGAAGGTTTACCTTCCAACAAGACTATGACCCTAAGCACACAGCTAAAATACGAAGGAGTGGCTTCACAACAACTCACAACTGACTGTTCTTGAATGGCCCAGCCAGAACCCTAACTTAAACCCAATTGAGCATCTCTGGAAAGACCTAAAAATAGCTGTCCACCATCGTTTACCATCCAAACTGACAGAACTGGAGAGGATCTGCAAAAAGGAATGGCAGAGGATCCCCAAATCCAAGTGTGAAAAACTTGTTGGATCTGTCCCAAAAAGACTCTGGCTGTATTAATCAAAAGGGTGCTTCCTCTAATACTTAGGCCAGGTCTGAATACTTAGGACCATGTGATTATTTCAGTTTTCTTTTTTAATAAATCTGCAAAAATGTCAACAATTCTGTGTTTTTTCTGTCAATATGGGGTGCTGTCAGTGTACATTAATGAGGAAAAAAAGTTAACAAATGATTTTAGCAAATGGCTACAATATAACAAAGAGTGACAAATTTAAGGGGGTCTGAATACTTTCAGTACCCACGGTTATATATATTACTATATATATATAGTATATATATATATATGTATATATGACACAAGATAGTTATAGAAGTTCACAGAACTGACTACGCAACAGCTGAGTAAAACTGTTTCATCTGAGCATGTGGCACTTTAAGCATTATCGTATCGCATATCGCATTTTTCTTCAATATCGCACAGCCCTATTTATGAAACGCAAACAAAACACAAACCTCACATTACAGTAAGTTTGTGTCCATGTATTACAATCAGTCCTGTACAGTCATTATTCACTGTCAGCTCATAAAAGGTGTTTGCATTTATGAGCCATAACTTAGTGGGATTTCTCATATGCAGCCTTTAAATGTTGCACAGCTGCGATCATGTCAAACAGGTTTCATATATTTAAGCAGAACATGTGGAATTTCCATACGGAAGTACTATTTGTATCCATCCATACCAATTAGGGTTGTGATGATAGACAATAGTATTGTGTATCGATGATAGTCAGAGATATAGCCTGTGGCTAATGACTTTGACGATATCAAAACTATATTATTATTATCAGGCTAGTATTATTATCTAATTAATATCAGGGCTTATTTGTTCCATCATATTTCTTTTTACACATTTTTACAGTGTTGGGCATTATAATCGATCACACATGATACCATTGAGTTGATGAATGCAATGGCCAATCGGAGGCGTTCAGATTAGTCATCGCTGAAACACCAGAGTTCTGTTGTTCAGCGCACACTGACTGAATTCTGCTCTCTCGCGAATTCTCTCATCATAAACTACAAAGTGCAGATGTACGTGCAATGTAAGTATAAGGATTTATTCATCAAACAGTGTAGACGGCTTGTCGGCTTCACTGATTATAACGGGAGTCAGTGATGATATTCTTTGGTAATGCAAATATTCTTTGCTTGTTTTCTGTAGCTGCTGTTTGAATAACTTGAGCAAATGTAAGCATTATAATTAGTAACTTACAATGTTTTTATTAAGTTATGTCAAATACAAATTCAGTCATAAACATTTTATGACATGACATCCATATGCTACTTGACTTAAACGATAGATCGCATGGTTATGCTTTATTTTAAGGTGTCTTTGTTACAGTGTAATTATACATTTAAGTACTGAGTCATTAATTAACTACATGTACTTACTATATGGTTAGGTTTAGGATTAGGGTTTGGTTTAGGGTTACTTGAATGTAATTATGCATAATTTGATACCCATTTGACTTTCATACTCATGCTAATATCCAGTAGGTTCAATGCAATGCTGTTTAAATATGTGGAAGCAGGTTCAATACCAGGAGCTCATCCATGCTGGTCTGGCATTTTTCCAGATTGATGCGTTTGATGGCGACCTTCTCCTTCCTGGGCACACAGTAGGCAGCCTGGACCACAGCTGTAGCTCCGCTTCCTACAATACACAAGAATGCATGTTAGAATACATCAGGAACTGCATGGAGATGTGCCATCAGGACAAATAGGAGAATGAAGAGGAACAAAACCCCTCTGAACCCCCCAGATACCTCTAACCGTAATCCATAAAACATTACACTATGGCTTAAAGTGACTAAATATATATAGTAAAAATATAGTAGCATTTTCACTTTTAATATCCACTAAAAATATGCATTTAAAAAAAAAGCATTGTCATGTATTTGTCAAATTTAAGAGTAGTAACTTTAATGAGTTTATAATAACAAACTCTCTTACATTTACAAGACAAAGAAATTGAAATTTGAGTGAGCTTGAACCCATACTTGGAATTTGTCCTCTGCGTTTAACCCATCAAAGTGCACACACACACCATGAACACACACCCGGAGCAGTGGGCAGCCATTTATGCTGCGGTGCCCGGGGAGCAGTTGGGGGTTCGGTGCCTTGCTCAAGGGCACCTCAGTCGTGGTATTGAAGGTGGAAGAGAGGTGGTACATTCACTCCCCCCACCTACAATCCCTGCCGGTACGAGACTCGAACCTGCAACCTTTGGGTTGCGAGTCCGACTCTCTAACCATTAGGCCACGACTTCCCTATAAATGTTCCAATTATAGTAACATGTTACTACAGTATATCAAGAGGAAGAAATAAAAAATCTAACTACTAGGGATGTAACGATTCCCACATCGTTTCCTCGGATGCATCCCCGGTTCCAACCTCAACCGACAATGCATATTCAGGATCTTGAAACTGATTTTGAAATCTTAGAAATCGTCGATTTCGGGACAGGTAATCATTTTTAAACGCTAAGAATCGATGAATTTTGCGATTTCTAGAGCGGCTGGTGTCCTTTGCCCCCTGACTAAGGCCCCGTCCACACGGAGACGCGTTTAGCTGTATACGCATACATTTTGTATCGTATTGGCGTTTCGTCCAGATTGAACCGGCGTTTTGGGAGAGTGAAACCGATATTTTTTAAAACCGGGTCCCAGAGTGGATAAACCTGAAAACGACGCCCTTGCGTTTTCGTGTGTACAGCCAATCAGTATATTTTCTGAAACGATGCCCTAGTCATGAACACCGCTACTCACGTAACAGCAAAAAAAACTGAACAAACCCTGAACAATTGTCTTTTTTTATTAACTAACATTCACACCAGATTACTAATGTATTGTTCCTGTTCGTTTGTATACCCGCGCAAGTTTATGCGCCATAGTTCAGTCGTCTTCTCCATTTTTATTGTATCTCGGTGAGCAGATACAGTGCCCATACAGGTCTGGCATTATCACTACATCGTTTTTGTTCGGTGTTTGTGGTTTCCGTGTGGACTCAGATAGTTCTTGGGAGACGAGGGGGGATAAAAAAAGATCGAAGATATCTGAAAGCTCTGGCTTATGTGTGGACGTAGCCTAGCATTTCCAGATTTAGGTGATGCATTAAATAATCCTGTGGCATGCCACTTATCAGAACGGAGAAGAATCAACGCGTTTCTAATCAACTTTACTTGTGAATGATCGTTCTGAATTTGCAATTTAAGTACGGATAATATGAATTAACTACATGCACCTTACTACATAGTTTTAGGGTTAGGATTGGGGTTGTTTAGGGTTACTTGCCTAATAGGCGACATTTATTGTTATTATAATAGTCGTACATGTAAACGTGTAACTAGAACACCTTACAATAATTGTTACATTTATAACCTTTATTAAAATCATTTATACCTTATTAAATATGTCTATTAATCATAAAAAATATAATAATATAATTAATTATCATTATTATCATTATTGTATCATATTAATAATTATTATCATATTATTTCCCATAAGCAATGTTAATATTAAAGAATGGTATAGTGTACTGTTGTATGAAATGACAAATGACTAATTACTCGAACATTTTTAAATATAAAATTAATTCTTATTATTATTATCAATGATTGTTAATAAAAGGTATATTTGTATGGATATGAATGACTATTACTGCAAAAGTAGAAATATACTAAAATAAAACAATTTTACAATTAATAAAAACAATAATAATTATGATATTACTATATTCATAATGCTGTTATATTACAAAATGTTATATTTTATTGCTGCATGAATGACAAATTATTATTACTCTGTCAAAAATGACTGATTCTGCATATTGGTTTTCAGACACTTTAACAAAAATAATTGCTCATTAAACAATGACTTTTATCTCCAGCCATTTCACTTACTCCCTGGGAAAGTGCTGGAGAAGAGCTGACAGCTAAATGCTCAATCAAAACATTCCTCTTGTCACTGCAGCATTGGACATTCATGAGAGAAGACTATTAAATCCTAACAGACTATAAGTCAAAGGATTTGAGCTATACTTGGCTTTCAACTTTACTGCTGAGGTTAATCTCCAGAGTGCATTAATGAGGTTCTGCTCATGGCACCACAGACTGGTACAAGAGAGAAAGCAGACAAGACACTTCTGGAGACGGTTATTCTTGAGAACACAAGGTCATCCTGGTCCACACATCCTTAATAATAGAAGACGATACTCTACAGGGGCCGAAGCCCTCGTAAATCAGCACGCACCTATGTTTCCACAGCGAGCTGAATATATAATGACATATTATTGTGCTGATATGAGGCAGAGGGAATTTTTTTAATCATCTTTAATCATCTACCTGAACTCCATATGGCCTAATAATAACAAAGTCCTCATTGTTTTGCGTTTTGATTGCAACAGCAGGGCACCATGGATTAGAAAAAAAAAATAAAATCTGACAGCAATTTTCATTTGCAGCTAAAAACTACAGCACTGAATGGCCGCCTGACTAGTTAGTGTACAGCCAAATACAGTCACTGAAGAATCTGATAGCTAGAATGTAACCAAAATGTGCTGACAGCAATCCCATTAATCACATCCTGGCCTGTATGCTATGGCCTCCAGCAGGATGTTGGTCCCCAGCACGGCCCTCAGAGTGCCAGCTGTGAGTAACAGTTTAGCCGGGATGTTCAGCATTCATCAATCAGAATCTAGAGCTATATTTGAGACCCTATGCCATACATAAGGGAGCGCAGCTCACCAGATGGAAAGAAGATAGAGTTGCCTGAGCCAACAGCGTGAGTTTAAATGTAAACTCCTACTGTGAAACAAACAATCGGTTGTTAAGGATGATTCTGGGAAGACTGTACAAAAGTTGACCATTCATGTGCCAAAAGAAAATATTTCAGATGAAAAGATGACCATCAGACAAACACAGAGAGGGAAATATTATTATATAATAAAATTTTTTTTCTTTTCCTATATTATCTTATATATTATATATATATATATATACTCCTGTAAAAGTTTTATTATTTTATTATGTATGTATTATATTTTTTTATTTTATTTTATAAAATACCAGTCCAGTACAATATGAAGTATATTAATTTTTGTTGTTTTAGTTTTTTATCAGCATGGTCGATATGGGATATTTAAATGTGCACACTCATTTTCTCTATTTTTATATTAAAGTTTCATATGATTTTGCTAAAAAGAACATTATTTTTGTGTATTTGGTGTAATGAAAGTGTTTATACAGTTTAAGGTAAAAACACATTATTTTCCACATACTGTAACATTATTTTTTCTCCTCTATGCCCCGCCTTTCTGTAACACGTCGATTTTTACAAAGCTCATCTGTCTAAACTAGGTGTGCTGTGATTTGGCCAGCTATCTAGTGTGTTGTGATTGGCCGAATACCTCACGTGTGTGACGGAAATGTTACGCCCCTCATATACTGTTGATGCCGTGTCCGGCCGGTGCGACGAGACAAAAACAGTAAAACCCATTATAAACAAGGCATTTATAAGCCGCTTGTCGGCAACCACATGTGATGACCCGGGCTGGACTCTGCTTCGTCCACGGTAAAAGCCGATCCTGCGATCCACAGCGTGAAGTATTTCTTCAGCGACCAGCACAGATCAGCTCAAAGCATGACGAAGCGGATATCGTCCTCTATTGGAAGGCCAAACAAAGTAGTTTCACTTTACCAACGAAGCACACAGCGTCTTCACGACATGGCGGAGGTGGCAACAATACTACAGCGAGAATAAAAGTTACGCCTTCTTTCTTTGCGTGAACATTTGGGGGACGTTATGCAAATCTTCCCACATCGTGACGTAAGACATGTGAGGGCGTGTTAAAACGAGCTGTTTTAGGTAGCGTGTTGACTCTTAACTTTTTAAAAGAATATCTCTTTGGATTTGATACTTTAGTCTTTGCAACTTTACAGATCTTCTTAATGCACAAAGAGCTTGTAACACTCCAAAAAGAACGGACCATCATATGGACCCTTTAAGCTAATACTTACTTCATTTATTCGGTAAATAATACAGAATTTAGCATAGCCTAAAACAAGCTGAAATAAATTAGGCACAAAATAAACTAACTCTTACTAAAAAGCATAATAATAAATAATAAGAAGAATTTAATTTTAACAAAAACGATCTACAATCTCAAAATGAGTTGCGCACTACAAAGCTTGTGAAACTAGTTTCTACATAATAAATTCAGTATGTCAGTATGTTTTTTTAAAGAAATAAATGCTTTTATTCAGCAAGGACATTCAACTGATCAAAGGTGACAGTAATACATTTAATTTTAAAAATATATCAAAATGGAACAGATATTTTAATTTGTAATTATATTTTTCAATATTACTGTTTTTACTGTTTTTTTTTTTTCAAATAAATGCAATCTTGGTGAACATAATTTTTTTTTATCAACATTAAAAAAGAAATATTACAGTTTGCAAACATTCTAAGTTAGTGTATATCGGATGTTTAAATAACTTCTTAACTTCCTTCTGTCTCCAATAAAGACGTCAAATATGTCACACAGAAGGAAGTATTACAAAAGCAAAAGCAGCCAAGCAAACAGAGAACAAATATAATAAAGTCTTGATACGTCATTATAAAAACACAAAGTATTGATAACAGTCATGAAGTGAACATCAAAGACATAGGCTACTAGTATTTTCATCTGGTCAGTTATTAGCTGTTAATATTGCAGGTGTGTTGGGTGCAATAAAGTGCTGTTTTCTTGTTAGGGCTCTCAAGGGTCACAGACTGAAAATACTGCAGAAGAAGAGTTTCTGTGCACATCTGCACCACAGCAACAGGATTTTATGGAGGCCAGTTAGGTTTCTGAATTGAATAATTAAATATTATGTTACCAAGATACAGCATTAGAAAGATTAAAACAAGAATCACCAACTAATGTTGTGTGACTGCTTCCGCGATTATCCACAGAACAACCGTATATGTCAGGTTTTAATCAAGAGTTTTGATTAATTCCGTTAACCAAATGTTTACCGAGATAAATGAGATAAACGTGGCGGACCACACGTACCTGGAGACTGAAAAACACTTAATGTATCTGATTCAAGGTTTAATAAAGTCTGAATAATTATTAATTTCTTCCTCCCCCTATACTTGATGTCTCTTATTAGAGAGGATGTCAACTTCATGAGGGAGTTTAAGAGGAGATAAAGGTTAATAGCCTTCAATTAGGGCTGCGCAATTAATCGCATGCAATTGTCATGGGCATCTCGTCAGTAAAGCCGGTTCCATGATTAGTAGTAAATCTCCATCACCTGCTTTCAGATGGAGCGGCATTTACTACACAGAGCCGTAGTTTACAGACAATAGAGGCATATCGCATTCTAATGAAGCGATTCATCTATCTGCGATTATGAACACGGTTTTGCATAGCTTGTCAGTGAACTACGGCTCTTTGTCTTAAATGCTGCTCAGTCTGAAAGCAGGTGATGGCGATTTACCAATCATGGAACCGGCTTTACCAATCATGGAACCGGCTTAACTGACGAGATGCGTATGACAATCGCAATGCGATTAATTGCACAGCCTTCAATTACTTTCCAGTCAATCACACATTAACTAGCTCTTTTGAATCAAGCCACTTGTGTTAAAATTAAGATGGAATTCAGCATAGTTAAATGGTCTAAAAGGGAGTGCGACACTTGAAAGGTAAATTTTGGAAGAAACTGTGTGTGTCCAAATCAAAATCAGCTGCCTATAAAAGGACAGTGTTGAATTTGACTTCTTTGCAGTGGACGGCCCAATAGACCAGCATCTGAAATAGGCAGAGCGGCTTGAATGTGTTCCTTCATGCATAGTTGTCCGATTGTGCTACCTTGAGCCAGCCTGTTCTCTCACATCAGGAGCTCTTTATTACATTTCCTGGGCTTGCATTCCTCACACTATTCTGGGCCGCACTGAGACATGTCACACTTAGGGCGCTTCATACTAGAGAAAAGCTCTGACAGAGCACTTGATGCACAGGAATGCGTAAGATTCACTTTGAGGGTGAATTGGGTTTCAAAAAGTACAACTGGACAACTGGTGGAGAGTGTTGCAGAAAAAGTTGACATTTTCAACTTTTGCCAGCATGACGAAGCATGATTTTCGCAAAACCTTGCAATTACTTGTTGTTCTTATACCACAATATAATAGCAAAACATGTTTAACAACCATTGTAGTCCAATTCAAGAACAAATGACTCACATAAACCATTTTTTTTAATGAATCAACAAGCATACAGCGTAACCAGTCTTGTCCGGTTAACAAAGAAAATGACTAAATCCTTTTTACTGAATCTAAAGCACTCCAATTGATGAAGAAAGTCACTCATATGAACTGGATATTTTTTTACTGCTCAAAAACATACAGCACAACCAGTGTAGTCTGATTCATGAACAAATGACTCTTATGAACTGGTTCTTTTAGTGAATCAAAAATATAAGCACAAGCACAACCAGTGTAATCAGATTCATTTAGAAAAGGATTCATATACACCGGTTATTTCAAGTGAATCAAAAACATATAACACAACCAGTGCAGCCTGACTCCCAAACAAATGACTCATATAAACTGGATCTTTGAACTAAAAGCGTAGTCCAATTCATGAAGAAAATGTCTCATATGAGCAGTGCAACCAATGAAGCGTGATTCACAATCAAATGACTCGTATGAAATGGTTCTTTTAGTGAATCAAAAATATAAGCACAAACACAATCAGTGTAGTCAGATATGAATAGGTTTCTTTTAGTGAATTCATTAAAAACATACAACATAACCAGTACAGTCAGACTTGCAAACAAATGACTCATTTAAACTGGTCCTTTTAAAGGGGTCATCCGATGCTACATGCACTTTTACAAGTTGTTTGAACTGAAATGTGTGTTGGCAGATTGTGTACACAATCACCCTATAATGATAAAAATCAACCCACTGTTTTTTTTAAAAATCTGGTTAAATCTTTACCCCTTTCTCAAATCAAGCCAATCTCAGATTCCTGTCAGTGTGACGTCACACAGACCCAGGCCCCTCCCACGATAGTTTGATTGAGCGTTTCAGCACAGACTGGACTGGCATCTTAACTTAGCTCCGCCCTGAGTGAGCTGTCATCGTCCGCCATTGTTTCCGCTGGAGCAGATGTAGACAAGAATGTCTCCGATTAAGCGATTGAGGTGTTTTGCTGTTGGATGTAATAATTAATATAGCAGTCGTTATTTACTCCCGACATCTGAGCCGCTGGAGACGCAGTGGATTACGTTTGTTTCTGAAGGGAACGCGCCCCCGATCTACATAAATGCGTCTTATGTTCGCGCGAATCATTCTTGATCCAGCTTCACCTACAGAAGAAGTGAGTATAAGGTTTTTTAATGAATCTTGCAAATCGCCTTTCCTAATACTGTGCTAATTAGCAAGTTTCACGATGAATGCAGCAAAAGTACAAACGGTCTCTCTGAGAGCAGCTCGGAAGAGAGGGGCAAAGTCAGCAGAGCTCATTAACATTTAAAGAAAAAAGCTACAAAAACGTCTCGATCTGAAAAGAGCTGTTTTTGACAGAGTAAAAAAAATTGTTTTTTACACTACCACTGAGAAATTTTAACCAAACCATGTTACAGACTTTTCATTAAGACCCTAAAGAATCATATCAACTTGTGGAAAATGGGCATCGGATGACCCCTTTAACTAAATCCGAAGCGACCACAACACAACCAGCGTAGTCCAATTCATGAAGAAAATGTCTCAAATGAGCTGGTTCTTTTAAGCAATTCAGTGTAGCCTGATTCACAAACAAATGACTCATATGAACTGGTTCTTTTTACTGAACCAAGAGCATACACAACAAAAAAAATAATTACTCCGGAACCAGTTCAGGAATTAAATTACACTTTTTATCTGGTCTTTTTAATGAATCATTCAAAAAAATTCACAAACTCAGGGGTTAACGGTTGAATCAATCAAATGGCCCATATTTATGTGATTATCGACAAGCAAAAGGAATTTCAGTCAACAGTGATAAACACAGCTTCTTTTTTTACCTCACAGATATTTCCAACAACAATAAATAACATTTCCAGTCTAGAACAGAGAAAAGGAGATCGGCCCTTTTTTCATGGGTCTGAAACTCTTCACTCTCTGAGGTGGAAAGAACAGCTAGGATCAGTGCAATAAGTCTCCAATTCCCCTGGGAAGATACAAACACAATGGTTCTGCTGAGTGTGCTCCAAACTCACTCACACATGGTGAACTTTCCAGAGGAGAGTGGAGAAACAGAAGTACCTGGGAAATCCTCTTGGACTATATGGTTTAATACAATGGGATCCAGTTAAAGCAACTTCCCCCCCCCTTTTTGTTGTCTTAATAAATCAATAGTACCAGGGTCGAAACGAATCAGACAAACCCATCCTTGGCTGGAAGACAAAAGGAAACGTTGACTAATTTAAACTCCATTCAAAAAGTCACGCTTTTAAATGGAAAGAACATGTGCCTTCAGCTCCAATTCTGCGAACTGAAAGCTTACTCAGTATTTCTCATGAAAGCAATGGGAGGTGAAGCATACTGTATCCTACATAATTTTTTTATAAAGAGTTTTATAACTGACTAATATGTCTAAAATATTTTTTTATTAATTTATTACAAAAGTATGAAGGCAAACATGTGAAAAATTTCATTTTCAGTGGAAATCTCAATAATACTTGTCGGAATCACTGTTTCAGAGTCAACTTTTACTATATTGCCATTTTATTGTCCGCCAAGAAAAGAGTGAGAGGTCTGATGGCGTATGAACTATCTGAGGTATCATTCATGTTTACAGCACAATGGTGGATGATGATTTGCTGAGCTTTAATACTTACGATGAGGGGTGTGTTCAGATCTCTAACTGCAAGTATGAGCAATAGTAATAGTAATGCTTTGCTTAGCAAGCACTATTAATAATTATAAGGTGGGTGATGAAAACAAACTGCTTATTTTATTTCACAAAGTCATGCTTTCTTTCAGTGCATTTCTCTAAACCAACAGAAGCAATACTTAGAATACAAGAATACAGAGCCTTCATAAAAGCTGCTCTGGTCAGCAAATACAGCTTCCAGCTGGGCTCAACACCACTGGCTGGTTTACATAAGGATTCTGACACACAGAAGTGCTAAGCACCATAAAATGAGCCCAATGATGCGATACAAGAGCAACCAACTCCTAGTCTATGCTTATCAAGCCTATACCATACTGCAAATCTATATCAAGACTTATCAATTAATGATTCAGTATATTTAGGATTGAAGACTAGTAATGAACAGAAATTATTGCTTACTGAATCATGAAATTTGTCATTTGACCAAAAACTGAAATAATTCTATTAAAGGGGTCATATGATGTTGCTAAAAAAAGAACATTATTTTGTGTATTTGGTGTAATGAAATGTGTTTGCGATTTAAGGTTCAAAAACACATTATTTTCCACATACTCTATTGTTTATGCCCCGCCTTTCTGAAACGCGTCTATTTTTACAAAGCTCATCGGTCTGAAAAGCGATGTGTGCTCTGATTGTTCAGCTATCCAGTGTGTTGTGATTGGCGAATACCTCAAGCGTGAGACGGAAAAGTTACGCCCCTCACATACTGTTGATTCCGTGTCCCGGCCAGAGCGACGAGACAAAAACATTAAAACCCATTCGATGAAGGAGCAGCCGCGAGGGCTTGCGGCAAACCACATGTGACGACCCCGGGCTGGACATGTATTTCCTCAGCGACCAGCACGGATCAGCTCTAGGCATGACGAAGGGATATCGTCTCTTTTGGAAGGCCAAACAAAGTAGTTTCGCTTTCACAATGAAACACACAGCGCCTTCACGACATGACAGCAGCAACAATACTACAGCGAGAAAAGTTACGCCTTCTTTCTTTGCGTGAACATTTGGGCGGCGTCATGCAAATCTTCCCACATCGTGACGTAGACATGTGGGGGCGTGTTAGAACAAGCCGTTTTAGGTAGGCGTGGTAAAAATAAGGCCGCGTGTCCACCAAAGCGTTTTAGCCAACTGAAAATGCCAGGCGCTCTGCTGAAAACGATGATACGAAATATCCGCTGACAGATGCATAGCGAATGAAATGTTTCTCCAAGCATTATTTTTCATAAGAATATTATGATAGTCTGGTAATTCCATCTAGTAAAGACATAAATACTCAGGGACAAGCAATATTTAACTTCTCCATTGTTGTTCAGCCGTAGTACAAGGAGGGCGTGACGGTTGGTCGGTATTAGTCCTGCCCCTGAGGGGAAAAGTGAAAGTAACAGTGATGAGCGCTGTGTTTTACCTGAAGTTGAACATTATTCAACTCTCAGTGCTGAGAAAAAAAACGCCCGAACGCTCAGCGCGAAAAAAATGCACAGCGATCGGCACGCTCCTGGCATTTAAAAAAGTGGGGTGCTCCCATTGAGAGCAATTGAAAAAAATACGCTAACCGCAGGGGAAAACGCTTTGGTGGACACGTGGCTTAACAAGGGCCCTGACAAAAACTTCCTTTATATGCAAATCGGTTTTGAAAATGGCCAATATGATAACCATAAAAATTCTTAATATCAGTGCTCATATTCGGTCAACCCCAAACCAAATGTGCCAAGCTGATAACAAAAACGATTAAGAAACAATTATTTAAACAAGATATTTTCAAATGTAAGGTGTCATGAAGGGATTTCTGGGAATGTCAGTTTACAGTTTTTCACTGTAAATTATACAATGACTTATTAAAAAAAATTACTTTTTACTGTAAATTACATGAAATATAGGTTAGATTTATACAGTTTTTACTGTAGTTGATATAGTACGTTAACTGTGAAAGCTTTAAAGGGGTCATATGTTGTGATTTCAAGTTTTCCTTTCTCTTTGGTATGTTACAAGCTGTTCGTGAATAGATAAATAGATCCCTAAAGTTGCAAAGACTAAAGTCTCAAAACCAAAGAGATATTCTTTATAAAAGTTAAGACTGGTACACGCCCTCCTAAAACACCTCGTCAAACACGTCCCCACATGTCTATGTCATGATGTGGGGATTTTGCCTAACACCGCCCAAATTTTCACGCAAAGAAAGAATGCGTAACTTTATTGTTGCTGCCACCGACCGCCGCCACCATGTTGTGAAGTAGGGCTGGACCAGAATATTCGATTATTCATTCGGTGGGTTGGCATTTGATTTTCAATTTTAAGATTCGAATATTCTTTTTTTTTTCTCGAACACCTGTCATCCTCCGCAAAACGGTTCTCATTCGCGCTTGAATACGAATCGCCCATGAGTGAACGTCATGAAAGTCATGTTCATCTGGAAGAGAAGAAAAAATGCAGAAGACCTCAGCTGTGTGGGAGCACTTTAAATTGAGTGAGGACAAGACAAAGGCAGTGTGTCAAATATGCAATTTGAAACTGGCCTACCACAACAGCACATCAAGTTTGAAAAATCACCTGAGTTCTGTAAGTAGTACGCCTATAGTATATTGTTGGTGTAAAAAAACGAGCTGTTGCTGAATTTTACATATGATAAAAACGTCCACTTAATTTGCTTGGAAAATACTTGCAAATACGGCAGTCACAAAAGATCGTACAGTAGCCCAGCCTAATAATAATTTCTCTATAGGTACATTCCCAGTTACCTTGTTCTATTTAGCCTATTAGAGTTTGTTTTATTGTATATAAGGGATTTCATTTAATTTTATTTAAACTGTTCGTTAATTAAAATGTGTGATGCTGTTATTGAAAGTATGCTACCATGTTCTTTATTTATCACAGTTCGTTGAACTTCGTTCATTTATTTTTCATTCTTCTTTTATTTAAATAGCCTACCCTTTACGGTCTGAGTAATTACTGTGCTGCTAATTTCTGATTTGTTTGTTAGAAAAATCTTAGGCTATCTTATTAAAAGTATTGCTCTTAACTAGGGCTGTGCAAAAACATGAATGCGATTTTTTTTAATGCGCATTCTCGTCAGTAAAAAGACGATTTGATTTTTTGCACAGCCCTACTCTTAACAGACCTGTGTGTTTTGTATCACTAGTGCAGTGTCCGTTCTCGGAGCATATAAGCCCTGAGGCACGCCGCTTCTGGCTCACGCTGTTCTGTAGTTCATTAAAAGTTTATTCATTCTGAACGTGTCACGTGTCCATATTGCACCAAAATGCACACTGCACTCCCTTGGGTCCGAAGCAACACACCCGCCACGCGTGAAGTCGATTGGATGAACGGTTCTCAAAATAATAAAAACGCAAACAGAGACAGACACACAGAGATTCCTGCCTTTATTAGAGAGAAGAATATGGTCAGCACCCTACCTTCCAAAAAATGGTATTAGGGGACCACGTCTATTGAAGAGTTGTGTTTTTCGTTGTGAAAGCGAAGCTACTTTGTTGGGCCTTCCAAAAGAGGACACGACTAGTAATCAGCGGTTAAGTTGTATTTACAACAATGTTCCAGAACAATTCAAACCAAATATTCAGATATGTGCAACACATTTTATGGAGCACTGTTTCCGAAAAAATCCTGGCAGAGTATATTGAGGAATTGATGATAGGAGGAAATCGACATTGTCAAAAAACCCAGCCCAGTGTCAACACTAGGATGTCAAAGATTAAATCGATAAGAGATGCAGTCGATTAAAGCTATGGATGGTTGATTAAGTCGTTTAATTTTGGGCTGCATACGGCTCACGCGCAAATCACGTGCGAGCGGCTGTGAGTGACGGTATATAAATGCATCATCATTCACTCATAATTACAAATTAAGCTTTAAATGTGATTTAAACTTTAAAAGTACATTAAAATAGAAACAACACAAAGTTATTCAACATGGAAAGCAATAGAAATGTAGTAACAGTCATTTCCCCAGATAATTGTTTCATATTTGAAACAATTAGGTGAAGGTCGCAGGGCTGCTGGACACTGCGGGGGAAGGATTCATTCCTACAACTAGGGCTGGACAATAATTTATAGCTGTGGCTCATTAGAAGCTGCGTTCCTCGGAGGTCGCATTCGAAGGCTGCATACGTCATCGAGGCTGTCTCATTTCAGAAAAGCAAGTAGGAAACTAGAATGCGGACCTTCGAATGAGACCCTTCTTCACAAAGATTCGGAGGATCATGAGGTGTATCCTTCGCTCTACAGATAAACCCAAAAATTCTTGCGTCGCGGGAAAAAACGTTGTGACACCGGCGCCGGCAGATGTAACGTACACACAAGCGCAGATGTGGTGTTTACAACTTACCTTAATTCGCCTCGGTAAAAATGGATAAACTTTGTTTTTAATATCCTCCTCCTTTTTTCTCTAATAGATGCCTGCTGTATGTATGCTGCAGCTCCTCAAACATTGAACAAAACAAAACAAGTAAAAGCATTTTTTTTTCAAATTACTTTCCAAATTTAGAAATAATTTTCCTTCATTTAAGTAGTGTGAGAGCGCAACGATGCTCTAAATGTGTTGGCATAGAAACGTGATACTTCCTGTTTCCTTTTCAGCCTGTCCTACGAAGGCCGTCTCGTTTAATTCTAGGTTGAGGACACTTCGTAAATGCATCCTACAGAGGATGCGACCTCCAGAGGATTCGATCTCCGGAGGGTGCAGCCTTCTAAATGAGACACAGCTAAGATGTATCGCAATATAATTTTTTTCAATAACGGTGATATGATTTTTAAACACATTTCCGATATTTTGATATACATTACCAGTTTCCTATACATTGATTTATTTGTGGCGTTTGACTTCGTGAATAAACATGAGCACTGAACATTTCACAATCCATACACGGGGCTGGAGTTGATATGAATGTCATTCTGAGGGAATTGACTGTCGTCAGAAAAGTTTCGATTTGGCATTTTACTTGATCTATAAGAAAGGTTCATGAGCGGAGTGCTTTGATTGCAGCCGGGATGGAGAAAACCGCTAGTTTATCACTCATAAAAATCGCCTCCTGCTGGCAGAGAATGAGTTTTCATTAAAAAAGTTCCCAATAAGCACGTCCCAGCAACATTCCAGTTTTTGTTTGTTGTTCAATTTATTTTCTGCGCGAATCGGAGCACTTTTCATAACCTTTTGTCTGGCGGAAGCACATTGTTCAATCTATAAAGATAATCGAATACACGTCCAGTCAAAAGATTTTTAAGTTTTTGTTTTTTTTTTTTTTTTTTAAAGGAATTCTCTTCGGCTCACCAAGGCTGCATTTATTTAATCCAAAGTACAGCAAAACAGTAAAATGTTGAAATATTTTAAAATTGCTTTCTATTTGAATAGATTTTAAAATGTAATTTATTCCTGTGATCAAACATAGGTAAATTTTCAGCATCATTACACCAGTCTTCAGTGTCACATGATCCTTCAGAACTCATTCTAATATGCTGATTTGCTGATTATCAATATTTAAAACAGTTGAGTAAAATTTTTTTTTTCAGGATTCTTTGATGATAGAAAGTTCAAAAGAACAACATTTATCTGAAATAGAAATCTTTTGTAACATTATACACTATTCCATTCAGTAGAATTTAGATTCTTTTTTTAGGAAAGAAATTATAGAAATTAATACTTCTATGATAAAGGCATTTATAATGTTACAAAAGATTTCTATTTCAGATTAAAATAGTGGTTCATAAGATATAGGAAATTATATCGTATCGACAGAAATTAAGAAATATATCGTGATATCAATTTTGGCCATATCGTCCAGCCCTACCTACAACTTGTTAATTCGTTCCTACGACTTATTAATTTGTGGCCACTGTCCATGTTTCATTAATTTTGTTCCTTAAATAACCCATGATTTAACTAAAATGAGGGAACAAATTAATAAATCGAACGAATTCTTAATTCATTGCCATGAAATCTTTAATTTCCCTTTCCGCATGTTTACCACAGTAAGAGATGCGAAAACAGTGATAAAAAGTGAATGACAATAAAAATAAACCTGTGAAATTAGAGGGTTAGACGGTGAGGATTTAGGAAAAGAAACAATGCCTAAATATTATTGAATTTGTGGAAATTCGTGGGGGGGGGAAAAACCCAAAAGGGGGGGGGAACAAAGACGCATAAAAAAAAAATGTAGGCTATTATGGGCTCGAACGGCATCCAAAAGCATGGTTGCGATGTAACATTTTCCAGCTAACCAAATATTCCTCTAATAAACAAAGCTTTTATACCACACTTGTCATAATCAGAGCTTATAATTTGTAAATAAATAATTGCAGGATTCAAAACAGCAATTAAAAGGCGCTGTGACCGACACTGACTATACGTTTTCCCGGAGCATTCAATGCTGTCACTAAACGGTGATGCCACAATAAGAGCATCGTTCACAAGTTTCTGCAGGACCTAACTAGCCTAGGCACAGGTTTTCAAGCCCTGGGACAAAATGGGATGCTTTAAGGAAAATGTATAGCCTATGCAAGTAATAGGCCTAAAATAAAAATAACAATTTGTTTTAATTAAAAAAAAAAGCTAAATATATCTGACTTAAATAATTAAGCTAACAGATTTAAAACAGAAGTGTGGCACGGCGCTCCATAAACAAGTTCACGGAATGGAAAGGATGACAACGCACGTTCTGTTTGTTTGCTTTATTTAGCAAAAACACAAAACTTGTTTTTATTGTGAGTGTGCAAAAATAAAAGTAAACACTTCTGCGGATTATATCTTAGGCCTACTCCAAAAATAGATTTATTTTTATATGTTTCAGCTGTTCGATAGCACCGGACACACCCCACATATTCTAGCAAATTCAAAAACTGTCAACTCGTGATCGCGCGTCTGTCATTATCGAAGTTATCAGTAGTCCAGTTGACTACATCCGACGCCCTCCAAACCACAACCATTTTTCATAAAAGCGCCACCTGCCCGTTCACAGCTTTTATTCAATGAGATCTGTGTAGTCTTCTATTACCCGGGCTCACACACGTCATTGCTGCTGCCTATGAAAGGATCTTTTTTTTGCTTCATGTGCAACGAGGATGATCATTTTCCCATCTTATTAAGAAGGTGTGTAAAGTACAAGCAGTTTACATTATAAATATATTTACACATTCAAAACTACATTTCGACTATGAAACATTTGGATTTGTGCCGAATGAGACTGGTAATAACCTCCAAATACATCTAGCCAAAACCGCGCTCGCTCTGTCTCGTATGCACGCAAGCATGCACTCTCACGATCTAATGCACTGTAAATGCCTACCGGAACGCAAAAATTTTAAATCTGACATTTTCCGGAACAGGATCCAGCAGGATCAAATTAAGTACTGGTCATGATACTCACATAAAAAATGTTTCATGTTAGCAACAGTGTTTTTTGCTGCAGCAGCGCCGATGGAAGAGGTTCACTGACTGCGCAGCACAGCCAAAACGGGCCACAGTTACGTTTGGGATAATTTTACTTTAAATGCCATAATGTCAGTTGAAAACACTGCAATGGTGTTTTAAAATACAATAACGAGCACCACGAAACCATTTAAAGAGGCGCGTTCAGCGGTCTCCGTGACGGGATAGGAAACAGTCAACAAAGCAAAATTATCTCAAACGTACGGCGTGCTCTCTTCATTTTATCAAATGATCAATCACATCTATTCATTTTACAATCCTACTACTAGCATTTTATTCAGACTAAAACCCCTTTAATTCGGGTGAGAAAGCGTTTTTTTTTTTTGAGTGGCCTTTAGCACATCTGTCATGCCGGTGACTGCTTGCTGCTCAATAGACCGCATTGTTTTGCTGCATTAAAAGTTACCGATTAATCGATTAATCGATAGTTAATTTATAACGACGATTGATCATGGAAATGAAATCGAGAAATTGACCTCCCATAGTCCACACAGATGACATGTTTACCTGTTGTAGCTTATCCACTTAACTGTTTTAGTCATTGATTTTGCATTCGTTCACAAGCCTTATGAGTACTCTCACAAAGTATTGCATTCACCCGAGAACACTGACTCCCCAACACTATAAAAACTAGAGCACATTAGCATTAGTAGTTCGACCACTCAATCGTGTGTTACTGTCTTTACCGTTACTACAGCCTATAGTTTGCTAGCTAGCTAGGCCATCATCATGTAGATGCATATTATAAACATGTATAGCTGTGTACATCCAATTAAGCTGCTAGAGTAAGGTGCCCAGATGTACCACTTCCCGGGGACACAATCTGCCCAGGATTTGTAAATTGCCTAAAATAACGATCAAAGTACGGCGAGAGTGAATTCGAGTGCCGTGGTTTCAGCACTGACTGTGGACATGCCCCCAGCATTTGAAAGCAGATAATATTTTGATTTTGTTTATATACTTTATTTTGATTTTTATATTTTGATTTTATTTTGATTTGGCTTTTTTTAGCATTCAAATTTGGCTGGGTGGTTAATAACACATTTTTATGTAGTGTGACAAACTCAGAAAACATATTTAATATTGCTTTACATGGACTTTACAGTACAGTGATTACAGCAACAGAAAGAACAAAAAGAACTAAAGCTTAAGTTGCTCCAACCTCAATCTTGAACTCAGAAGGTCTACAATCAAACTCGATCTCTAGCATGAACTCCGTTTGGCATTTGTCACGTACATGCCAGGATTCAAACAAAGAAGCAATTTCTGAAGGGGATGCCTAGAGGGGCACAGGCATACCCTCACATGGGACACATACAGAGTCGTTCCAAGAATTTGGGGGGTATAACTAAAATCTGAGGGAAAACTAGGAGCCTACAAAAACACACCAGAAACATTTGAGGTATTATATACAGTATATCGGCCGCCATGCTTAAAAGGCTTTAAAAAGTAAGGAGGGACTACTAAAAAGGAAAGTCAGACTAAAGGCCTATATTTAATTGAATTACATTTACTTTTTAAAGCTGAGCTATCAAAGTAATCTGGTGAAATTCACATTATGTAAAGCATGAAAGAGATGATTTTTCCGCATGGAGTTGAAATGTTCAAGGTGTGGATACTTTAGAGCGATGGAGTCAAAAAGGAGAAGGCACCAAGGACAGGTTTGACCAGGTTCTCTTTATCTTCTCTCACAACACACACACACGCACGCACCAGTTAGACACTAGCGCTAGGGCCACTGCGCAGTAGTTAAAGGGAAAAAAACACTCTATTGTGCGAATGGGGGTCCGTATCAAAGTACAGTATATTACAAAGTACAGTAGTCAATATTTGAAGTGGATCAAAAAAGTTAAAAGTTGTCCTAAAACAAGATTGCATCTTGGTTTTAGGTTTCAGGATAACTTTGATGAAAGGTTTTGATCCACTTCAAATGTCGACTAGTGTAATATTATTCCATCGTATGTTCAGTCACATCAGGCAAAATGTTTCACAAAATTATTATAATATAAATATTATATTAACTTCACTTAACATATAAACATTGTTTTTTTTGTTTAATAACTAACATTAAATTTGATTAAATTTATTAAATATATGACATTACATTTTTTTATTTTATATACACAGTGCCGTGAAAAAGGGTTTTTCCCAGGGTTTTTTTTTTTTTTTTTTTTTTGCTATTTTGACCACACCTAAAAGATTCAGATCATCAAACTAATTTTAATATTACATAAAGATAATGCAAGTAAATACAAAACACAGTTTTTAAATGATAATTTCATTTAAGGCGAAAAAGCTGTCCAAACCTACCTGGCACTACATGAAAAATGAATTGCCCCCTCCTGTTAAATAATGAAAGAACTACAATTAACCACATACTTTTAGAAAGCGGAGTTAAACTTCACTAGCCACACCCAGGCCTGATTAACGCCAGACCTGTTGAATCAAGAAATCAATTAAATAGAACCAGTCTGACAAAGTGAAGCATGCTTAAAGAGCAACACATATGCCGCGATCTAAAAGGAACTTCAAAAAAAAGCATGAGAGACAAAAATAGTTGACAGTATCAGTGGGAAAGGAGTTATAAAGCCATTTCTAAGGGCTGGGGACTACAGCGAACCACAGTCAGAGCCATATAACAAATGGAGAAAACTTGGAAAACAGGGTGAAATAGGGATGGGTACGTTTACATTCTACGATAACCGATGACGATACAGGTACTTATCGATACGGTTATCATTATATTTGGTGCAAAAAAGATATGAGTGAAAAATTTTAGTACTGCTGAATGTAGCAAAGTATTAAGTCTTCAGTCAAGAGCGAGAGTATTTTTCTTGTTGATTTATTAGCATTAAAGGAATAGTCAAACAAAAGAAAAAATTGTGTCACAATGATTCAACTATCATAGTTGTTTTAAACATGAATGAGTTTCTTTCTTCTGTTGAACATAAGTTATTTTGATGAATGTGGGAAACTAAACAGTTGCTAGTTCCCAGTGACATTCATATTTTTTTTCATACTATTAAAGTCAGTGGGGACCAGCAACTAGTTTCCCATTCTTCAAAATAACTTCTTTTGTTTTCAGCACAGGGAATAAATAAAAAAATTACAGACTTATAATTAATAAATGTTTCGTACAACATGAATGGAGTAAACGAATGACAGGAATATTTAAAAATTTTTGGGTGAAATATCCCTAAATGACAACCGGGCAGGCAGCATGTTTAGTACTGTCCCTTTAAGAGCTGCACGCATCTGTTTTTTCTCAGCTGTCTACTTTCACTTTAGACATAATTAACCGTGTTTATATGTAAACCTTGTGTTCAATCAGAAGATAACTAAATAATCAGGTGCTGTTTGACCGGCCTTTTAGTATACGTACGCTTCAGGTATACACGCTCTGAATAAACACACGTCAGAACAGCACGCAAATGAAACGTTTAACCGGCAAGGCTTTAAAACACACGCAAATAATGTACTTTTGTGATTGCAAATAAGTGCAGTGTCTCGCGAGTGTAACTCTACTGAATCAACATTTGATGTGAATGTGTCTCGCGAGTTGCAGTTGGAGCTGGAGCCGCGAGACATAATACAGCGCATTGCTTGAGGTAGATGTTGTGTTTTGTTAATAAATGTTTCATTATATTACTAGTGTTGCCTCCTTTGTTTACTATTACACTACTGCATATATTGCATCTGACACTAGTGTCAACGTTTTTCACTCTTGCCAGATGACTGATTGCACGTAAACACACACCGCACATGTGCATGGATATAACACGCACATCGAGAAAACGTAGGCCACATAATTCAGTGAAGGGAAATGACAAGCAGCAGCTTCTAATTCATCGTTAACATTGAAGTATACGGCGATAAAACAACGCAAGTACCGGTAAAAATACCGGTTCTCGGCACCCATCCCTAGCGGTGAACCTTCCCAGGAGTGGCCAGCCAACAAAAATTACTCCAAGAGTGCAACGACAACTCATCCAGGAGGTCATAAAAGAACCCAGAACAAAATCTAAAGAACTGCAGGCCTCACTTGCCTCAATTAAGGTCAGTGTTCATGATTTAACAATAAGAAAGAGACTGGGCAAAAAACGGCATCCATGGGAGAGCTTCAAGGCAAAAGCCATTGCTGACCAAAAAAAAAACACAGGCTCATCTCACATTTGCCAAAAAATATCTTGATTATCCCCAAGACTTTTGGGCAAATATTCTGTGGACTGACGAGACAAAAGTTGAACTTCGTGGAAGGTGTGTGTCCCGTTACATCTGGCATAAACCAACACAGCATTTCATAAAAAGAACCTCATACCAACAATCAAACATGGTGGTGGTAGTGTGATTATCTGGGGCTGCTTTGCACCTTTAGGACCTGGACAACTTGCCATAATTGAAGGAACCATGAATTCTGCACTCTATCAAAAAAATCCTGAAGGAGAATGTCCAGTCATCAGTTTGTGACCTCAAGCTCAAGCTCAAGCGCACTTGAGAGAAGAAGTTGTTGCTGCAAAGCGTTTATGGCACACCATTAGACATTTAGGGGCAATTCATTTTTTTACGTAGGGCCAGGTAGGTTTGGACAGTTTTTTTTCCCTTAATAAATAAAATCATTATTTAAAAACTGCATTTTGCATTTACTCAGGTTATCTTTGTGTAATATTAAAATTTGTGTGATGATCTGAATCTTTTAACTGTGACAAATATCCATAAAATAAAAAAAACAGGAAGGGGGCAAAAACCTTTTCAAGGCACTGTGTATATCTTTTTTAGGCTAGCAAATTTGACAAAATTAACCTGACACATTTTTTTAAACATTTTAAAAGAACTATTTCCGAAGAAAGGCAAGCAATTGCCAAAATCATAATTTTACTAATTTGTTGAAAAAGAGCAATAACCTTTTTTTATGTTGCATTTTACTATATGAGCATATTAACCTAATTTAATTACCCTAATTTAATACTTATATACTAAAGTGGTAAATGTTTGGACTGTATTATGAGTTACTCTGGCAAGAGCTTTACAGCATTGAAAACTAGTAAAAACCTTGTCAAAACATGGAACATGTAAAAAGCTGTGTGGAAAACCTCCCTTTGGGGTCTAAAGCCCTGGAAAGATATATGTCAGGTATCAGACGACTCTTCCAGCACTCCAGTGACTGTGTATAGAGGTAATCTCATTCTAAAAACCTGCGATGTAACGAGATTAAACCAACCAGTAACCAAAACAATAGTCAATAAAACATTCAGAGATCGAAGAGAGTTACACATGGGAGTAGATCATGCCTAGAAAGCAGATTTGGAGAACCTCTGTAGTGTCGTTATACTGCCTGGCTGTAAAACTCACTCTCTTGCTTTTCCTCTGGTTTCTAAGGCCCCAAGCCTGAGGCTCGAGAACTGTGGAAAAGTTCATGTCTCTCAGTCAAAGGTTAGTTGGGCTTCTGAAAAACACTTGAGCTGTATAATGAGCCGTATAAAATCTGTTACAAAAATTTGTGAAAATTGTAAATTCCCCCCATTTTTTCGGTAACAAAGTTTTAGGATTTTAAATATTATTGATATATTTAGAATTTTATCGAGGCCTATTTGCCAAGTAAACCCACTTTGCTAAAGTGAAATTCTAAAGACATCACTAGAAATATGAAGGTAAAATATTTAGAGGATGTCTCCTCATATGCATTTACACTACAACTATTAAATAACTAGTTATCAAATAACACTGCGTTTGTTCAGACGAGGCACATTGACTGTGCCTTTTTTATGGCTTAAGTTTTATTCATGTATAAAGGCAGCTGTGCTGTGATTACTGATAAACCAAAGAGACTAAACCAGAGTTTTTTTCCATCCATGTGATGAACTGTCAGTACCTCTATATGACTTATTGTTTTGTCAGCGTGTACCATGAGAAACAGTCCTATGTCATACCAAAATTATATAAATACAAAATAATAATTCTCACTGTTTCTGTCCTTCAGCTATCTGTGCCAAGTTCTCTGAACCTGCTGCCTGGCCAGATTCACATGATGAAGGAAATAATAGAGAAAGAGAAAATAAGGCAGCGGCTTCTTTCATCTCTGCCGCCACCCTCGTGTTCTGACAATTATGTTACTGTACCGTCAAACATGCCTTCGTAAGTTAAAACCACTTGCTTTATAAATAACAACATCAAAGGTAAAAGGTGATGTGTTTAATAATTTTGTTTGATGTTTAATAAAAAGACAAGTATTTTTGACTGTGATACAGAAATTACACACTTAACTTGTAATAATGTATTGTTTTGTCAGTCACATCATTTACATGCATTCCAAAACATGTACTGAAATGCCACTTTTCCTCATGCCATTTAAGCGATTAAAAGGGTAGGCACATTGCACATTTCATTCACATGCATGTGAAAATGCAGCCTTGGTCACACCGGTCAGACTTTGAGTAAAATTTCTTTGTGTACTGCAAACGGTTATGATCAACAATCGTTTCTCGCAATTTCTGGTGTGATCATAGTGACTGAATGAATTAAAATAACCATGCCTGTTATGTAATAATACAATAATGCTTTGTGCAGGTGTTATCATAATGTCACTCGTGTCGAAGCTGAATACTTACTGGAAAGGAACGCTAATCGGGGAAGCCTACTGCTGCGGCCGGGTCATGATGGGGCGTCTTTTGCTCTCACTACACGCCAAGATATTAACGGGTAAACACACACTCTCATCTGTAATCAGTAGAGCACCATGTTGAATGCTGGACAGACAGAGATTGCTGAATGGCCTCGAGAACTTCATTTGTTATAGTTTATCTTGATCATCTGAATTGCTGGTTGAACAGTCCTTAGACCTTGATCCTTTGAATCAAGCATGTTACACAATAGTCGGCATGTTCTGCGAAGTTCTGCTTTAATAAAACGGAATCTAGCTGTATTAGTTAAGAATGAATCATGTGCTCTACAGACCAGTATTCAGACATTACCGTGTGTCTCGGAGGCACGAAGGAGGATTCGCCATTGCCCTTGAGACTCCCGTAAGTAATAGTTACTTTAGATTAAAAGCCTCTGGTAAATAATAGATTACTCACAATATGCCTGATAAAAACTTGAGTGAATTAGGAAGACTCTCTGAACACCAAGCAATGTATTTAGCCATCTGCAAACTTGTAATTTTGTGTGAACTCTGAGCTCTTGCGAAAGACAGTTACAGTGTCTTAATTTGTAATTGCTCTGAAAGCGAAGAGGAAGTTCTGATAAGAAAAGGTTTTATGGGTCAGTGTTGGGAATCGGACGCACTGGATCAGTACAACTGATGTGTTATACATTAAACATTTCTTGGAAGTTACCACAGGGCTTTATATACTTGTGATAATTTGTGATTTGAACCTCTATCTCTTGACTTTTATCTTAAACCACACCCTAGAGTTTTAAGGTTTTGATCTGGCATCTGTAGTTTTTGCATATTACAGGTTATGGGTGTTTTTGTGTATTTAGTGGTAAATGCTTCTCCAGTGAGGAAACATACACTTTTAGCTTATCACCACAATCAGATAATTTACTCTGGTATGTGCATTGATGTATCAGGCAATGTGAGTGTGTTCACACACCATGTTCATAAACACACAGATCACCTGTGAGACCCTGCATGATGTCGTTAACTGCCTGCTGGAGAAGACCAATGGGGTGATGGTGCCTCTTCTGATGGAGGGACACTATGATAAAAATATAAGTAAGAGACTATTTTAGTAGTGTTTTTTGGAAAGTTATTAGGAAAAAAACTAGTTTGACAGCCAGACTGACATACTTGTCGGTATGAATCATACATCTAGAAAATGTTTACAACATGAATGACATGTAGGCTACAAAAAATATGTCACCCCATTATAGAAATTTGTAGAAACCACTAAAATAATGATTGACACACTTCCACAGTTGCTCTCAGTTTTACTTAAAATTAATTACAAATTTTAACATGAGTTTCCAGTTGGCTGACTTTTTTTTTTCTTTGATAGCTCTTTGAACATGCAAAAAATACATTTCACAAACCATTTTTTCCTAATAAATATTTTTAGTTGTTTTAAATGTTTGCTTACCAAGTTATTTTTTGTATGTTTAAAAGTTGTTTTTTTTACTAAGCATATTCCTTCACTCCATAAAACATAAATGTTTCAAGCTTTCATTAACTTTCATACAAGACAGTAAATTTGAGAAAATCATTTACAAAATAAATTCAAAAAGTTCTTGTAAGATTGCCAGAGCTGAAACAGTGCTCTTTCATTATGAATATGGTTTGCATAAACACACTGGTTGAGAACTAGTTTGTTCAGTAGCGTGTAATAATACTTGTCATTCCATTCTAGACGAAACTCGTAGTTTTGGTTCTCTCTTTTTCTGACTTAATGAATGCTGGTATTGTTTGTTTGTATTGATTTAAAGTTGAATATTTGACTGTTGAGACACACGTTCCCCACAGAGCAGGACAGCCAGAGTTTTGCAGCAAATAATTATGTTTATATAGTTTAATATAGGTTTAATAGGCCAAATTTATACTTTTTATTTTTTCCTCTCAGCATTTGCTGAGACTGATAATGAGAATGGCGAGAAAAGTCTGCATTGTCCCAAAGTCCCTTCGCCTACTCCTCCAGTGCCACCCCCAAAACCAGGTAATGCATCTTCAATCATCTTAATGCGCAAATACATACTGTTAATGAACTTATATACAATTTTGAACATATTGTATTTGACTTTTAATTAAAGGCGCGGCTATTTGCACTGGTGCAAATAGCAGTTAGATTATGTTTACACTAAGTGCAAATAGCATATTTTCTTAGCGATAGATGCCATTTACACTAAGTGAAAATAGCAGTATTTTAACGAAATGCTACTTACACTATGCAAATCGCTATAGATTCTATTTACACTATGTTAAAACAGCAGGATTTTTTTTGCTATTTATACTACTTATTGCAAATGGTAGCAATTATCTGCACCTCAGTATTGTAGTAGATTATAAAACAGTACGCAATAATAATGTATTGAGTGTAAATTATCATTTTAATTAAAATTATTAAATAGATGCCATATTGGTACAATAAAACCCTCCCTACACATACCCTAACCCTACAACTCTCACGATACTTTTTTCAACTTTAATGATAATTTTCCTTAATTTTTATGAAAATAATGCCTTTCCGATGCATAGAATTGAAAAGGGGAAAAAAATTCGGCAAAAGGTTGGTTTCGAACTCGGGCGATTTGCGCAAAAAGCACGCGCCTCAACAGCGACTACTGAACTTGGGGGTGGGGTTCGATGAGCGTTTGTTTTCTCAGTCTTGACCACAGTCCGTGGGCCTTGACTATCCCCATCAGACGTTGGTTGGCCAGAGTTATGTAAATAGCCCTCTGCCAAGAAGGCGGGCTATTTGGCACTTTAGTGTAAATAGACTCCTTTAATTAACGACATCCTTTCTGCTCTTAGAAGTAAATTAACTGATGCCGAGAGCTGAAACAGCTTTTTTCACTAGAATTGGTCCTCTTTTGCATAACAAAACAAGTTGGTTGAGATGCAGTATGTTTGCATAGCGTGATCTAATACTCATTCCTTATAGTTTAACTGGTGGATTTGTTTTTCTCCTCTTTTTCCAATTTATGAATGCTGGTATGTTTGTATTTTTTTAAGGTCATATGAATGCGATTTCATTTTTTCCTTTCTCTTTTGGAGTGTTAAAAGCCCCCCCCCCCCCCCCCCCCCCCCCCCCCCCCCCCCCCCCCCCCCCCCCCCCCCCCCCCACCCCCCCCCCCCCCCCCCCCCCCCCCCCCCCTCCCCCCCCCCCCCCCCCCCCCCCCCCCCCCCCCCCCCCCCCCCCCCCCCCCCCCCCTCTGTGCATACGAATGATCTGTAAAATTTGCAAGACTTAAGTCTCAAATCCAAAGAGATATTCCTTTATAAAAGTTAAGAGTCAGCCACGCCTACTTAAAATGGCTCGTTCTAACACGCCCCACATACCTACGTCAAGATGTGGGAAGATTTGCCTACGCCGCCCAAAGAAGAAGGCGTAACTTTTATTCTCTCTGTAGTATTGTTGTTGCCGCCACCGCTGCCATGTCGTGAAGGTGCTGTGTGTTTCGTTGTTAAAGTGAAACTACTTTGTTTGGCCTTATAAAAGAGGACGATATCGCTTCGTCATGCCAGGAGCTGATCCATGCTGGTCGCTGAGAAAATACCTCCCTGTCGATCGCCGGATTGGTTTTCACCGTGGACTAAGCGGAGTCCAGCCCGGGGTCGCCACATTTGGTTGCCGCAGGCATCACAATATGGTAAGGGACTTAACATTTCCGTCACACGCTTGAGGTACTTGGCCCATCACAACGCACTGGATAGCTGGCCAATCAGAGCATACCTTGTTTTTCAGACCTATGAGCTTTGTAAATATCTACGCGTTTCAGAAAGGCGGGGCCTAGAGGAGAAACAATAATGTACAGTATGTGGAAAATAATGTGTTTTGTTTTTAACCTTAAACCGCATAAACATTTCATTTCATTACACCAAATACACCAAATAATGTTCTTTTTAGCAGCATCATATGACCCCTTTAAAGTTAGACGATTGAGACGCACATTCTCCACAGAGCATGACAGACATTAGAGATTTACAGCAAGTAATAGAATATAACATAAATAAAATTATTTTTATTATTTCAATGCAAGGTAAGCAGTCTTAAGAGAAGCAATTGGCAACATCATGTGGGCCAGTTTAATAGATCTGATATATACTATTCATATTTTTTTTTTCTTTTTTAGCATTTGCTGAGACTAATAATGAGAATGGTGAGACAATTGTGCAATGTCCCAAAGTCCCTTCACCTACTCCTCCAGTGCCACCCCCAAAACCAGGTAATACATCTTTAAATCATCTTCAAGCACAAATACATCTAATGAACTTCTCTATCATTATAAACGTATTGCATTGAGTTTAATGAGTGTCTAATTTAAGCTGACAGCTCTACACTTAGAAGACATGAAATGTAGTGTAACTCTTTTGATTTGCATGATTAGTCCCAAACAATCAAAGATCCAGTTCAGAGCCAAACACCTACATCAATGTCTCAAGTGAGTCCTTATACACACTTTAGAATATCTGTAAATTGAGAGTTTTGCAGATGATTTACCTTGATTAGTTGTTTTAAATTGTGTTTCTAATGCATGTTGTTGATCCTCGATTACTGTATGTTTGTGTTTTGCAGATGCTGGAGAGTATGAGGTGGATCAGGCAGCATGTTCTCCACCTCCTGTCCTGCCACGTCTTCCAGGTAACACCAACAGATAATGTCCTATATTTCTAATTAAATACATAATAATATATACAAAGCACAATATACACTTCCATTTAAAAGTTTAGGGTTGGTCAGGTTTTTGTAAATGGAACAAAAAATTAATACTTTTTATTCACACCAGTAGACACATTAAATCCGTCCAAGATTTGGACAGCAAAGTTGTAAATGTTCCTGTTTTAAATAACTGCTAGTTCTTTTGAACTTTCCTATTCACTGAGAAAAAAAAAACACCACACTGTTTTCCCACAAAATATTAAACACGTTCTTAACACATGTAATAAGAATGTTTCTTGTGCACCAAAATCAGCATATTAGTGATTTTCTGAAGGATTCATGTACCACTGAAGACTATAGATCATGCTGGCAATTCCCTTTGCCACACAGGCGTACATTTTTAAATGCATGAAAATAGAAAACAATTATTTCACATTGTAACAGTATTTCACATCGTTTCGTAATAGCACTGGCTGTTTTTCCTGTGTTTTTGATTAAATAAATGCAGCCTGAGTGAAAGAGGCTTTTTTCAAATACATAAAAAATCGTATCGATCCCAAAGTTTCAAATGCAAATATACAAATATATAAATTTCCTCTATGAAATGATACTGTGTCATTTGTTATTTTCTGTTAACACTTTACAGTAAGGTTCAGTTTAAGTATACGTCTGTTAATTATGTCTGGTTTGATATTAATATTACCTGAATTATTTATAATTATATACATTATATAAATATATATTTTATCAATATCATAATATAATAATTTATAATTATAATAATAAAACATATGTTTATTACTGATCATTTTCTGATGGTGGTATTTTGTTTTAGCAGGGCGATATTTGCCTCATCAGAATTCAATGCCTCCAGATCTAATCAGCAGTTCAGGTGAGTTCAGTTTGAATTGTTTTTGAGAGATTGTTGTCTGGGCTGAAATACTGATATCTTGAGATCCGAGATTGTTTGGGTGAGGGTGTTCCAATGATGCACTGCAAGTTTGACGTCTCTTTGGTGCTACTATACTACACACTTAAATGTCCACAAATAAATGTATCAGTGCTGTGATCACTTCCCTAATGTTGTTTTTCAGATCTCTTGTCACTGCTTTTCATTGAAATTGTTAAAGGCATCTTAATGTTTTCTCTTTTAATGTAGATGTTGAAAGGAAACCTTTGGTACCTTCTGGCTACCCTAAAAAAAGTTCCCGAAGCAACAGCTTGTCAGGCATGCCTAACAATATTCCCAAGTGTCAGCAACAACATGTTGACATAAGTAAGAACAATTTTCTTGTTTTTGTGCCACTATTTCACTCTAAATCTTTTACTTTCAATTTGATATCTTATCTAACTTTTTTTTTTACTCTTGACACATCCATAACTCGCTGTGGTTTTGTGCTTAACAGATGAGCTCCAAGAGGTTCTTAATAGGAGACGAAACCAGGAATAAATGTAATCTCAATAAGATGGTGATGATAATGGTTTCATTGTGGAACGAGGAATAATTCCTTAGTATTAAGCGCGTCCTAAATCTACACCAGCAGATATATGGATATATCTGTATCTGTGATATTTGCCCACTGCTGTCCAGTTGGATCAACAAATAGGCCCTTGAATCAAATGTTCTTTATTGGTCCTTTCAGCATTATGATGCATTAGTTATCACAATCATTTATTAGACTAACATATCGATCATCATGTGTCGCGTTGTGTAGCTGCTGACTGTAAATCACTACTGTTGTTTGTCTAGTTTATCTCATTGATGTACTGTTGATTTATCACAGGTTATTCAGATGAAAAGTCACATATAAATGTTTTGTTTTGAATTCCTGTGTGTCAGATAGCTGGTCTACGTCTCTTTTCTCTGTCTCTGATCATACAAATATCAGGCTTGCGATAACAATGGCAAATGGTTGTTGATCATAATGATTGTGACTTTACTATGTGGGGAAGTTGCAGGTCTTCTTTCTCCAGATAGAGAAACAGATCAAACAAATGTTGTTTTTCTGTTCCTGTTAAAACACGTTTTATACTATATATTTTGACCAATACAACGATCATGGAAAAAGGTGTCACGCTTTCTTTCTTGTGTGAATGTGCAAGACAATAAGTATGTTTGGCATTTGTTTTATTGACGTAACAGGTAGTGTAACAACACGATTTTACAGGTTGACATTCGTTTCAGACAGTAATGTTTAAAATATTCAGGTGTTTGACTAAAAGCATTATATTAGATTAGCCAACAATAAAAGTGCTGTCATTAATTACACACGCTCATGTTGTTCTAAAACTGTATGACTTTCTTTTCCAATGCAAGTAGCATGCGGAGCTTTCAAGCTTTAAAACTAATTCAAAAGCAGCATAAAAACAGTCCATCTGGTCTGCTATATCTTTTGAAGGTATTTGATTGCTTTGTGCGATAAACAGTCTGAATTGTATTTTTCTCTTTCTTGCTCTCTTAATGCAAGTAGTAGCAATGTCTGATTTATGAATGAATCATTCTTTTGAGTCAACTCTTTTCAATTAATCAATCAATCCAATTCAGCCATGAATCAGATTGATTTGGTTCCGAGTTCAAATGTTTCACTGAAAAACAGTTGACTGAAAAGGAAGATTATTAACTACTATTGACTTAAATTGCAGTTTCTTACCCAAAACTACCAAATGACTTTGGAAACTTTGGAATATAGGGAGTATACTTTTATGACAATTCACATGCTTTTATGTACTTTATTAAAACATGAAAGCTCCAGCATTAATCAAATTTATTTTGCATTCCAGCGAAACAGAGTCATACAGTTTTG